>OX155676.1:14423461-15023461 GCA_944547425.1 Eupithecia centaureata | reverse complement strand
GATTTTATTTTTTATTACTTTAAGTAAAAATATACTTACAATTAAGTATTTTGTGAATATTTCAAGTGGTCACAGGTAGGCTGTTACCATTGTTACCATGTTACCATTTATTAATATCGACCAAAAATAGTAAAAAAGGCGTTTTAATGGGAGCCCGCCTTAAATATTTATTTTCGACGGACAGAAAGCGAAGTTTTAGTAATAGGGTCCCGTTTTTACCCTTTGGGTACGGAACCCTAAAAATGACGCTTGTGGCATAAGAATAAGTAAATAGTAGTAAGTAAGAATAGAAGGGAAACGCGCTCAAGGTCAAGATATTAGCCTACACTATTTTCCACGTTAAACGGGCATATCGGTCGGGCTGCCACAGCCGGCGACACTGCACGCGGTTTTTAATGATCATTCATTTATGTTTACCGATCGCGGCGCGCGGTGGCGGCCGCAAGTATTAGATGAAATTATAGTTATGTTGTCCGAGAGCCCGGTGCCATTTTGAGTTGAGTTGAGTATCATGAATTACCTCGAGGTTTTTTTTATGATGCTTTCTTTATGTGCTCTCGTTTAATAAATAATTCAAACTGACGTGTACCTTTGTGAAATAATAGGTACCAACCTAATACGTAGGTAACTAATCCAGTTTTCTTTTTTTAGAAGAAAAAAGTGCATTGAACGGGTCGTAACCTATATTGAATATACTTATATCCGAAATAGTTGGTGTGTTCTGAACATTATTACAAAATGTAAATAGTGCATTCTAGTGCCCTAAGTAAAAAAAAAACATGTCTGGACTCGATTAAAGAAGAGTCCCTTCTACCCAATTATTATTTATGCTTATGCTTGTGGCGCGAATACTTGTTTGTATACGTTTGAAAAAATTCAAAATTGTAATTAGATAGGTAATAATAGATTGTTTATTATGAAGAAAAAAACTATACCGAAATAGAAAAAATAACTTTAACTACTTTAGTAGGCAAGTAGGAACCTTTTTACATTGCTTTATTACCAATATTTTTTAATTCCTGTATTTCACCAAGTTTTTTTATATTATTTATATGTTTCTCATATGCGGAAGCAAAACGAAGCATCCTAGAATATAACAGGTAATTGAATTTATTTTTATTTAATGGTAAAACGATCCTTATGTTTAGTAATACATAACAAAACCGCTTTAGGAGTACCAACCTGTTGATTTTTTATATATATTCGATTTAGAACTTGGCAAAATACAGCACATTGTTGTAAAAATTTCAACTAATTAGAGCTAAATCACCGATTAGCTAATTATTGATTTGACAAGAGCTTGACCAAAGAATCATGCTTAATTATCGTTCCAGAAACCCATTTTGATATTTGACAAGAGTTTTGCTTCAATGAGTTGACAAGCTTGTTAAGTAATCACTGTCAAAATCTAAGTACGTAATCAACGTTCGAGAAACCCAAATGACACTTGAATAGAGATTTGAACATTGATTAGTAAATTATGAAGTTGACATGCGTTCCAGAAATCGGCCGTAAGAAGTCTATTGAGTATAATTGAGTAAATAAATAACGTTGGACAGTTGTCACAGCACCTTCTAGCACCAAGATAAGCTGAGTTTGTGTTATGGGTAGAAGATAACAGTTTTTTTTGTATATTAAATATTTTAAAATTAAAGTACATTACCTACTTTATAAAGTTTCTGCCAAACTGGGGCCGAATTCCACTAATTTCAAAACAAAGGTCTCAATAGTGCCATTAAATCAAGATGATTTAAATGACGTTTTTGCATTTGGTATTCTGCTATTTTTTGCTCTTTAAGAGACTTTCATAATAAGAATGTCAAATTGGTAGTCATAAAGGTAATCGTCGCAGCTATGAATGAAAAGAGTTTAACACTGACATTTTGACAAGATTCTATTTAAATGGTGAAGCGATTTATTTAGTGGAATTCGGGCCCTGTGCAACAGTTTGTCGGCAGTATGTAGGTATAGGTACTCAATACATTAAATGTATTTTTATTATCACACTTATAATTATAAATGTGAAAGATTGAATGGATACAATTAAGATTTACGAGAATCATTTAGAATACCTACCTAATTAAACTTAATATATATATTATTATTGGTTAAGACGTGCATCATTGAATTGTGAAACAGAAGTATGCAGTGAATCGGCCCTTCCTTCCACATTATATATATTAAAAAAAATTGGTTTAAACTCGCTGGCGATGAAGCGTGCTTTTGACCAAATAGCCACTGCAAGATCCTCAACGGAAAAAAATATGCTTCGGATTTGAGTTATGAGCAGGGGTCGGAATAGGCAGTAGGTAGATGTAGGTATTTAATTACCCAAAGTCCGAGTGTGGAAGTAACACAGAGTTAAGAATACTACCTACTTCCTTTAGAATCCGGAGACGTTGATAGTGTGATTTAAATCCAGAAATTTTGAAATCATGAAATATAATTATTTAAGTGGTCGGAATAGGCAGTGTATTTTTAACCAAACTCCGAGTGTAGAAGTAACACAGAGTTGACAATACCTCCTCTACAATCCCGAGACTTTGATAATAATGTATAAACCAAGAGATTTCAAAATCATGAAGTATCATCATCATCATCATCAGCCCATATTTGTCTACTGCTGGACATAGGCCTCCCTTGATGAGCGCCCTGTATTCAGCATGAAGTACCTATGCGCTGCCTATTCCGACCCCTGGATAAGCCGTGTCATCTCTACGTCCCTAACAATTACTCACGAGGTCAGAAACATTGGTTGCCGTCCCGTACAAGGCCATGTCACCCGTCCCTCGAGCTCTCAACGCTCTCAGCGCTCTCCTGAACGACAGCCGTGATGTACGCTGACACGTGGAAGAAATCGTTGAATTAATGTTTTTGATTGATATCTCTGCCTATCCCGACCACTGATAAGCCGTATCATCTCTACGTCCCGAACAATTACTGTCGGAGTCAGAAACATAGGTTGTCGTTCAATACGGACGGTCCATGTCACCCGTCCCGAGCACTCAACGCTCTCAGCGCTCTCCTGAACGACAGCCGTGATGTTGACGAGTACGCTGACACCAAAAAGAATAAAACCACTCCGTGCTGACACGTCGACAAAATTGTTGAATGAATGTTTTTGACTTTGTGTGGTTGTCGTCAGAATTTATAAAATGTATACTTGTAAATATTAAAATACAAGCTGCGCCTCGCGGCTTCATCCTCGTAATTCCCGTTACCGTGGGAATTCCGGGATAAAATATAGCCTATGTGTTATTTCAGACTATAAGTTATGTCTGTGCCAAATTTCATCCAGATCCATTCAGTAGTTTTTGCGTGAAAGAGTAATAAACATCCATACTTACAAACTTTCTCGTTTGTAATATTAATGGGAATAAGATATATGTAGTAAAAGTTGAAGTTTTATAATACATGTACCCACCGTGTGTATCTACATTCATAGCACCAATGATATAATAATTAAATGATACATAACACTAATTAAAAAACTGTTTTGACATAACAATACATATACATATTTTATATAACATTTTTTTTTCATTTGTAAGTGTTTGTATAGAGTTGGCATACATTGATAAAATTATGTAATAAATAATCCAGGACAATCCACACAACATCATCTAGTAGCCCCAAGCTAAGCAGAGCTTGTGTTATGGGTACTCGATAACTGATAAGGTACTTACCTAGTACAATACATTACATAATACTTAAGATATAAATGTTTTTTATTAAGTATGTACCTAAACCCACTTACATTACAATGAAAACACCCAGAAGAGACTGAAAAAAATATATATTTGTACGATATGTAGATCATAATTACATTTGTCTCAACGCGAGAATCGAACCTGCAACCTCCTGCATCGCAAGCGGACTTTCACCTGCCTCACCACAAAAATACATAAAAAGTCGGTGAAACTTATTTTTATCTTCCAGAGTAATAATCAGCAAATCAAATGAAAACTTCACTCTAGCGTTCAAGAGTGACTTGATGCTGACAGCCAAGTACGAAATCAACGGCAGAATCATCATCCTACCCATCGAAGGGAAAGGAGACGCTATTGTCAAATGCAGTAAGTTCCTTACAACTAAATATAAAATGGAATAAATAAAATAAAATAATAAATAATTCCGGACAGTCTACACAACATCATCTAGCCCCAAGCTAAGCAGAGCTTGTGTTATGGGTACTAGATGACTGATATACATTACATCGATTTTTTTTATGATACCTACATAGAAAACACTCAGACCAACAACGGAACAAATTTCTGCAGATAAACTCTGTTTATTATAATAATAATAATAAATCTTTATTTTCAAAAACAGTACAGAGGTACATTGTCTTAAGTTACACATTATACGAGTAAAATGTCAATGGAAAGTAGGTACCTATTGGCAACTCTTTACACACAGTAAAATACAAAAGTTGGTACAGTTAAAAAAAACTTTTTCCAAGCTTTTTTTAAATTTAAATAATGAGATATCTTAACTATAGTTATCCTTTGTACAGAGTATAGTTTTTACAATTTGTTTAAATTTATTTAGGTTCTGATAGTTTTGCAACTCACATTTTGTCGTAGAAGCATAACATTGCCCTTTGAAAGATACAATAGGTAAACTTGTTTAGTTTAGTTGTAGGCAAAGTGAGTTCCTTAATTTTTTTTCTAGTATTAAGATTATGTACTTATATCGCTTTTTTTTCGGAACTTATTAATGATATGGGTAAGTATTTTTTATTTATCAAACGAACTTAAACTAGTAAAGTTCGATCACAATTATGTAAACGGCTTCATTCGACGTGATTTATTTTTACTTATTGTACCTACCGTGTAAGGCTGGTGTGTGGGATCACAGTAAAAATAATAGTAAAAATAAAGCGCTAAGAATGAAGCCGTGAAACATAATTGATATTTCTACGACATGGTACTTTCATTATGTTAATATCTTTGAATGAATATTACAGAAAACGTAGAAGTAACCATCGACGGTACGCTAGCCCGCTCGAAGAACAACATGGGAGAACACCTGAAGCTCATCACTCCTAAATACCAATACAACATCGAGAAGACAACGTTCCGCTTCGAAAACCTGTTCAACGGGAGCAAGACGCTTTGTAAGTCTTTTGTTTATGTAGGTACCTATAACTTGTTTGAAACCATAGGCTTAGGAAGTAAAAAATTCAAGGTCTATGTTTGAATCTATAGAGCAAAGATGAATCAAAAGCGCAACTATCTCTCTCGTTTTTTATAAGGAAAAATAAAATACAATACCTCATGCTGGACCATTCATACAGCATCATCTAGCCCAAAGCAGAGTTTGTGCTATGGTTCGGTATTAAACAACTGTAGGTATACCAATACTTATACTGCATAGTACATAGATGATAAATCTACTTTTTATACAATCATTTTTTCTGAAATGGGAATCGAACCCGTAACATCGTGTCAGAGGCGGACCTTTCCCCGCTTCGGCACAGAGGTCGTTAGAATCTAAAAAATTGATCCCGCCGCCAAAGTAATTGAATTAAAGTGTATAAGAGGTTTTATAATGTGCCTATATTAATTGAAGGCTATTTGAAATATTGCTTTTAAATCGATTCGTATAATTATACGCTCATCAGACTTTAAACAGGAAAAAAAGAGACATTAATTAATCAATGAACTTGCTAATGATATCATAAAAAAACACTGCGGCTATTGAACCCAACTATGGTCGTTTTTTAATGGAAATAGGACATTTTTACACAAGGTGACTTATGTGTGGACAGGATTTTGTCGTCAACGCATTTGGTCGCGTGAGCTGTTGGAAGTCACAGTTTCAGGGCCTTAGACGAAGTGTATTCACAGGTACATGAGGCAGGGATGTGTGCATTGGTAATAGCGCCCAAATCATAGCCAAATCTAAGACATTTAGTAACAATACTTAGGTAATCGATACACATGTAAATCTTATAGGTTCAATCTATACAAACAACGTAAGCATTATTGAAACTCTTTGTCCTTGAAAACCTATGAAACTAGGAATAAATTTAGGATTAAATTTTACGTGGTTCGACATATTTAAAGATGCGAAGTTATGTCTACTTTTATTTATTGCTTGTCATTCGTGTTCAAAGCCGGTTTCGATACAATTATTTCGAGAGTAATAAACAACAGAGGGTATTTTGTTAATTCAAGTTTTGCAGGAACTAAAGAAGTTTTTAAGAACCTATAATAATTAAAGCTGCTTTACGACCCCACGGCCTGACGTAAAGCTTTATAATTCGTAGTCGTTCAAATCTTATGGAACGAAATACAAGTTTGGTCGGGCCGACTTGTATAATTTGGTTGGCCTAGCCAACCAACATTCGCTATGAAGGAATTATTTTCCCACAGTAAATGTCATCGCCCAAACGATAGCGAATTTCGAAATGTAGACAAGCGACTTAGCGAAATCGCTTGTCAAAAATGCCACGAAAATGGCAATGTCAAAAATGGCTAGGCATTTGATGAAGCAAAATCGTTCGACGTTATTGATAGATAGATTACCTATTGAACTTTTATACTATCGTTATCGTTAATTGAATGTTTCTTTGGCTAGGCCCTCTAGGTAATTTATCTGTATCGTAGGAACTAGCAATTAAAAATGCATGAATTCTCAATGCCTAACTTTTTTCAGCCGACACCACCCACCAATTCGCCAATGAGAACTGGCGGCAGCTGATGGACGACCTCGCTCCACCAATCATCAAACAGATCGTCAAGACAATAGTGAAATCTATCAACAAGTTCTTTGGAAGTGTAACATTAGATCAAATACTGAAAAACTACGAGTAGTTTACAATAGAAGCGTAAATAGTAGTTTTAAGTCTTTTATACTAACACAATCAGAACACATTGTAAGACCCTTGACCGCGAAAGAGTGTAGACCTGTAGAAATTTTAAGCAAAATAGGTAAATAAACGTGGATATTTATAATAATAGTCGTTTTGGTCCATATCTTTACTACTTAATAACGAGTCTGCTTTTCCACTGACAGCTTCATACAATATTTTATATTTTATTCGTATTTTATCTCTTTTGTCCCTTTTACCCTGCTTTTACCTAAATAAGTTTAATGTGTGTCAGTCTACAGACATGATTTCATGAGTAGGTACTATATAAAACTACTAAAGGTGAACTGTATTTATGAACTCTAGACAAATGTCGCACCAACAACGCTCGGATATGTTGCACATTTTGATGTGTATATCTTGAGCACTAGGCCATGAAACACCATTGAAGCGATTAATTTAGTCGAATAAGGGCCCTGTCTGTCTGAATCGTCTGTTATTTATTCACCGGATCTTAAACTAAATAATTAAGAGAACCTGTATTATTATAGTTCAATAAAAATAAGGAAATCTGACAACAATATTTTTATTATACAAAAACACATTATAAAAAGGTTGTGCCAACATCCAAAACTGATTAGCATTTTTCACTTATTTTCTGGTATCCTTTAACAAAATAACAAAGATCTCGTTGTGTAATGACGTCATACAACCTTTTTTATAGGTATAAGGTTGAAATTATGTCGATTGCCCTTGAAACTGGTTTAATTAACTAGGGATAGGTAATGATTTTATCACAAGCATATTCAATAAAACGATTTTCTTACTTAGGGACTTGAGAATAATGCATAATTGCCTTACTTATGTGTATAAAATTTATTATTACGCAATTAGTAGTTTAGAAAGTAATCTTTAGAAATATATTTTATCATAATAATTATGAGTATCATGCGTCGTATTTGTGAGAGTTGATTTGCAACGTATTTCAATCACTGCAATTTCTAGCATTTAGCTTTTTTTGAGTGTTCTTGTTGAATAGGGTGTCAATGAAATGTCAAAGTGCTTTATTTCCTTTAGACCTAACAGGACTCTCGGACACGTCAGAAAGTACCTATCGTTCAACAGCGATAAAAATTAGTACGTTAGATACTGAAGAAATCAATTATTAAAATAAATCGGAACTACAATAAACATCTATCTTTTCAGATCGGTTTTAGACTCCACTCATGATACCACACCTCTAGTTTCAAGGATAAGACTCTTTACTCTAAGGCTGTGTCCCCAGTAGGCAAACTGTGAGCAGCCGACTGAGTTTGCGGCGTATCAGTTCAGTACGCCCTTCCATATAGGTATTTTAAGGTTGGTGTATACGCCAACGGCCTTGAAGATTCGGGCGGAGTCAAAATTTTTCCCCGCGCCAACCGCTAACCCCCGCTACATTTTTCCGCACGCAGACCGCAGCCTCCGCTCATGGGAAGCGGTCGCGCTTCGCGATTATTCGCAATGTTGAAATAAGAAGGACTTGCCTAGTTTTACACAAAAAAGCGGGTAGACACTCGGTGCAAACGGATCAGCTGATCAATATTTACTGTATTAAAAATAGTTATCGGGCGTGAAATAGCGATATTCATACTGAAAATAATTCATAAAGACGTTGTCCAACTGTGAAAGTGTTGTCAGTGCTTCAGACTCTAAAAATACGAGACAATTCAAGTGAGAACCAAGACACGGCTATCACTACATTTTTTAACGTGAAGTCGACTAGCGGGACTACGAACATTTGAAACAATACTACGGAAGCTGTATGTATGCAGTGCTTTATTTGTTTGTGTTTCTAATTGACTATAATCGGAAATAGTAATTATTCCAATCTTGGGACTTGTAAGTGGCGCCATCTCTGAGATACTTCTTGAACTAAGACGGCAAGCAGTTTACTTAGATCACATTCTAGTAGCAGTCGTCGGTCGATCGTGTTGCCATGAATAAATGCGGCGGTTGCGGAAAATTCCTAACAGGTGGCGCTAATTGCACTAAATGTAGGACAACGTATCACAAGCAATGCGTAAATCTCTCTTCTAATCCAGTGCCTAAGAACTGGATTTGTCCATGCTGTGTGGCGCAGGTCCCTCGCAGAGACAACACCAACACTCCGGTTAAGCCAGCTGGAGAAGAAAGCCCTGAAAATAATTCCCAGAGCGACGACGATTGCGGCAGCGAGCGGGTCTCAATACTCGAAGAAATAAGGGCGCTCAGAAGCGATATGAGCATTTTCCGTAAGGATTTTATAAGCTTTAAAAGCGATGTCAGCGAAGAACTTAAGGAATTGAGATGCACATTCCAAAGTAGTTTGAACCAAATGAGTGATTTTTCAGAGCGCCTAGACACGCAAGAGGCCAGACTTCAGGCGCTAGAAACGGCGGCTAAGAGCAAGGAAGACCTGGAACAGCAGATACGTGATTTGAAAAGAGAAATCAACAACAGAGACCAGCTTAGTCTGCAAAATGACATAGAGTTCTGCGGCGTAACGGAGCACAGCGGCGAGAATACCATGCACATCACTGGGCTGATCTTGAAAAAGATCGGTTTGTCAGTTGATGAGCGAGACATTGTAGAGTCGCGTAGAGTGGGCCCGGTGCGGCTAGACAAAGAAGGCAAGCAAGTGACGCGCCCGATCGTGCTGCGGGTGACCCGACGCGCGGTGCGCGAGGATGTGATCCGCGCCGCGCGCGCCCGACGCAACATATCGACGGGGGACATCGCACTGGCTGGAACCTCGAGGCCTATCTACATTAATGAAAGGCTCACTAAGGAAACCAGGCTACTCTTCGCCAAGACCCGAAAGCTATGTAAGGATCACGGGTGGAAATATGCCTGGACGCGGGAAGGCAATATTCTGGTCAGAGAGGAAGATAAGAAGCCGGCGTTTCGTGTTCGAAGCGAAGACGACCTCGATAAGATCTTTAAACGATCTTTGCATAGTAATTAGTATCTCAATAGATCGAGAACTATTTTTTTGCACCATATGTATAATTTTAATGTTTTTTTATGTTTTTATATCACTGTATAGTCTTGCTGTTTTCCATGTATGTATTTCATGGGTAAAAGTCGCACTTATTCTCCTAACTCGAAGCATCAATCTTTTTATTAAGTTTTATATTTTTTCCTGTATTGTTCTTAATGTACCAGTAGTAGAGCGTCATTCCTGCCTTGAATACGCAATTACAAGCCTTTCCAACCACTGTTTAGCGAATATAAATTTACAAATGTATTTGCTTTTTGGGCTCACTTTATTACACAAACACACACATCACTCATGCACAATACACACAACACTCAATACTCACTCACATGACACAAACGAAACAACCTGCGCATACATTATTTTAGAACGCCACCGCGTACAACAACGTATAAGTGTAAAAAATAATACGATCAAGTATGGATAACACAATAAAACGAAAACGTTTAGTACTAGGTCTGTTGAATGTACAGTCTCTAAACACGGGAAGGGACGAGCTGGAAGCGAGCATGTTAACACACAAGCCGGACATCCTAGCTCTGAATGAAACCTGGGTAAAAGATGATAAAATAGCACCGACTCTACCGGAATACACACTCAAACTTAGGTCACGTAAGAAGACAGGTGGCGGCGTTGGTTTCTATGTGAGAAAAGGCTTACGTGCTAGAGTCCGCGCCCATCCAGCATCAGAACTGGAACAACTATGGCTTGAGGTAACATTACCTAGTGCTCGAATGGCAATAGGTACTGCTTATAGGCCTGAGAAAGTCAAAGTAGCCCCAGCCCTCAGCTCACTAAGCGAGTCCCTGTCAACCTTTCTAAATTGTGACTATATTTGTATACTGACAGATTTCAATGTTAATATGCTTCACTCTGATACTACAAGCGCACGCGAGTTATCCATGTTTTGCACTCAGCATAATCTTATGCAGTTAGTTACAGAGCCGACTAGAGTAACAAATACTTCCGCAACATTAATAGATTTAGTTTTAACAAACATTCCCGATAGATGCACGAAGGTAACGGTGTTACCAAATAAGAACCTTAGTGACCATGCCTTGATTCTAACATCGTTTAACATTAAAAAAGACAAAGTAAAACCCCGTCATATTGAAACGAGATCTATAAATAGTATAAATATTACGCAATTAAATAAGGACTTAAACTCTATAAACTGGCAAGAACTTTACAATTATGATGTACACTCCATGGTGTCTGAATTTGACGAAAGAATAAAGAGGCTATTCGACTCACACGCCCCTCTTAAACGAAAAAAAGTGGTTGAATCTCCAAAACCATGGCTCACAGACAATGTTCGTTTTATGATGCAGTTACGGGACAAAGCTCTTGTTAGAGCAAACTCTAAGAAAACAGATTCATCTAAAAACTACTACAAAAGCTTAAAAAATTTAGTAACGGGAGCTTTAGAAAGAGAAAAAACTGCATTTTTTGCATATTATATAAATAAAAACTTAGGGCAACCTTTTTGGTTGCCCTAAGGCTTTGGAATTACTTTAATAAACTAAAAACCTTCAATAATAATTCACCTCCAATTCCTAGCCATTTGATGAACCCAACCATGATTAATAATCATTTCCTAAACGTTCCGGGCACTGGCACAGTAGATAGTGAAGTTTATTTATTTTTTAAATCGAATATCAGAACGAAAAATATCTTATATCTTCAAACAGTTTCTGATGAAGCTGTTGGAAAGATTATTTTAAATATAAGAACCAATGCTTCTGGTTTCGACGGGCTGACCGCGGATATGATTAAACTTACTCTACCAAATACTTTAAAGATTATCACTAACATAGTGAATACCTCTATCCTGACACATGAATTTCCCAGCGGTTGGAAACGTGCCCTAGTTAGACCGATTCCCAAATCTAGCTCTATTGAAGAAGTGAAACAATTGCGCCCTGTCAGCATCCTTCCAGTCCTATCGAAAGTATTAGAGAGGGTGGTTTTATACCAAATTGAAAAGCATCTTGAGCGGGAGAATATCATTCCCACGTATCAATCAGGATTTCGAAAGGGTCACGGAACGGAAACGGCTCTTCTAGGGGTCACAGATGATATAATTACTGCGTCAGACTCTGGGCTTTGCTCTGTTCTTGTACTCCTTGATTTTTCCCGCGCTTTTGATTGTATCGATCATGACCTGCTTGTCGCTAAACTTGGTTACTACGGCTTTTCTAATGACACTTGCAGGTGGATTCAATCTTTCTTGTCCGATAGAGAGCAATATGTAGAGTTGGAAAAACAAAGCGGCGAGAAATTAGTTTCAGACGTGACAAAGGTGCCGACGGGCAGTCCCCAAGGCTCGATTCTCAGTCCGACTCTGTTCTCGATTTTTACCGCAGACATGCCTAATCATATTGAAATCTGCAAATATCATCTCTACGCCGATGACACTCAGGTATATCACAGCTTTGACCCGGCCAATACCAAAGAAGCGATGGCTCTAGTAAACAAAGATTTAGAAAACATTTTCTCATGGGCCACAAATAATTCACTCATTTTAAATCCCTCCAAGTCCAAGGTGATATTTCTCGGTACTAAAACGCAAATACAAAAAGCTTTAAATGCCAGTCCCATACTTAAGATTAACGATATAGTTATCCCTATAGAACATGATGCAAGAAACTTGGGCTTAGTTATAGATAGCGAAATGAGGTATGTTAAACATGTTAACGAATAAATAAGAAATGCCTTTTACAAACTCAAAGTACTCTACAATCTCCGAGACTATCTTTCAGAAGAGGTTAGGCTTTTACTTTGTGACCTTCTAGTGCTTTCTCCATTCAATTACTGTAGCGCAGTTTATGGTCCGCGACTGTGGAGTAAGACTGAAGGCGCTATCCAACGAGTGCAGAATGCATGCATGAGGTTTTGCTATAGGATACCTAGGAGAGCACACGTCAGTCCATACTTAATAAAAAAAGGTATTCTTAACATGAAAAACAGGCGGGAACTTCACATTGCATGCGTTGTTCAAAGAGTTCTATGGAATAAGAAACCAGAATACTTATTTGAGAGAATGGCTTGGGCGAAGGATTCTCATGAGCGTAACACCCGCTCCAAACATGAGAACTGTCTTCAGATCCCAAAACACAAAACGACAGGGTTTAGAGGTTGTTTAAAATACCAAGCGGCGAAGATATGGAACACTCTACCACCACCATTAAGATTAAAAATTGGCTCAAAAACATTTAAAAAAAGAGTTAAATCATTACTTCACTCGCAGCAGAAACATTTGGTAGAAACAACCTTTAAACTCTCCAAAGGCCAACAAAATGAAGGTAATTAAGGAATCCCTTGTGCGCGCATACAAACTTGGTTTTACCGTTGCCCAGACTCTTATGAGACTGGTGTCTCGGTAAAATCAAAAATTACTCACACTACACAACACAACACACAAATTTCACAAAACACAAATTCACTTACACTCACACGGTCTCTCGTGGCTCAGTATTTTAGGAGACTGATGCCTCGGGAGAACCACTCATTTAATACACCACACAAACATGACCCATACACACACAACATAATAATATCAAACTTAAACAGTAGGTAATTTTTTAAATTAGGACAGTGAACCCAAATATATCTAAATTGTTGAATTTATATTGTAACTCAAATATAGAGCTGAATATTTAACAATATACTGTAATAATGTTTCACCGCAATAACTCAACCCTTCGGTGACCATCCACCCGAGAGGGGTAAATTTAAAACCAGCGCTGCATGCATCTGTATTTACTTACTGCATGCAGCAAAAGCTGAATTTACTCCTTGTCTTAGTTGTAATTTTTATTTAAGTTAGTATGGTAAGTCTCTTTTGTTTGTTTTTAACTGTGTAACTAGAATCTAAGACAATAAATACTTTTTCTTTCTTTCTTTCTTTCACATCATAAATGCTAAAACTATTCTACCTAATAGTAGATCTTACTTCTTACTATCTTACTATTATAATAAATGGGAAAGTCTGTGTGAATGTTTGTTATAGGTAATCTCCGTAACTACTTAAGTTATTTAAATGAAATTTGGTACGTAGATAGTTTAGGACCTAGAATAGGACATAGGCTATTAAAATTTAGAAATTTTAACCTCTGAAGGGGTTAAATAGGGTGATAAAGTTTGTATGGAAAATTATTTTTCCTTAGTTCAATTTACTCAAAACTCGGTATAAATAAACTACAAAGTATATAATTAAACACGTATTTTTTATTTTTACGAAACAACCTCTAGGAGGCGTGCAATAAATTTCTGTAATTTGACAAAATAACTTTCTATAGGCGAGGCCGCGGGGCGCAACTAGTATTATAATAAATGGGGAAAGTCTGTGTGAATGTTTGTTATAAGTAATCTTTAACTACCTACTTAAGTTATTTAAATGAAATTTGGTATGTAGATAGTTGAGGACCTAGAATAGGACATAGGCTATTAAAATTTGGAAATTTTAACCTCTGAGGGGCTGAAATAGGGTGGTAAAGCTTGCATGGAAAATATTTTTTCCTTGGTTTAATTCGCTCAAAACTCGGTATAAATAAACTATGGAGTGAATAATTAAACTCGTATTTTTATTTTTACACAATAACCCCTAGGGAGTCCCCAGTTGGGACAAGATTTATGGTACGAGTTGACGAAAGCCAAGCGAGTTGAAGAAGGTCTTAGCGCACACACTGTACTTACTGTCTGTAGATACTGCCCACTTGTAGGTACCCAGACTCCCTATATACTATACAAAATTGATGAAGTATTTTTTCGTAGGTGTTTACTATGAGTATGTTGTTAATAGTAATGTTTGTTATAAGTAATCTTTAACTACCTACTTAAGTTATTTAAATGAAATTTGGTATGTAGATAGTTGAGGACCTAGAATAGGACATAGGCTATTAAAATTTGGAAATTTTAACCTCTGAGGGGCTGAAATAGGGTGGTAAAGCTTGCATGGAAAATATTTTTTCCTTGGTTTGATTCGCTCAAAACTCGGTATAAATAGACTATGGAGTGAATAATTAAACTCGTATTTTTATTTTTACACAATAACCCCTAGGGAGAAAGCAATAAATTTCTGAAATTTGTATGAAAAAAACTCTGGTTCGCGGGGCGCATCTAGTATTCAAAAAATCCAATATTATATGCATACTTATTACATGTTTTCTCTTTCATTTTGACATTCCTGGAATTTCATTGGCTGAAATTTTTGTAATGTTTTTTGTTGCACTGAACAAATGGGACCACCTTTGTATCAGTCGCAGTGTGCACAGAACAACTGGGAATAAGCGTGTGCGGGTCTAAGAATCAAAATAATAATATTTTTCATTTTGTCATCTCACACCATTTGGGACAAGATTTATGGTTCGAGTTGACGAACGACTAACAAAAGTGTGAGTGTATATTTAATACTGCGTGGTTCTAGAACGTCATAAATGAGTTCAGGGACAGTAGACATTATTCATTTTTTTCGCTTTCATAGTTACAAAGTTTTACCTATTTTTTGTTATCGATTTATTTACTTTTACAGATTCAAAGCTATTTATTGCGTCAAAGATGTTATAAAGGTGGTATAACTGAATAACTAATTAGAATTTAGCATTTAATACAACTAATTAGGATTAAGCATTTAAAAAAATATTGATAAGTGGTATTATCAAATATCATGTCATTAAGTCACCCAACCAATTTTACTTTAAATAATTTAGATAATTTTAATTTCACTTGTTATCATTATTATAAATATGTTTACACATAGACAGTAAAACAGCTATTCATGATTTTCGCTGAATTCGGAGTATCCTTCAATATGAGTCTATTTGGGGTCTCTACATTGTCTAGGGTGTTTGTCACAAACTTTTTAAATAGGTTTATACTAGTTGCGCCCCGCGGCTTCGCCCGCATGGAAATTTCTTTGTCAAATTTCAGAAATTTATTGCACGCTTCCTAGGGGTAGTTTCGTTAAAATAAAAAATACGTGTATAATTATTTACTTTGTAGTTTGTTTATACCGAGTTTTGAGTAAATTGAACCAAGGAGAAATAATTTTCCATACAAACTTTACTTTATTTACTTCCTTATAATTTTTGTTTGTCGCAATAATTTATCAGTCTGAAATATATAAATTTTTCACATATTTTTGAGAAGATAAGTATTTGCGTTATTGCTCGATAGTTATCTATCTCTGTCCGTTCGCCCTTTTTAAATAATGATTTGACCATCGACAGTTTTAAGGCATCAGGGAAAGTAGCTGTTGAAAAGGATAGGTTAATTAGAAATGTCAATACAGCTACTATTTCAGGAATGCTTTTTTATTATTAACACTGTGTTTATTCCACCATAGCCTTCAGACTTTCTGTTTTTTAAAGCCAAATCTTCCTTTTTACAGAAACATGCAACTTGAATTAGACTATGAAAATACAAGTAAGACGATTACAAATTGTGTTAGTTACTCAATTTTCCAACTACAGCGACGATATCACAAGTGTTTGATGAAAAATTAAACTATTTAAATAATAAACAATCTTTAACTTTCACGCGGGAATCCATATTTCTAAACTAATTAAAATTTAATTTACTTTCGCAAGCAATTTTTTTCTTTTTGTTGTGGTACTTCTTCACCATCACTTATTTCACCATAAGTATACAATATTTGGAAAGTTAGGTGTTCCATTATCATTATCTTTCAGGATATGATTTTTACACCGAAGTTTGTATTTTCTATGATTTATCTCTCTGTTTCCCTGACCTCTTTCTCAATATTTTCTTTATTTAATTTTTTTTATTTATCGTAATAATTTATTTTTACGGTATTACTTCAAAGCTTCTGAAGGCAGAAGGAGCCTCGATTATGCAGGAGCTACAGAACATCATTAATACCGTCCTCCACAGTGGGAGAACTCCTAAAGTGTGGAGCCGTAGTTTGGTGGTGCTCTTTTTTTAAGAAGGGTGATAAAACTCTCCTTAAAAATTACAAAGTCATCACACTCCTGTGCCACATCTATAAGCTGTTCTCACGAGTGGACACAAGATTTGACGAGTTCCAGCCACCGGAATAGGCCGAGTTCCGCGGAGGATATGGCACCATAGACTATATTCGCACATTGAGGCAGTATACAGAAGTCCGAAGAGTATAATCAGCCCCTCAGCCCTTTTATGGACTATGAGAAAACGTTTGACTCTATCAAAATTTCGTCTGTTCTGGAATCCTTATAGCGATACCAAGTAGACTATCGTTATATCGAGGTGCTAAGGTGTCTCTCCGAAGTAAGTCCAAACGTAGAGCAGGACGCCATCCGGTCAGGTGGCAGTCAAAAAATTGTTAGATCAAATTCTTAATAGTGGGCCGCGACGGTCGATTACGCACGCCGAAACTTGCGAAGGTTCACAGTAAAAATTACCGTTTTTCATAAACGTTCTTCCAAGCTGTCTCGTATCATTTTCGTAAATGTCTATGTTTTAATTAAACAAACTCAAAATATGGCTGACTCAACAATTGACAGTAGAAAATGACGCCCAATTCAAAATTCAAGTTCTTGCTGAGATACCCTTTAGGTTGATGATAATGATGATGATAATAATGATAACCACTTATGAAAATAAGTGTGTGAGACAGACGGACAGCCAAATAAATATTTTTTTCCGCCTTTCGCCAAAATACTTACAACAATAATTATTAGTAGGTACTGTTTCACGGGTATATATTGCATTTATTTTCCTATTTCTTTCCTATTCCCTTCTATTCAACAGGTGTACAGTGTACACACTGTCGTGGTCAAGTGATGACTAAAATATCTGCTAAATAGTTGTTAATAGTCATGTGTTCAAATCGCATTGTTATAATATTTAATATCAACATACTTCTTCGGTATTTTTAGTAACTGCAAAGTTTATATAATTTTCAGTAGTAATTGTAGTTTGAATTTGAGGAGTTTATGTTGGTTGGTATAACTGTGGCTATAACTCTGGCAGTCTAAAATATTAAATATTCAAAAGTAAAACAATCTAAATATTTTCTACGAAAATATAATAAGTTAACGAAACATTTCGTACTTTAGCACCGTTAGCTCCACCTACAGGGGAAACATTGAAGTTTATCTAAACCTTTTCAAAGGCTACTATTAGAGTAGTAGAATATACTATTCCTAGTAAAAATCGAAAAAATAATATTCATGAATTCGTCAACTCACACCAGTTGGGACAAGATTTATGGTACGAGTTGACGAAAGCCAAGCGAGTTGAAGAAGGTCTTAGCGCACACACTGTACTTACTGTCTGTAGATACTTCCCACTTGTAGGTACCCAGACTCCCTATATGTATACTATACAAAATTAATGAAGTATTTTTTCGTAAGTGTTTACCTAATACAAGCCGCCCCTAAAATTAATTTGATTGCCGCGTCTTTTCAATTGAAATTTACAATAGGTACCTTCCTAGGTACCTACTTGTCAAGTATGCGACTTTTCCTATTTATATACCTACTATCTTACTTCTTACTATCGTACTATTATAATCTTACGATCTTACTTCTTACTATTATAATAAATGGGAAAGCCTGTGTGAATGTTTGTTATAGGTAATCTCCGTAACTACTAAAGTTATTTAGATGAAATTTAGTACGTAGATAGTTTAGGACCTAGAATAGGACATACGCTATTAAAATTTGGAAATTTTAACCTCTGAAGAAGTTAAATACCCCTGAAAACCTCTGTAAACCTCTGAAGAGGTTAAATAGGGTGATAAAGTTTGTATGAAAAATTATTTTTCCTTGGTTCAATTGACTCAAAACTCGGTATAAATAAACTACAAAGTAAATAATTAAACTATTTAATTAAATTATTTATTTTTACGAAACTACCCCTAGGAGGCGTGCTATAAATTTCTGAAATTTGATAAATAAATTTCCATGCGGGCGAAGCCGCGGGGCGCAACTAGTTCATTCTAATAGTGAGATGTACTTAGTGGTCTATTTCCAAACGTTCTACATTGAGATTGGCAAGTGGTATCTCCATAAGTTTTGCTATTTCTACTGATATGTTACTTGATTAGGTAGGTAGGTACCTACCTACTTCATCCTTGAACATTTGACTTTCTAAAATTTACTAGTAAGTAGGAAGATAGGTAGGTAGGATATTTACTTATTCGATTAATTTTTTATTCTTATACATAGGTAGGTAGGTAGGTACTTATATGAACGAACGGTGACACTTACGGCGATAAAAACTCCTAAAATACGACTAATAAGTATATATATAAGTAATAAATTGGGACAAGAAACATAAGTAGGTAGGTATGACAATAATTTAGAATTTGATGTAAATGTAAATACAAATCTATTATATGTACTTGTATTTACTAGTTGTAATTGTTTTACGTAATAAATAATACACAAATTATCTTTTCTTCTCTCTCATTTTGGCGACAAGCTCACGTAAATATTGTCCTATTTTCGTGGCATGGTAATCATTTTTCAATTCTATAATCGCTATTATTTTATGTCACGTTACTAGAAAATAATTTATGATAGTTTGGTAGGGTCACGGAGTCACGAGCAGCATAGGTCCGTCGTCCAGGAAAGCATGAGCGGCACTGACGGCTCGTACCGCGCACCGCGCAAGGGCCCCGCAGATACTCGGAAGTAAAAGTCGTAAGCGCCAAATAGATTTCTTCTAATTAAAAGAATACTGTTCAAGTAATCAAAAAATTATTTTGGCGAATCTGTAACTCTTCTTTTACTTTATTTTTCAGTATATAAACCAAGTCAATAAGTCATATCGTTTCGGAGAAGAAGGCAAATATGTATCAAAATTGAGATATTTTAAATGATTTTTTTTATCAAACACATGGAACTGATCAAAAAACTATCTTGGCGCTTCTGTACAGAATGAAATAGAATCTTAGGTGTAGGAGTCTCAGAATCCTAGGTTTCATATTTGAAGAGCAGTAGGATCTCAAAGATCGTGAAAATGTTGATTTTTGGGAAAAGCAGCCTTTTTCTTGAGTGTCCGCAGTTTGCTAGTTTGCGCTCACTGTACCTACGCAGTTTGCACGCAGTTTGCAGCGATACGTGCGCCGACTCGCAGGTTCCAGTACTTGCGACACGCACGCAAACTGATCTGAGTTTGTAGCTGTTCGCCACAAATTTGTGGCTCACTCAGTCGGCCGTTCAGTTTGCCTACTGGGGACACAGCCTAACACCCTGCATATCTACTAGGTATATTCAAAACGAGCATTGGCTGTTTACAACATTAGGTTAACTATGAACCTTGTGTTGGAAGAACAAAGGTTTCATCCCAAGCGCTACCCCGAGGCATAGGAGCGCCGCCACTTCACTACATAGTATAAAACAAAGTCGCTTTTTCTGTCCCTATGTCCCTATGTCCTTATGTCCCTTTGACTGCTTAAATCTTTAAAACTACGCAACGGATTTTGATGCGGTTTTTTTAATAGGTAGAGTGATTCAAGAGGAACGTTTATATACTTATAATACAACCGTGCGAAGCCGGGTCTCTAGTATTTTATATCTATAACTTATTATCTGTCATATACATCATATGCTTATTTTAATGCCTCTATAGTAGTTTGTTTATCTATTTTAGGAAGAGAAACGAAAACTATGTTTGTTGGGCTCGAAGAGCAACTTCGTATCTATTCCCGAAACAGACAAAATAAAACTACTACATAATACAGAGGCATCAAAAATAGCTTTCGATAGGTATGACAAATAGAACGTTTGATTTTATAAATTTCTTTGTTTAACGTAACTTTGGTAAAATAAGCGGCGGCGCGGGGCTGCCTGTCCATTGACGCGGAGAGAGGCAGCGGAGCGGAGAAACGAGGAAATATTAACCAATAGGATTGCCATGAAATTTCCGCTCCGCTTTTTCATGCATTCCTATTGGATATTTCTTCGTTTCTCCGCTCCGCCAACTCGCTCGGCTCCAATGGACAGGCACCCTAAAGAGGGATTTAATCAGAGTGAGTGTGGGTCTAGACGCGCGAGTTTTGTATAAATAAATAAAACAAAAATAAAATAAAATATTGTTTTTTTATTCAGCAGTCAAACAAAATATATACAAAAAGCTTAACCAAAAAAAACATAAGAGTACAATTATCAATTCAATTATATCTATTTTAGAAGTAGGTAAGTTCCTAAATTATAAACAAAATTACATTGGATCTCTAGGTGTTTAGGTACTATAGTTACTAAAATGTTGAATAAAATACTAGTTGGATGGATACTTATGGAATGATACCTATAATAATACAGAATTTTCATTTATTAAACACATCAATAATCCAAACATAGGTATAATAATATGCAATTTATGTAAGTGTTGTATACAATAACAGAATGTTCTCTATTAAAGTGGTTTGCTGATGTTAAGCAGGAATGAGATATCCTATGTTACCCACACTAGATAAAGATCTGTGTTGTGGGTAACTATACGCTTACCTATCGCTTGGTGCCTGACTTTCCGGTGACTTTGTGAAAAAGGACAGTTCTATAATAGCATCTCTAATATGTATTATGTATTTTTAATGTATACATCAGAGCTTGTGCGCAAGCCTAGCTGCATGGTAATAGTCTTATGATCTAGCGGAGATCTCGCCGTGTCAAGTGTAGGTATCGTCTGTTTTGTATCTCTGCTGTTCAGTTATATGATTATAATTATCACAATGCACCGTATCCTTGCTATGAAGTACAAATTTAAATCGTTGAATCCATAAATCGTTTCAATGCAAGCTGATTTGAACTTTATTGCTTAGACAGCTTTATTCAAATCGATCATATTAGGCACGTTCTGTGTGATTTGAACTTCGCGCATTTGAGGGTCTTGTTCTTCACTAGAGTTGCTACCACCACTAACTACGCTGAGTCTAGCGCTCACAGGTTCGATTGGTCCAGACGTTGTCCATCGCTCACGTGTCTGACCGACGCTCACGTTAACCGTTCCGACGCCAGAGTTGAAAGACGTTCTAGCGCTCTCTGTATTGTCAATGACGGTGTCAGCGTCAGTGTTGTTTGTTCTCCTCCAAGGGATGGTGAGTGAGGGTAGGTTACCGTATTTCCAAAGCATGACGGCTCCAAAGACGAGGAACATGAAGGATACACCTATGCTCATGCCGATCACGCCGGCCGTTGCACGGGTTTGTGGGGCTGTGGAGAAGTGGACTTGTTAGAGCTTTGGTTTTTAGTCGGTTGTCATTGGAATTGACACTGAATGATCTATTCATAAACGGCCGTGTCAATTCAGATGTCGCCTATATTGGTAAATAAATAAATATGCTGGACAATCCACGCAGCACCGTCTAGCCCCAAAGTAAGCTACTCAAAGCTTAAGTTATGGGTACTAGATAACTGATATATTATACATAGATAGATATTTTTATTATGCATAGAAAACACACAGACCAACGGAACAAATTTCTGCAGATTGTACACAAATTTGTTCCGAGACGGGAATCCAACCCGCAACCTCCAGCACCGCAGGCGGACCTTCGCCCATCTTGACATCGGTCGTCAAATTAGTCCACTGTAGAACATAGGCCTTCCCTAAGGCGCGCCATAGCGCCCTGTCTTCAGCTTGCCGCATCCAGCATCTGACAGTAGTCTTTCATCCCACCTGGCTGGAGGACGTCCTGTCGTTCTCCACTCAAGAATACATTTACCCCAACGGTTGTCGGTTCTTCGCGAGATATGTCCGGCCCATTGCCACTTCAGCTTGCTAATTCTTAGAGCTATGTCGATAACTTTGGTACTCTGTCGGATGTATTCATTACTAATTCTATCCTTCAGAGAAACTCCGAGCATAGCTCTTTCCATAGCTCGCTGAGCGACTTTGAACTGATGGACCAGCCCTACCGTGAGTGTCCAAATCTCACTTCACTTACTCGCAGTCATAACCCTGATAGTATCACTGGACTCTGATACTTCTTGGTCGACGAGCGCGGCGCACGTCCAGACACCCTCGTCCTCCGCCTGCACAGGGTCTATGGACAGCGAGCAGTCTCCGTAGTGTATGGTAAATATAGTTCGGAGCAACACTTCACTTACTCGCAGTCATAACCCTGATAGTATCACTGGACTCTGATACTTCTTGGTCGACGAGCGCGGCGCACGTCCAGACACCCTCGTCCTCCGCCAGCACCGGGTCTATGGACAGCGAGCAGTCTCCGTAGTGTATGGTAAATATAGTTCGGAGCAACACTTCACTTACTCGCAGTCATAACCCTAATAGTATCACTGGACTCTGATACTTCTTGGTCGACGAGCGCGGCGCACGTCCAGACACCCTCGTCCTCCGCCAGCACCGGGTCTATGGACAGCGAGCAGTCTCCGTAGTGTATGGTAAATATAGTTCGGAGCAACACTTCACTTACTCGCAGTCATAACCCTGATAGTATCACTGGACTCTGATACTTCTTGGTCGACGAGCGCGGCGCACGTCCAGACACCCTCGTCCTCCGCCAGCACCGGGTCTATGGACAGCGAGCAGTCACCGTAGTCTATGGCTCGGCCGGTCGTGAAGGAGAAACGGTTCAAAACCGCACTGAAAGCCAATAGTATCACTACATATTATAAAACAAAGTCGCTCTTTCTGTCCCATGTCATGTCCCTTTGACTGCTTAAATCTTTAAAACTACGCAATGGATTTTGATGCGGTTTTTTTTAATAGATAGGGTGATTCAAGAGGATCCAAAAGGTGATTAAGTCTACCTACCATTAACATTCAAATACAATTGTAAACATTGTTCATGAAAAAATCATCTAATCTAATCTAGTCATGCCAAGGTCACCTTCGAGCATTACCCTGATGTTTTTAATCTTCACCCGGCGACCAACAAAACTACAAAAACTTGCGGCTAACCCGCTTTTGATAAATGAGTATCAAAAAACTCGTTTGGATTTAATGATATTTTTTGTTATTTAACTGGTTTGCAATATTTTATCACTGATGGAGGTAAAATATATTTATATTTAATACATATTTCCCTCGGGGTCAAATTTTGTTTTACAACATACTTTTGAATGCTCGCTGGGTGCTTTATTCAATACTAGCTGGTGCCCGCGACTTCGTCTGCGCAGGATTAGTATTTCGAGTATACTCGCTGTTTCACCCGCTTCCCGTGGGAATTCCGGAATTAAATATAGCCTATGTGCTACTCCAGACTACAATCTATCTCTGTGCCAAATTTCAGCCAGATCCGTTCTTTAGTTTTTGCATAGCAGCGCCTCACGGTTTCACCCGCCTAGTTCCCGTTCCAATATCCTATATCGATAATATCGATACATAATCCGTGGGAATACCGGAATAAAATATAGCCTATGTGTTATTCCAGACCATAATCTATCTCTGTGCTAAATTCCATCCAGATCCGTTAAGTAGTTTTTGAGTGAAAGAGTAACAAACATCCATCCATCCATCTATCCATCCATCCATCCATCTATACTTACAAACTTTCGCGTATAAAATATTAATAGGATGGACATAACATCCTTGCGTGTGACGTCACAGCGTGTTCTAAATACAAACGCGATTCCTAAACGCGCATTGGTGTGAAATCGAATTTTTTTATTCTGTTTGCTACGGTCTAGTCTAAGCTCCATGTTTTGTATTTCACATGATTCGTTCAAAATCAATATGTATGCAGTCAATTTTGAATCAAATTCTTAACTGTATCGCTTGATTATTTGAGGCTTTTTTCTATTATTTATATACTGTTTATTATATACGTTATTTTATTGTTATTGTCATACATATTATTGTTTATTGTTATTTTTTTTGGCATGCTATATTGTTGTAGTTTTAAGATACTATACTAGGCATAACGATTTGAAATTAACCGAAATGTTCTTGTGTAGTGTATGAATAAATTATACTGCGCCAATTCTACTGGGTTCTCATATTTGAGTAGGTAAATTTAAACTTACTTGCTAGCAGTGACCGTTTCATCAATACTAATGCCCACATTGTTGGGCGATAGGAAACGGCAGTAGTCAAGAGGACGATTTCCATTCGATGAGTGACAGTACAATGTCATGTTTCCGCCGATTGTCGCCTGTACTTCCTGAAACATTAATCACTACATAGTATAAAACAAAGTCGCTTTCTCTGTCCTTATGTCCCTATATCCCTATGTCCCTTTGAGTGCTTAAATCGTTAAAACTACGCAACGGATTTTGATGCGTTTTTTTTAATAAAAAGAGTGATTCAAGAGGAAGGTTTTTACGTATAATAAAACCGTGCGAAGCTGGGGCTGGTCGCTAGTAAATAATATTTACTAGATATACTTAACTCGATACTTTATAGAGTATTTTCATACATATCACTACTTTTATACGTAGTACATCGCTTACTTTTATCCTCTTTCTTATTTTGAAGTCTTCTATCATGGAGTCGTATCATCATTATCATCAGCCCATAAACCAGTCCACAGCTGGACATAGGAGCCGTATACATATAGGCCGTATAATATAGGTGCAGTTTTTTGCGGAAACGTATTTCAAGGCTATTTGTATCCCATGGGAACTGATTTATGGGATAAAAAGCTTATGTGCTATTCCAGGGCTAGAACTACGTCTATTCAAAATTCCAGCTCGATTCGTTCAGTATTCTTTGCGTGAAAGAAAACATACATCCATACAAGCTTTCACGTTTATAATATTAGTAAAGATCTTGTCAAGGGCGCTGTGGCGCTCATTAGGGGAGGCCTATGTCCAGCTGTGGACTAATATGGGCTGATGATGATGATGATGACCCATAACACATAACATACCAGTCATGTACCCATAACAATAGCTCTGCTTAGTGTCTGGATTGGCAGTTTTTTTAAATAACACCAGCCTAAGAGATAAAAAAAATCTTACCTTTTCTCTGGCCGCTAAAGGGCCGGTAACCCTCAAATGCACAGTGTCCGTGATCTCAACGCCCCTGACGTCTCGAGGTCCCATGTGACACGTCCACACCCCGTCATCGGCCTCCGTGACGTGTGTGAAGGTTATACCGCAGTCGCCGACTTGAAGACTTTCTCCGGTGTACCTGGAAGGGTTAAAATGTCAGTCAGTGGGTATTGTATTATTGAGGACCGAGGTGGCGCGGTGGGTGGTCTGCCAGAGACGCGGGGGGGAGCGGGTTCGATTCCCATTTCCATCATTTATATTACGAAAGTGGGCAAATGGGTAATTGTGTGCGCTTCTATGATAAGCTTCCATAAGCCACTGAGCTCTCTATTCGTAGATTTAAACAACACATAAAACGAAATCTTATCAAGAAGGCATGTTACTTCATAAATGATTACATCAATGACGTTAATGCTTGGCCAGATGTTATATTATTTATAAAACATGTTTATCACACTGAATTTCTACACGTGCTAGTGGATTATTTTTCGCTTCTTCCACTACTATACAAAAGATGGAAGAGAAAATCTATTATCACTTTATTTCCTATACTATTTGGATAAATATGTACCTACCTATAAAAATAAATAAATAAAGTTATTTATTTACTGAATCACTCTGGCTACACAGCCTACAGTGGGTTGCCATATTATTAGGGACAGTCACATTTTTTTCGATCTTGCTCTTTGGGCGCACTCGACTGCAGTTTTAAGTGGTTCAAATGTTACTGGAATACTTTTTTAAGTTTACCACATGTTTTGTTTATAAAATATTTTATAAACTGATTTAAAGTGTTCATTATATTTGTTTGCTTTCTACAAATATTTAATAGCGAAAGAGACGCATGGACGCCTAAACACTCCTAAGAGTGACTATGAAATCGAATATTTTACACGAAATTATTTGAACTTTTGTGCAATAAATACTTGTAAAATGTAAGTATTATATTACTATTATTTATAATGACTTATAAAATTTGAAAAAATAATTGATGTAGTCCTTATTTTATTATTTTTTCGCTTTTAGTACAAGTCAAGGGTGCGATTTGACTCCACGAAATTTAGCGGAGGTTAAAACCCTTCTCCAGCATACAAACCATTCCCAGAGGAAAATAGTAGACCTTGCTGGAGTTTTTAAGTTAGCTGTCAATAAAATAAAATTATTTTTGGACCAAAATCAGACACTTTCACCTCAAAGAAAAGGCAAAAGTGGGAGAAAACGCATTACGACACCACGATCAGATAGAAAAATCAGAGATATCTGCTTACAAAACCGAAAGACGAGTGCTGGACTCTTAGCTCAGAAGGTTCAGGAATCTGGAAAACCGTTTTCCAAGAGAACTGTACAGCTAAGGTTCGCAGAGGAAGGCTTGACAGGCCATCGTCCTGTGAAGAAACTTCGGTTGACTGTTCGATGAAGGAAAAATGACTTGCCTGGGCTCGTGAGCACTGCCTGAAGACTGCTGAAGAATGAAGTAAGGTTTGTTAACATTCTTCAAGCTATTTAAACTTACTTTTTTCCAAAAGAATATAGAAATTTCTTATTTTTCAGGTGTGTTTCTCAGATGAGTAAAATTTAAGATTTTTGCTGATAAGAGCAGCTTTGTCCGACGACGTCCAGGTGAAAAATACTACCCTGACTGCATCGTGGAGAGGGTTAAATAACCTGTTAAAATCATGGTGTGGCTTGTCATAACCACAAAAGGGGTTGGACGACTCTAAATCGTCCAGGGAACAATGAGACAAGGCAAGTTCTGGAAACTCGGCTAATACTACAACTCGCAGAATTATTTTTACTATCCTACCTATTTTAATTTTTTGATTGTTAATTTCCGTTTTTTTTTACGTATAATAATTTAATAATACCTGTTTCATATTATTAAAGCTTTATTGATCTGGAATCTGTGTTTTTAATAAATTTTAGACACTGACTTTAAAAATACCCTATTTTTGTGACTGTCCCTATTAATATGGCAACCCACTGTACAATCAACAGGTAAAGTTACCAAAACAACTGATCATCGTTCATAAATGGCTTTATTTCATAAACTATTTTGATAATTATGTACATTTACTTTAAAATTTGACATGACTATGTGCTTAATTTTGTAAGCCTAAAGAAATAAAGTTATTAATTTACTGAATCACACTGGCTACACAGCCTAAATAAACAGGTAGGTAAACTTACCAAAACAACTGATCATCGTTCATAAAAGGCACGGGCGTGAAGTGAGTTCCATTCGGATGCTGGAACCAGCAGTATGACAACGTGACATCCGCCTCACAAGAAATAGTGGTCGTCATTCCTTTCTGCACAAACACTGTGGACTCGTGCGCTCTGGATGTTCTCAAAAATGCTCGGCTTGGAGGTCCTAGGCAATATAAGACGAAAAAGTAAATCTTCATCCTAGTTCTACAGTTACCCAGTGATGGGATAAAGTCGACGTCAACGACCGATCGTGTTGGCGAAACCTTTTTTTTTGTTTTGTTTTACTGATTACGGTAAAGTATTTGGAGCTAGGATATTTAAATTTGTCTAATGCCGATAAGAGAATGAAAGTAAATGACATTTTAATAAAACTCTGCATAACGTCAGGGCAATAAAAAGTTTTTATCCTTCCTATAATAAATATGAAACTCTGTATGAATGTTTTTAACACTTATCTCCCTTATTGAAATCAAATAAGGTACTAGACCAGAATAACGTAGTTTTAATCTGCATCAAACCCGCAATACCTAAATTTCTGAACTTTAAAAAAAACAGTTCACATGCATTTACGCAAAAAATGATACAAACGAAAAAATAACCAGGAACAGATAGATTATAGACTGCACGTCTGCTCAAATGCAAAACAACAGAATCAAACGTCATTATCACAATTTCGATATCCATATCGATCTCCATTTGACTCATAAATTTCCACGAAAGCAATGCCACTGAGCTCAGCTAGTTATAATTAAGAGTCATATTTTGAGTTGATAGTTAATGGTTGGTTGGAAAATAAAATAGGCGTAGGTATATCAGTAAATCATTGATATTGTTTTAGTTTCTATACTTTAGCGTACGTAGTAGCGTACAATCAACAAACTTGGCGGATACTAAAGTCATTTAACTTGGGATATTTACCATGTTTTTTTTATATTTTTAGTGTTAGAAAACATTATAGTTTTAAAAGTTACACTTGGCGGATCTTCGTCAGGTGTAAGTGGATTCGCGCGCCGAGGGTTTAGACTCTTTCTTTAGACTTTTGCCAGTTAGGTACGTTTACGACGAACGATTTTCGACTTAGTCGTCACTTGATAACTTCGTGGCGCAGTTGGTAAGCGCATACTGGTCGCGAGTTCAAGCCCCGCCGAAGTCTAAAATTTTTGCGATAAGTATTATTTAATTCCTAAACTTACCAGTAACCCTAATCAGAGCTTGAAGCGATGGTTTCTGCTCAATAACAGTTCCAACTCTTTCTTGAACACCCACGGTGCACCGCCAAGAGACGTAATCACCAGCGGAAGGATGTTCCACAGTCATGCCACACTGTCGTCTTCCGAAACCATCGCCGTAGTAACTGTGAAATACACAAGGGAAGATAAATATGCAGACAAAATTATGGCTTCATCTCCTCCCGAGTTAGGGCTCCCACACAAAACTGCGATTTGGTGCGATTTGGTGCGATGCGATGCGATGTGATGCGATGTCACACGAACTTGATTTGCGAATTTCTGCGATGCGAATTTGTGCGGCGAACCGTTTTGTAGGGTAACCATACCTTCAAGTTTAGTCAGCCGTATTGGACGTGTTTTTAGGAAGCGTAAGATGGATCCCAAAAACATAATTGAACCGATTTAAGCAAAAATGATCCAACCCACACAAACCTCATTTCGAGATAATCGATATTTAAGTTTGTGGCGGTATTTCTCTAGCTTTGTAATACAAAATGTTGTTATTTTAATTTAATTTAATGCTATGTAAACTCAACTTTTTTGCTATAAATAATATAAAGAATAAATTGTAATAGCTTAGTAGATAATTGGGAAAACTTGCGCCTGGATCATTATTACAAATTTAATTTTGTATGGAAAGAGCTATGTAGGGTGCAAAAATGATTCAAAGTGTGATAAAAATTAGTAATCATTTTTGTGTTTTAAAAGACAAAACAAACAAAATTGGCCCTACTCTACTCCTCGTCCAAATCAGAATAAGGTTCATCACATAAACCATCTACATCGTCTATTATTGCAGCTTCCCTTCGGTTTCTTAAATTAATCAATGCAATCATCTGGTATCTAATATTAAATCTGCTGGCCCTGTACTTATTTTATTTTATTTATTTATTTTTCGTTAAAGTACGAAACACACAGAAGCCGGAGGCGTGGCGGAGGCGAAGGCGTGCGAGTTGTATTCTATGGAATCCTATGAAAGCCTACACACACACCGCAGGCCGTGGCGAACGCGGTGCCATAGGAAAAACCGGCACTCATTCGCCTCCGCCACGCCTCCGGCTTCTGTGTGTTTTGAACTTTATGGTTTATTTCGTTTACGTACTTAGATGGAATAGCAATTTCAAATATTAACTTGTCAAAGCTTAACTTGTTTTATATCATCATCATCATAATCAACATATATTAGTCCACTGCTGGACATAGGCCTCCCTTAATGAGCGCCATAGCTCCCTGTCTTCAGCTTGACGCATCCAGCATCTGCCAGCAGTCTTTCGCAGATCGTCATCCCACCTGGCCGGAGGGCGTCCTATACTACGTTTGCCAAGTCTCGGTCTCCACTCAAGAACACGTTTACCCCAACGGTTGTCGGTTCTTCGCGAGATATAGCTGGCCCACTGCCACCACTTCAGCTTGCTAATTATTTGAGCTATGTCGATAACTTTGGTTCTCTTTCGGATGTATTCTTTACGAATTCTATCCTTCAGAGAAACTCCGAGCATAGCTCTTTCTATAGCTTTCTGAGCTCTTTGAACTGATGGACCAGCTTAATATTATAGTTTGAATCATTGTAGCAAAATAGAACGGTTATATGTTAGGGTAACCAAAGCAACACAAAAATGATTCAAGTGGCATGAATAAATAAATAAATAAATAACAATTATGAACATAGAGGTGTGAGTCTTTGATATGTTAAAATATACCTTATACTGATTACATAGGTTAAAAAAACTCGAAATTGACTAGGTTGTGGGTTGGATCATTTTTGCATAAATCGGTCCAATTGCACTGCTGTTATTGTTAAATAGATATAAAAGAAAAAGAAGATTCTGGATTCATCCATTTAATACGATTATGAACACTGAAGGGAACTATTTTACTCGAAATTACTATGAGTTGAGAACTGAAGCAGTTTTTTTTTTTACAACACAAAGAAGGCGGCTTAGGCGCCGCGCATCTTTCGCTAAAGTTGTCTCAGAGCGGACTAAAATGGGGGTCACCAAGTATGACGTAATATGACAGGAATGCGCGATGCAAATGAGATCTGACGTTATCGTGCGAGCTCGGAGATATTTGCGATGCGATGCGAGCTCGCAGTTTTGTGTTTGAGCCCTTAAATAAAGGAAAGTTTGTAGGTACTATGCCATTGGAATTTTTTCCTGAGGCGGGAATCGAACCCGCGACCTCCTCCACAATAGTGTGGTAAAACTTCTTAGGAGCCTAAACTCGGAAATGAATATATTATATCACATTCACACTTGATAAATTCAGCGCGTTTTAATACCTATTAAACGTTGCTAAATAATCAAGATTTTTAGATTTTTAAGACTATTATTAGCTCTAAGAAACCTTATTGGTTGTAGCTGTTCGATACTCCGGTTGAATTTTTGCCTAGGTATATCTTCTTCTTCCGGACCTTATTCCACGCTAAGTGGGGTCGGCACAACATGTATTCATCTTCCATTCTGATCCATTTTTGCCTATATAAACTTGTCAATGAACGTTTACATTGTTTACCATTTGTTTTTACTTAATTCAGGTAACTTACCTATGTTCACCGTCGCTCAATCCATCGATAATATTGTACCCGGATTGTCCATTAGTGCGCTGGAAACGGCAGAATGTAATGTTTTTCTCTGAATGGTGTAGATTGCAGTAAAGATTGAGTTTTCCGTTTCTGTGGACGAAGCCAGTATCAAGGCGCTCGGCTGCAAATAAAAAAAAGCTTTAGTTATCGTTCATATTCGTGGATCGCCTTATACCTACCTCTGTGCCAAAGGGTAGCAAAGAACACGTTTACAAACCTAGGGCCTTACTTATTTTCGAACTTGAAGTCATTTATCAGTTAAATTCAAATGTCAACCAATGGTACAATTGAAGTCCGGGCTAGATTTCCAATGTCAAAAATGAATCGATCACGATTATCAGTTGAGTTAGACAATAAGGCCCCGGTCACTTATTTTATCTGACACTTCCCTAGGATACCCCGCTTCCCCTAAACCTCCCCGCACTCAGCCCATCGCCTTCAGTACGGTTAGCACAAGGGCTTGCATTCGAATATTCGAATAATCCGAATATTAAATAACTTCGAATATTCGAATACCTTCTAAAATTTTAATATTTGAATTAGATCAATAACTTCAAACTCGTAAATACTTACTTTCAACAGTTACACTTCTATCAGCCGCTAGTTCAGACACCCTGCCAGGCAGACCGAGCCACAAATGCCAGTTGCCTTACACAGCGCGCGTTGCTCTATCCAAAGACATGTGGTATTACCCAGGGACTAAAGTCCGGCTGATGAACGGTTGCTAGACCAGGAATTAAGAGTATTCTCATCTTCAATTGGTAGTAAATAGGTACTTACTTTCAACAGTTACACTTCTATCAGCCACTAGTTCAGACACCCTTCCAGGCAGACCGAGCCACAAATGCCAGTTGCCTTGCACAGCGCGCGTTGCTCTATCCAACGACATGTGGCATTGCCCAGGGACTAAAGTACAGCTGCTAAACGGTTGCTAGACCAGGCAATAAGAGTATTCTCATCTTCAATGGGTAGTAAATACTTACTTTCAACAGTTACACTTCTATCAGCCACTAGTTCAGACACCCTTCCAGGCAGACCGAGCCACAAATGCCAGTTGCCTTGCACAGCGCGCGTTGCTCTATCCAACGACATGTGGCATTGCCCAGGGACTAAAGTCTTGTCACTAAACGGTTGCTGAATCAAGCAGTAAGAGCTGCTTAGGGATGCTAGGTTTAGATCTGGGTGGGCTTCTCCGTCGTGAAGGATTATGGGGGATGCTGTGTATTCGTTGATGATGGCTGGAAAGGAAAAAAATATAGGTAACAAGAGAGTTGGAAAGGTATTTCCGTTACACACCTTTTGATAGGTAAATAAATAAAAAAGTTTGGAAATATTCATACAGTGGCATCTTGGCTGCAACGTTAAGCATTATTTTATGGGTAGGTAACCCCCGGATAATAGGTTTACGTTTTATTTTTTGCTTTTATACGCATACGATACAAACCACATTTAAAACCTCTGGTTCCGTTTTTGGCATAGAGACCCGGAATTTACATGCTACTGTAAAACTGATAAGATATTTCTGTCTAGATAATAATCTCACACTGGTGAAGATTAAATATTTATCGCCTTCATTACAAAGTAAAGTTTATCATTTACTCATGTACAGCAGTGGACTGATATAAGCTGATGATGATGATGACCATACTACGGACCGAGCCAAAATTTTACACAGTGGCGCCAAATAATTGTTTATTTATAAAGATCTTTATTAACAACGAAAATTACAAGCAAGGAATAGAAAAATTACAACTAGTATTTACAATTGAAACCATTGAGCTAAATGCAGACGGTTGCAAACAGTCTAAAGGTAGCTCAATTGATCCATGTCAATACCAGTCGGAAGCGTCCCCAAGACACTGGCTGCATTACCACGCTATATATATATTTATTTATATCATTTCCTTACTATTATACTATAAACGCGAATGTTCGTATGTTTAGATGTATGGATGCCAAAACTACTGAAAAGATTGGGCTGAAATTTTGAATAGACAGTTCTAGGCCAGGAATAAAATATAGGCTACTTTTCATTAATTTTAACTTGGATGAAGCCGCGGGGCGCTTCATGTTATAAGATATGGTGGCGGCGCATAATGTGCCTACACTAAAGCCGCCATCAATTGTATCTTATTATTCGGAGTAACAACACAAGCAGTGGCGTAGCTATCATAGCGCAAGGCGGTGCAGTGCACCAGGGCCTTGAAGCTCAGAGGGGTCCCTGGTCCAACCTATTGCAAAAACGCGAATTAGTTTCCAACGAGACGAGTAAGTAAGGCTTTGGAAGAAACAACTGATAAATTGAAATAGCTGACTTGTTCACTCATTTTTAAATTTGTTTCGTTGTTTTAATGTGTTTAATTTTTTTAAGTTTTTCCATCATTAACACACATGCATTCCAAGCCTTATAAAGACAGTGTACCTATACCCAGACTTATCCTACTAGTATTAAGTACCTAGTTCACGTCACTGCATTCTTGTGTAATCACCATCTGTAAGTTTGAGGGCCTATCGGTCAATATAAATTGAATGAAAGGGTGGGCCCCGTTTTTCTTTATTTAGACAAATGCACCGGGGCCCTTGTCCTCCTAGCTACGCCACTGAACACAAGACAAAGAAGATATAGAAGTACTCGAGTGTAATTTTGCACACCTTAATAACAGGAGATTGTAATTGGACTTTTTAAAAATATAAGAACTTTCATATATATTTTATAGCAAATAAACGATAATGATTATTATTATGAAGGCTGTTTGAAATACCTTCCACATGAAGTTCCGTCCACCCAGTTATACTGCGTTGGGCATTGCTAGCAGTCAGTCTCCATCTACCCTCATCGCCGGGAGATACGTTCTTCACCCGAATCCCACATCCGTTCGACCAGCTTTCATATCTGCGGATAAACAGATATTTCATTTGGTTTAGTTTTCAACCGTCTTCAAAAATAGGTTCATAATTCAGCTGTATTTTTTTTCAAGTGTGGTGCCATGGGTTACTTTTTTCTGGGTTTACCGATTTTAATGATTCTTTTTATTTTAAAGCTGGTGCTACTCGTTTGGTCGCATTTAAATTTGATGAAGACCCAGTATTTATTGAGATCTCAACTAAAACTCATAATAATGCATATGTTTTTTTATAGAGAATTTTCCCCAGGTGGTCGAGTTGATTAGTGCTTTTTGAGTTAATAATGCGTGAAATTTTAAGGCGCTTGTTAATTTTGTTTTGTAAAAAACATTAAATTTTAATAAACTAGCGACCCGCCCGGCTTCGCACGGTTTTATTATACGTATAAACCTTCTTCTTGAATCACTCTATTTAAAAAAACCGCATCGAAATCCGTTGCGTAGTTTTAAAGCTTTAAGCATACAAAGGGAGATAGAGATATAGGGACAGAGAAACCGATTTGTTTATACTATGTAGTGAGTGATACGGGCCTTTGCTATAGAATAGGTGCAAAGTGGAAAATTTAAGCATAAATTACAATGTATTATTTGATTAATTTGTTTGGTAGTTATCACATAAATTAATCATATTAAGTAGACAATCATCGCTTGGCGACTCAAGATAAAAGCTGTGACTGCCTTTCACCCTAAGCCAGATGTCAGCAACCTTTTGAGACGGAAGAGCCAAAAGTTGCACTATACAAACTTGCAGCACCAATTCCAAATGATATAATATTAATAAACTCGCTTTGCCCACATCAAGATAGTTCCACATCGCATCACAGTCAAAGTAAATGTCAAATAAATCTTTCAAAGGGCAATGTATACGCTTCTACAACAAAACTCCAAGTGAGTTGCAAAAATTATCGGTAAATAAATATAAAAAAATTATCAAAACTATTCTTTGTAAAAAGGCTTACTATAAAATATCTGATTATTTAGATGATAAAAAAGCTTGGGACGAGTTTTGCTCCAACTCTAAAACTAACAACCTAACAAGGTAAAGGTTTCTTGTTCGCTTCTTTACTTTAGGTACCTAAATAGACCGAAGTGAACAATAATCAAAGTGAGCACTTTATTTCATAATTTCAATTATTTTTTAACATGTTTTTTATGACGTGTCCAAGTGTCCTGTAAGGTCTTAAGGAAATAAAGCACTTAGAATATTGAATTTTGAATTGACCTCATTGACTCATTGTTAACTATGCTGGAGTCATTTGTACGAACAGGTGGATAGATTTCATAGCGAATTGCTTAAGATTTTTGAAGTAATTTACCGCTCTGAATGACTGGTACTTACTAATCTATTGAACTATTTTCAATAGTTTTGATAATAAAATTATTAGGTAGAGTCTCCATATTGAACTGGAGAGCCGCCGCCATCGTTACCTACGTCGAAAGAGCCGCATGCGGTTCGTGAGCCGCAGGTTGTCGACTTCTGCCTAAGCCTTCTACGTCACCTGCGTTGGGTGGTTCGATTCTTTAGTGGTCTTTGTTTTGGTAACGGTTTATTCGTTTTACACCATGTATACTGCGCTGCGCTACATTGCTTGTTGGCAAACCTCAAGTTTGGACTTTTGGTTGTTTGTTAGAGACCAAGTTGTGACCATGTCTGTGCGCTATAAGTTAGAATAGGCAGGGAACACTTGTCAATTAGCTTACTTTTAAAGCCTCTAGCTTCCCGCTGAGTTTCTAACTAACTGGAGACTAATTCGAGGGCACTGGTGGTAGTCTATCTTAGTTTCATTTAGGTAAGTGATTATTCTAAAGGAATAATTGTTTTGGATTCGAAGCAAAATCGTTTATTATGTAAAATAAAACAAGGATTACATAGTTATAGTTAAAAAAGAATACGATCTTCAGAAGTAAAAAATCTAGCATCTGCCCGCGCGGGGCTTCGCCCGCGTTCTATGAAATTGCAAGGCCATTTCTTTCCGATGGGAACTGATTTACGAGATGAAAAGAAGCCTACGGGCTAGAACTACGTGTATTCCTCAGCCGATCCGATCCGTTCAGTAGTTTTCGCGTGAAATATGAACAACCATCAATCAATACAAACTTTCGTATTCATAATATTAGCACGCATTTTAATAAGAAATTTAATAGATTTGAATGTGGAGGGATATACGGGGAGAGGAAGACCGAAGAAAAGATGGATGGATTGTGTGAAAGAGGATATGCTTAAGAAAGGTGTGAATACGGAGATGACGAATGACAGAGCAGAATGGAAGAAGAATTCATGTTGTGCCGACACCACTTAGCGTGGGATAAGGTCCGGAAGAAGATTTTAATAAGCATGAAAAAATCTTTATAAAGAGCAAACTACCTTCTACTAAGTTACCTAGTTACTTAAATTAGTAACTTAGTACCATGAATTACGAATTACGAATTGAAATAAAATCTGTGCTAATATAAGTTATTAGTAAGGATAGAGATCAAAAAATTTACAAAATAAATCATGGATCTTACCTATTACTAGGCGGTTGCTGGACATTAAAGAAAACTCCGGTCGGAGTCAGAATATGACATGACAGCTGATTCTCCAAGTTTCTGGCCAGTTTCATCTGAGCCTCGTGACCCTCAGAAACGTTCAAGGTATGGGGCCAGCCTATACCAGTCTGCATCTTGTAAAGGTCTTCAAGATGTAGATTGTATACGGCGATATGTGTGTTCGCAGTGTGGATTACCAACGCTGAAAGGAAATTTTCCTTTGGGTATTAATGCAGTTCAACACGTTTACTTTTCATAGCAGAATAGTTGTTTTCCATTATTATAAGCGTACGCGTAGTTATTAAGGTTTTCAATGTTTATAGGTAAGTGTAAGTTGTTAATACACACTTGGTGTGTACGTAGGTACCTTTCTAAAAAGAACTGCCGAAGACTTTTCCAGATTTAAGGATAATGGTAAGTATAGAATAGAAAAATATATTATGTTTGAATATTTTTCTTGTTTTTGAATAAATGAAATGAAATGAAAATAGAGTACCTACCTACCTAAAACATTTACGTAAGTAGAATACAATTTCGCTAAATAATAATGAATATGTCACTTACCCACTGCACAAATAAATATTTTCAAACACATGTTTTGTGATCCGATTAACATTTACACATTAAAATTCATTAGGTTTCCGTAAGCAAGCGTAACGTCGTTGGTTGATTCTATAAAATGTTCAAAGTTACACCCATTGTTGATCAATGTCGAATGAAACACATTCCTAAGTTTTCAGAACAATCTGAGTAGCTACCGATAAATTAATGACTCGATTCAGCCATATTACGTCAAGCAAGATATCTATTTGGGTTCCGTCGTAGGCTAGAACGAATATTACAATGGACGAATAATTATACCTATACCTAAAAGTACCTAACTTTAAGGTTTATAATTATTCGTCCATTTATGAAACGTTTACATAAATAGGACAGTACCCTAAAAGAAAGGATAATAGATAAATGGGTAAGACTTTCCCTTTCTTTCCTTTGCAGAGCTCTCGCTCGCACACTTTGATGTCAAACACATTTCTTTTTATCAGTCATTATCTAACAGTAATAATTGATAATCAAATCAGTACTAAGGATTATGTAATTAGTGCGTAAATCCGCACTCTACATATTTAAGATACTAAATAAAATCGTAAAAACTTTCGACTTCGGCGGGACAGAACGGACTTAAACCCGCGAGTAGGTACTAATTATTATTATTAATTATTATTAATCAAAAAAACAGAATTATCTAATGAGGTTAATATATTAATCTCCTCCCGGACCCTTACAGACAAACTTCTAGGGTTGTCAATTTAGTTGATAGATATAGCCATAGATCAACTAAATTGACTAGACCCTAGACATTATAATCAATCATTCTGTAGGTACTTATATAGGTGTCTTATCAATAGATCAAAATTGTTAAAATAGTTGAAAAGTTGTTTTTATAGGTACGTGATAGGTACCTATGAGAAACGATTAGCACTTACAAGAATAGATTTAAATTTTACTGAAGTGCTTGAACAAGAGTCATCGACTGTCGTCTCTGGTTTTTGGTGCATTTGCAGGGCTCATTAGAAAGTCAGTAGAGACTAATTTGATAAATTTATTACATTCTTATCAAACACGGCTTAGATTACTAACATTATTACTTAACGCATTTTGAGATCTTATGACCGACGCAGAATCTCAAACAAAGACAAAAATAGTTCCTAAAATCCGATCAAAATGTAGGGTAAAGTCCGGTTTAATGTCCCACCCAAGTGGGATTCGTGATCCACTGCCAAAAACCCAAGGCTTAAGTAGGTACTAAGTGGCCTACAAAATAAGCTAAATTTTGAACCTATAAATAATTTATTGCTATTTGGTAATACCTACTTTATTGCTATTTGTAATATTGTATTGCTATTTTATTTATGACGACCGATGTGGCGCGGTGGGCGAAGGTCTGCCTGCGACGCAGGAGTTTGCGGGTTCGATTCCCGCCTTGGGACAATTTTATTACGACCTGCAAAATATTATTCCCGGGTTTGTGGGTGTTTTCTATGAAGGTATAATAAAAAAATTCTAGTTTATATATTGTAATAAGAACATCAGTTATCTAGTATTCATAACATAGGCTCTGCTTAGCTAGATGATGCTGTGTGGATTGTCGTTGCGATTGTTGTTGCATTATTTATTTACTAGCAGCGCCTCGCGGATTTACCCGCAGTAATTCTCCTTCCCGTGGGAATTCCGGGATAAAATATAGCCTGTGTTATTCCAAACTATAATCTATCTCTGTGCCAAATTTCATCCATACCCGTTCAGTAGGTAGTTTTTGTGTGAAAGAGTAATAAACATCCATCCATCCATCCATACTTACAAACTTTCGCGTTTATAATATTAGTTTCATTTTACTTTTATTTCAGTAAATAGGAGTTTTGCAGAGGCACAAATCTTTCCTGGGGCATCAATCCGGACTTTACCCTAAATATAAAATTGTACTGAAGCGCAAAATCACTTGACAACAAACTGACAGGAATGGTCATCACAAACTCAGTATAAAATATAAATATTTGAGCGAGGCCCATAGCTAGCCCATAGCCCAAGCTAAAAAACTTGTTGTTATAAATTACTCTCCGATTTGAATATGAGCTTGTGTGAGGTTTTCTCTATGAGTGGTAGAAATGGTATGACGTCATCAGCTTCTTTCATTTGCACGATGGGAATCTGAAAAAGACAAGCGAATTTAGACCATAGCACGAGGGAACAAATACCTGAATGCCATAGCTATAATAGCACATTGAATGTACGGATCCATTTATAACAGCTATTTTTGCATGCGAAATATAGGTTCGAGTGATATATCTTATACAAACTGGTACTGCAATAGTGCCAAAGGCTATTGAAGACCTTTATACATTGACTAGCGACCCGCCCCGGCTTCGCACGATTTTATTATACGTATAAACCTTCCTCTTGAATCGCTCTATCTATTAAAAAAACCGCATCAAAATACGCGTAGTTTTAAAGATTTAAGCGAACAAAGGGATATAGGGACAGAGAAAGCGATTTTTTTTTATACTATGTAGTCATAGTGATTGTACACTACGGTTTAATACGATAAAGGAGGATAGCGACTTTATCGCGGCCTTTTTCGACTCAATCGTGCGTCACTGAAAATGTTGGTCATGATGACGACCTCAGTAGCGTAGCGGGCGAGAGTCCGCCTGCGACGCAAGAGGTTGCGGGTTCGATTCTGGGTTCGTAAAAAAAAATTGTGTACGTCTGCAGAAATTAGTTGCATTGGTTTTTTCTATGTATTTAAAAAATATCAATCTATGTGTATATAATGTTTTAAATATATCAGTTATCTAGTACCCATAACACAAGCTTTGAGTAGCTTACCTTGGGGCTAGATGGTGCTGTGTGGTTTGTCCAGCATTATTATTATTATTATGAGGGCGCTAAATAACTAGAAATAATCTCAATGAACAACCACTTACATTCAATTCCTTAAAATTTGCTTCTTTTACCATAAACTCTCTTAGCACATAATCTGTGTCGATCATGTGGAACATTCTCGTCTCATGTGAGCGCACCAAGACATTGTCAACTCTTAGGAAGTATCTTTGAAGGATGTACCAGTATTCTTTCATGACTCTCTGGAATAAAATGTATTATTGTATAGAAATATTGTCATTGTAGTACCTAATTTTTCAACAAGAGAGCAAAGTTAAGTGTCTTTTGTTTCATTATTTTACTATAGTGGCTTGGGTGGTAGACCAGCGTTGGATGATAGCTTACTATTCCAATTCATGATGAGCGATGGATGAATGGATGGATGTTTGTTACTCTTTCACGCAAAAACTAATGAACGGATATGGATGAAATTTGGCACAGAGATAGATTATAGTCTGGAATAGCACATTGACTATATTTTATCCCGGAATTCCCACGAGAACGGGAATAACCGCGGGTGTAACCGCGTGGCGCTTCTAGTTTTCAATAAAACATTTCTAGTTGACTTACAATTTTCACAGACAACTTAGAGATCCCATGATCATGCAGCTCATCCTCAAACAGAGTTAGATCATGGTAGAACAGAATCTGATCTTTCTGCTTTAACAGTTCGAAGTTGATTTGTTCGTCTGTCGGCACTTCAACAATGTCGCCGGATAGAGTACCTTTGTAGTCTGTGGAAAAGGTCCAGTCAAATGATTTCTTCATTTTCTCAGCATCAGGCCTAAAACAGCAAAATATATGAATGGATGTGAAAGATGTATGTTCATATTTGGATCTTATCAGGGGAGAGCTAGAGGAATTAAAACACATTTTAAGTTACAATAATCTAGTTAACCCTGTGGGTCATATAGAGCCTGATCAGGCATACCGTTTCTTCATTGGTTGGTCTTTGGTTATCAGAACAGTTAAGCAAAGGCCTCATCCTGATCCCTCCACACTCTTAGCCTTTTATCAAATAACTAGCGACCCGCCCTGGCTTCGCACGGTTTTATTATATGTATAAACCTTCCTCTTGAATCACTCTATCTATTAAAAACCACATCAAAATCCGTTGCGTAGTTTTAAAGATTTAAGCATTCAAAGGGATATAGGGATATAGGGATATAGGGATATAGGGACATAAGGACATAGAGACAGAGAAAGCAACTTTATTTTATACTATGTAGTCATAACAAATTAACCAATTCTGAGGAACAACATCATTCAACAGCATATTTTTAGAAAGGGTAGATGAGGTTTTCTTCTATTCCAACTAGGCTGTGTGAACTTTGAATGAAAAAGAAATGAAGCGTTCTCTCGAGTGACTATTCATTCAAATGAACCATCCGATGCCCCTTTATGTTTTACTGTGTCAATTTGAAATGAAAAGTTTTTATTTACCTTACACATCTACTACACATCAAATGGCCCATGGCTGTCTAAGGCCTATGTCCAGCAGTGGAATAATATAGGATGATGATTGTTATATTATTTCAAATTTAATATAATGTAAATCCGTTATTGGCTGTTAGATGTATATGATAAGTTTTTTTTTATTCTTAAGAGCTGTGAATTTTGTTAATCACTACATAGTATAAAATAAAGTCGTTTTCTCTGTCCCTATGTCCCTATATCTCTATGTCCCTTTGAATGCTTAAATCTTTAAAACTAAGCAACGGATTTTGATGCATTTTTTTAATAGGTAGAGTGATTCAAGAGGAAGGTTTATACATATAAAATAAAACCGTGCGAAGCCAGGGCAGGTCGCTAGTAAATAAATATAAAATAAAATAAATGATGGATGATATTATTCATTTATTACATACCTGGATTCTAGCCAGGCTTCAGAACAAGATACTTCTATAGCCTTGACGGCGCTAGCTACGCATTTTAAGGCATCGAGGGGGATGAAGGAAATTTTAGCACCATTTTTGTGACTCAACCTTAGAATATTTTTAGGAAACACCATGTCCGGAAAATGAGGGATTTTCAACTGCTTGTTGTATCTGAAATTTAAAATGGGTTGGTTACTTAAGTACCTCTTATAATGTCATTCATAGGAGAAGCTTGTTGGTTAGGTGAATCCCGCTTTAACTTAAAAAGGTATCAATTATCTAAGAATACCACAGATGTGTGTAGCATAGAGGTTCAGCGAATCGAAATTCGATAAGAGCAATTCAGATATGTTAACGGATAGCTTCAAAAGCTTTACTCACAGACAAAACTGGCAAAACTGGTCATCATCACGTTCACACACAACCTTTGTAGAGCAGACGCTGGGCAGGATACAGCTTACATCGTACGATATATGCCATGGTCCGAACTCTATAGATTGAGAATTAGTAGCAAACCGACCGGAATCAATGCGGAGAGCCTGAAAATAATTAATGTAATTTCAATGTAGGTAAACAATGCCAGATATGTCCAATGTGTTCACTAAATCTCACTACCTCGACGTTGAACATGTTCTTTTATAATGAAGGCGTGTATTTCTGCAAATAATTGGACTAAGTTTTTCGTTTTATCACAGGTATTTTGCAGAAACTTTTACAATAGATTCAATTCAGCCCGGGCTGAGCAGGCAAGCATTCGTTCGGAGGAGGGGTTTCGATTCGGGCTTTTTTTTTACCTATTTTTTGTTTTTTTCTGACATTGACATATTCCAAATGACACCAAATATCGGCTAAATCTAAGTAGGGAAGAACCAAGGGCTACTACTCGTGAAGTTGCTTCGAAGAAGTCCGAAACTAATTAGGTACCTGTCTACAATGTGCTAATATTAACCAAACGAGATAGGTACATGTGGATACACGAAATAATATTTTTTGAAAAATATTTAATATTATGGTAGCGATCGCAAGAACAAAGTCAACTGAATTAATTGAAAAAAAATTACACATTTTACTTCATAAATCATAATAAATCTTTATTCCCTTGGTCTGTGACGAAAACTCCAGAAGTACGCTGTCAATAATTGTCAGAGAGTTTTAGGAGAGTGAATACGTGGTGGTTTCACTAACGTAATTTCTTATTATATTGCTCAGCTTTTTGCTCCAAAGTTTTTATGTGTGTGACCATGTCAAATCCTTATTTGCTAGGTTGTTTGTAAAAAGTTCCACCGATTATCTACATAACTTTCTGGCTGAATGGTAGTCACAAGAAAAACATGCATTAAATTTGAAAAGTATTTCCATTTGTGAAATTGAGTCTGTAGTTTTTCGGCATGGATTCGATGGTTCGACGAATGAAATCAATATTTTCACATCACTATCGGAATTGGGGGGCGCCCAACCCAATGGATGGATGGATGTCAAGAAAATCAATATGGCCGACTTTTACCGGTTGGTTTGTCTGTTTTGATCAAATTTGATTTTAATCAATTTCTTTGTTACATAAAACATCGTGTATTTGTGAATATCTTCGATTTTAGAAGACTAGAATAAATAATTATGGAAGCACTTATACCAGTTATCAATAAATTACAAGATGTGTTCAATACTGTCGGAGCTGATGCCATCCAATTACCTCAAATCATAGTTTTAGGAACTCAGGTAAGATTTTTTTGTGATTTATTTTCCATACCACATATCTATAACATGCTGGATCACTGCTTGATTGTATTTCCTTCTAATAATAATAGAAATGGTTATGTAAAGATGTCAATTGCGTTCTTTGTCCTCATTTATCAACTGGACTACCCTGTCATTGACCAAGACAGTCCTATTCATAGGTAGGTACTTATTTGGTGGTTAGCTATTCTTGAACACTCCGTGTGGGGTGAATGTTCCTGTCAACAAGCACTATCTCAGTACCATGTTGTCAAAAATTATTTATATTATAGGTATAGGTTTTGGCTCTTTTTGTAGCACTAGGTTTCCACTAACCAATTCATTATTAAAATAAAGATCAGTACATAATGTAACAATAATTCTTGTTCTAAACAGAGCTCCGGCAAGAGTTCAGTTATAGAGAGCCTTGTGGGTCGGTCATTTCTCCCGCGAGGAACGGGCATTGTCACTAGACGGCCTCTGATCCTGCAGCTGGTCTACAGCCCACGAGATAGCAAGGAACACCGCTCTGCTGAAGAAGGTGAGATCATAGTTGATAAATACAGCTTCTGTAGGTAAATCTAAACATACTGAAATGATGAACTAATGTTCAAGACAAAACAAACAAAATGCACAATATACTGCATAAACTCATTATGAATCAGAGCTCATACCCTGACTATCTAAAAAACAGCCTTAATTGATATTTGTCGTTGTTTTTCAGTATATTTTATATATCAACCCGCGCGAGCGAGCAATAAAAATAAGACATTATCAACCATCAATGCAATAACTACATACATAATGTGTACCTATACAGGATGTTAGTGTGAACACCGTTGTCCTTGAAACCAGAGGTTCAGCATCATGAGTAGAATCCAAAACCGATGAGAAAAGCTTAACACCTATTTTAGTTTTGCAAGATTTTGATATTTCATGTCTTCGCTATCGTACACGATGCCATAGTCACTCTACATACTTTAAGTACCTACCTACGTAAGTACTTATACCCGCGCCTTACTTGGATCGTAACTTCAATTACTTGTGCCCTTTAAAAGACGGGATATTCGCACAGAAGGTGATCCGACACTGAGGTGCACATGCCACGTGTCGCCTGGTCGAAGTACTTGTGTCACGTGTTTGTGAGCAAACGTTTAGTGTTTATAAAAAATTTCTTTAAAATATGAGTAAAAAATAGAAACATTTTTTTTCATCCGTTTTGGATTCTACTCATGATGCTGAACCTCTGGTTTCAAGGACAACGGTGTTCACACTAACACCCTGTATATAATATATTGTAACAACAGGCAAAATCATTGCAAAAATACAAAGAAAAATGCATGCTCATGAACTAGTTATGCATTCATAGTTATAGAATAAGGTCATTGTTACAAAGTGCAATCATCCATTGATCTTCTATTTGTTGTTAATGTTATGCATTATTGTGCTTATAAATAGGCATCGAGAAATGTTGTTCTCTCTGCATTTCAAGTTTGGCAGTTTGCCTGATAAATGTTAACTAGTAGATGCTTATTTATATTGAACTTGAATAGTTTCTTGAGTTTACTGACTGATATGCTGAAGGTTTTTCTCCAGTTTTTATTGTGATTGATTGAAATTTTAACAGTGCCAATGTCACATATTAATAAAGTATTTTGTCAGCATTATTTAGTTATCAATGCTGATAATTTGCTAAAGATGTCTAGCTTCTATATCTTGTGAACATATAAATTCCTAAACCAAAACATAGTCATTTAAGATCTAAATAACCTCAAGTGAATAATTATCACTACATAGTATAAAACAAAGTCGCTTTTTCTGTCCCTATATCCTTATGTCCCTTTGAACGCTTAAATCTTTAAAACTACGCAACGGATTTTGATGCGGTTTTTTAATAGATAGAGTGATTCAGGAGGAAGCTTTATATATGTATAATAAAACCGTGCGAAGCCGGGGCGGGTCGCTAGTTAATGATAATTAATATATTATTTGTGATATACAGGCAGCTCTTAAGCTGATGCATGTATATCAGAGTCTTTGTCAATGCACTTAAAATATTTGTCCAGTCTATTTAAGAAAGAGTTTACTGAGGGGGCACTGATCACTGATTACAGTAATAAAAATAATAATAAAAATGACTTTCCAAATGAACATAAAATATTGAATGAATTGAAACAATAATTATAATATTTCACTGAGGAGCCTCTGCGGCGCGATTTGCGCGGTTGGCAGTTCACAGGTTGAACGGCTGCTTGAAGCTCACGTGCGTCGTGGCATGTCGTAGACAATGAAAGTGTTAAGAATGTTAACATAGATGTCATCATTACACTATATTATGCAGTGTCATGTTAACATAACAAAAATAAACTATTGTATCATCACAACTATTTATGGCTTCACTAAAGTATATTTAACTAGCAGCGCCTCGCGGTTTCACCCGCGGTAGGTAATTCCCGTGGGATTCCTGGGATAAAATATAGCCATGTGTTATTCCAGACTATATTCTATCTCTGTGCCAAATTTCATCTATATCCGTTCAGTAGTTTTTGTGTGAAAGAGTACAAACATCCATCCATCCATACTTACAAACTTTCGCGTTTATAATATTAGTAGGATACTATTGTCTAGTACTACTATTGTCACTTTATACTTGATTTATAGAGTGAAAAACACAGGCTATAGTGTTTTTCATTCCAGGCCTAAAACTACGTCTATTCAAAATTTCAGCCCAATCCGTTCAGTAGATTTTGCGTGTAAGAGGAACAAACGTCCATCCATACAAACTTTCTCGTTTCAGTAAGGAAGAAAGGATTACATTGTTGTTTTATATCATCACAACAATGTAAAGCTTCACTAAAATGTATTTAATACATTGTCTCTTTAAACTTGACTTATAGGGCTTTCTAGCGATAACAAATGTATCTTTGTTGTGTTGTATCTAAAAGTAGTAGGGTGTTGTGGAAATAATCTTTTGTCCAGTAGCTCTGAGAAAGCAGAAAACTGAGACATCAAAAACATGGAACCCTATTGCTCAGCTATCGCATTCCATGTTTTCCTCAGGTTCGTATTTTATGACCTGTTTTGTCTGTTGATGTGGTATCATTCTTTGTATGGTCATATAAATTCGCGCCATGCATGTGATTTTTTCTTGAAACAAACAAATAAAAGGCATTCAGTAATAGCAAATGCGGGACGAAACTGGTTAAGACTGGCGCAGGATCGTGTGGAGTGGCACAAAAGTTTGGAGGCCTATACCCAGCAGTGGGTGAAGTCAGGCTGCGGATGATGATGATGAATAGCAAATGCATATTTGATATCATTTTATCAATAAAAATATTTCCTTTTGTGTCTAATTTATTTTGTTCTGGCTATTTGAAAGTTACTGTAAATATTTCGGCCTAAAACTTTATATGAAAACAACAAATTTATCTATCATTGAATTAATTACTTCTAAATCACTCATCTTTTGAAAATATTTTAATAACATAACAAATTATCAGTGATGCAATGACTTCTAAATCACCCAATCATTGTTAGTCAGCAGTTTTACTAACAAATTCCAGATACGTATATCAAATACTCGACTACTAGTACGCCTAATATTATAAATGAGAATGTTTATTTGGATGTTTGTTCCTTTTTCACCCAAAAACTATTGAACAGAACAGGCTGAAATTTTGAATTGACGTAGTTCTAGCCCTTAAATAACATAAAAGCTTCTTTTCATCCCATAAATCATTTTTATGGGATATAAATAGCCTTGAGACGTTTCCATATTTTTAAGCAAGAATCAATTATTTCGCATACATATTTCAAGCCTCTGTACTGCATCTCAATGGTCTTAGAAAAGTCTTACCATAGAAACAGACAATGCTTTTCATTTGAGTACATTGCCACCCATCTTATCAAATAACTTCTAAGGGTGGTGTTCTTCAACACCAGCTTTATTGGTTAATTTTGACATTATTTATTTATGAATATTTACATCAAAAATGTCTGTTAAAATGTAATCGTGAGATTATCTGTCTAAAGGTCTCCAGACACTGAAGCCGGAGGCGGAGCGGAGGCGAAGGCGTGCGAGTTGTATTCTATGGAATCCTATGAAAGCCTACACACACACCGCAGGCGGTGGCGGCGCGTTGCCATAGGAAAAATCGCCACGTCTTCGCCTCCGCTCCGCCCCCGGCTTCAGTGTGTGGCGAGTTTTAAGAATTTTAAACCATACTCAGAGCCACATAAAAGAAGTAGAAGTCGTCATTCTTAAGCTTCTCTCTCCTTGTTGCAGGAACAGTAAATCTAGACGAATGGGGCAAGTTCCTTCACATGAAAGATAAAATCTACTCAGACTTTGAGGAGATAAGGCAGGAAATCGAACGAGAGACTGACCGTAAAGCCGGCAACAATAAGGGAATATGTCCGGAGCCAATCAGCCTGAAAATATACTCGACGAGGGTTGTAAATCTAACGCTGGTGGATCTACCGGGTATTACCAAGGTTTGTGAACTAACTTTCCGTATTTTTTGTAACTAATGAGTAACTAAAAATACTTTGTATAAAACTCATCACTCGAAAGAACAACATCATACCACTATGATATCAACATCAGCTCACAACATTATCTGGCGAGGCGCTGCCGATCTTTGGATTATTAATAAGTATACGACAACCGTAAGCCTGATCACATGTGTAATCTTACTATTATAATAAATGGGAATGTCTGTGTGAATGTTTGTTATAGTTAATCTCCGTAACTACTTAAGTTATTTTGATGAAATTTTAGGACCTAGAATAGGATATAGACTATTAAAATTTGGAAATTTTAACCACTGAAAGGGTTAAATAGGGTTGTAAAGTTTGCATGGAAAATTAATTTTCCTTGCTTTAATTTACTCAAAACTTGGTATAAATAAACTGCACAGTAAATAACATGTATATTTTTACGAAACTACCCCTAGGAGGCGTGCAATAAATTTCTGAAATTTGCCAAATAAATTTCCATGCGGGCGAAGCCGCGGGGCGCAACTAGTAAATAATAGAAAGAAAAAACATTAACGTGTTGAGAGTTTGTTTTTTCTTCCAAAAAAATATTATTTATTTTGATACAATTACAGTGTTAAGCCTCATTTACATGATACCATTTTCTTGCCTGTTGCATATAATTAAATTGAAGCAATAAATGACTTGCATGGTCTAAACAATTAATTGTATAATAATTATAAACAAAATTATTGCTTTCAATTAATTGCATTCAATTATTGCTCTTGAATATACAAGAAAATGGTATCATGTAAATGAGCCTTTAGTATCGAATATGTATGTATGTATACTGGATCCTATATTAGCCTTAGGGGAATTTTAGTATCCAGGGCTTCTCGTTTTTAAAGCTTATCACTATCACTACATAGTATAAAACAAAGTCGCTTTTTCTGTCGCTGTTTCCCTATGTCCCTTTGACTGCTTAAATCTTTAAAACTACGCAACGGATTTTGATGTGGTTTTTTTTAATAGATAGAGTGATTCAAGAGGAAGGTTTATACATATAATAAAACCGTGCGAAGCCGGGGCGGGTCGCTAGTAACTTTAAAAGTCATAGAAACATCAAATGCTTTGATTTACCCACACCTGAATCACGTTCACAGGTGGCTATAGGGGACCAGCCAGAAGACATCGAGAATCAGATCACAAAGCTTATCATCAAATACATCGGGAACCCCAACTCTATAATACTGGCGGTGACCGCAGCGAACACGGACATGGCTACAAGTGAGGCTATCAAGATGTCCAAGGAGGTGGATCCTGATGGACGGCGGACATTGGCTGTCGTTACGAAACTAGATCTTATGGATGCGGGTGAGCTATTCAAATGTTTTATGCTGGGTCATAGTAAACTTAAAACGTTGAATCATTCGAGCTAGTTGATTATCCTGTTGAGCTTCGTACATTACAGTTTGATAGGAATAACTTGATCTTGGCCAGGTGGGATGACGATCTGCGAAGGACTGCTGGCAGATGCTGGATGCGGCAAGCTGAAGACAGGGCGCTATGGCGCTCATTAGGGGAGGCCTATGTCCAGCAGTGGACTAACATAGGCTGATGATGATGATGAACTTGATCATAAGTATTGTATTGTCTCGTGAAGAACGTACATCCGTTGTATTGTATTCTTGAGTGAAGACGGCGACTTGGTAAACATAGTGTCTTGATCATAAGTATTGTATTGTCTCGTGAAGAACGTACATCCGTTGTATTGTATTCTTGAGTGAAGACGGCGACTTGGTAAACATAGTGTCTTGATCATAAGTATTGTATTGTCTCGCGAAGAACGTACATCCGTTTGTGTTCTTGAGTGAAGACCGCGACTTGGTAAACATAGTGTCTTGATCATAAGTATTGTATTGTCTCGCGAAGAACGTACATCCGTTTGTGTTCTTGAGTGAAGACCGCGACTTGGTAAACATAGTGTCTTGATCATAAGTATTGTATTGTCTCGTGAAGAACGTACATCCGTTGTATTGTATTCTTGAGTGAAGACGGCGACTTGGTAAACATAGTGTCTTGATCATAAGTATTGTATTGTCTCGCGAAGAACGTACATCCGTTTGTGTTCTTGAGTGAAGACCGCGACTTGGTAAACATAGTGTCTTGATCATAAGTATTGTATTGTCTCGCGAAGAACGTACATCCGTTTGTGTTCTTGAGTGAAGACCGCGACTTGGTAAACATAGTGTCTTGATCATAAGTATTGTATTGTCTCGCGAAGAACGTACATCCGTTTGTGTTCTTGAGTGAAGACCGCGACTTGGCAAACGTAGTGTAGGACGCCCTCCGGCCAGGTGGGATGACGATCTGCGAAAAACTGCTGGCAGATGCTGGATGCGTCAAGCTAAAGACAGGTCGCTATGGTGCTCATTAGGCCTATATCCAGCTGTAGACTAGTATACGCTGATGATGATGAAATATTGTTGATGAAATCGATACAGTCGTTCTAATATTTACTTTACTACCACTGCTCAGGCGCAGTGGGTGAAGTTCCGCCGGCAGCGCATGAGGTTGCGGGTTCGATTCCCGCCTCGGAACAAATAGTTTATACGATCTGCCGATATTTTTTCAAGACGACCTATGGCACAGTAGGCTATGAACGAACGAACGAAACAGGGTGTTCTGTGGAATTTGATAACGAACCTGTAGAATCTGCAATTTCTTACTGTATGCTATTGCGTAGCTGATCGAAGATATCATGCCAAAGTTCAGTTTTCCTAATCTCACGATATAGCTTCGATAACTTTTGCTGATTGTTTTTAAAACAATCACGTTCGTGATGATACATCGCCTTAGTAAAATGTCTATAATTAAAATAAAAACATGACCCAGCATTGATCATCGTGCGATTTTTATAATTGCCTATAAGTAACACAAAATTTTGTAGGGCCAGTTTTACCATCAATTACTTACTACTGCCGTTCTGTTTAAATAATTGTTTTCTCAATTATTAACATTGTTCAGTTATACCTAAAATAAGCTTGTTAAACGTATATTTGCAAATGCTCAGTGCTGGTTTTCAGCAAATGTTACGGATATCCTTAATGTCAAATTAAACATTTCCGTAATGTCAAAATTAAAGGTTTTTTGCTGAAAAATAGCACTGAGCATCTGCAAATATTCATTCTGGGGTCCTGGGTGTTTCCTATGTTTACTAAAAAAACATCTATCTATGTAGTATTGAATTAAGTAATGAATTAAGTATATCAGTCATGGAGTACCCATAACATAAGCTCTGTGCTGATCTTGGGGCTAAACGATGATGTGTGCATTGTCCGGTAGTTTTTTTTTATGATCTTAATGTAGTCTATTATGTGTTTTGTATTGGTCTCACTCAAGTATCAGACCATGATTGTTAACATATTGAATATCACAACAATAGCCTATAGAATAGCAGCCCATCGCTCGGCTCATCTTTCCTGTGGCTAGGCGCGGTCAATCATACTTATCTTTACTGTACTCTGATTTACATCTGATCATAGATATTTATTGTAAACATTGACATTTATGAATGAAAACTTAACAAAAACTGATAGTAATAACAGAAAATAGGAGGGTAACATCAAGCTAACAATTAAAAACCAAAACAAAATCATCAACAATGCATAATTGCTCAAGAACAGCGAAAAAGATGTAAGTTCGGGTTCGAAAATGACTAAAAGACCAATGGAATGATGAATGAAAACTATCAAAACCACGAATTGGTTGGCGCTCCTGCAGTTTGCTCTGATGGATGATACCAGTGTCGTAAAATATGTTCCACCAATATTCCTCTGGTTTTGTACTTCATTTGTTTACACAAAATATCTGTCTGTGAATAGCGGTATAGCATTATAAACCCGACAGTTTGTATGAATGTTTGTTCAACTTTTACTCAAAAATTCCTAAACTGATTGGGCGGAAATGTTGAATATACGCTCGTTCGGAAATGGTGAATATACGAGTTCTAGCCCTGGTTTAAAATATAGTTTTATTTTGTTTCTAAATTTTTTACTTTTAATATCATAAATCAGTTCCCATGGTATAGAAATAGCTTTGAAACGTTTCTATAGAAACAAATTGTGCGAAGCTGCGGGCAGGTACTAGTACATTTCTATTCATAAACTTAGCTTACCTTACCCTTATCAAATTAGGTCAATGTATCTTTTAAATGTGTATGCAATATATGCGCTTCTACAACAAAACTCCAAGTGAGTTGCAAATATTATTTGTAAATAAATTCGGACAATTACTATTATTTATTTTACAAAAAATTAGACTATCTTGAGCATAGAAAACGTGTTTTGCTCTAACTTGAAAAGTAACAACCTAACAAGGTAGGTACAAAATGTACCAATGGTAAACTTATTATTTTCTATAATCGTAAGTTAAACTCAAGTTATCCAGTGTGTAGTTATCACGAGTGTACGCGCAATAGCGTAACGCCTGCACCCGGCATTCACGAATTAATATCTCATTGTGCTAATTAGGCTCATGAAAATACGTTACAAATTACTGTATAAACTCAAATAGATGCTAATTACCTGCTTATATTTATATAAATGAATATAGGTCTAGACTAGATTATGCTGTGTGGATTGTGGACTGTCCAGCATTATGTGTTTTATAAAAGAGAAAACTGTGTGACCCATCAATTTATCTGTGAAACTACAAGAGCTTGGCCTTCTAAAGTAGTTAAAATAGGGTCAATGGGGTTTTACATAAGTCCACGCGAATGAAATGGCGAGCAGTTAAAGTAGTTTATTAATATTCCAAATTATTCAAAATATGCTAATCTTGACCGAGGTTACCTATTTGAGCCATTTGGGGTGGAAACCCTTGGTCCTTGGGGTCCTGGGGCACACACAATTTTTAAAGATCGAAACTTCTCAAAGAGTCCACAGGAGATCAGAATGCTGGCTTCTATTTTGGTCAACGAATTAGCATTGCCATTCAACGTGGCAATGCTGCCAGCATTCTGGGTACTCTGCCTTCTGGTGACGGCTTAGATTTTTAAGAGTTTGTTATAATTGTATATACTAGTGAGTTATGAACTTATTTATATGAATGTCAAATTAATAAAAAAAAATATTACTTATCTACTAGCTGCGAGTGAAAATTATTAATGGGATGAAAAGTAGCCTCTATTTTGTTTCAGTCCTAGAACTACGTCGATTCAAATTTCACCTCGATCCTTAGAGTACTTTTAGCGTGAAGAGGCAACAAATATACATCCATCCACTCTCCCATTATGATATTAATATGAAGACTTATGAAAATCTAGTTATAATCGAACATTTCTGTAAGTGTATCGAATAAATCGTAACGATTTGCTTCAGGGACCGATGCGATTGACATTCTGTGCGGGCGTGTGATTCCTGTGAAACTCGGCATTATCGGAGTCGTGAACAGATCTCAACAGGACATCATCGATAAAAAGACTATCACGGTAAGTTACATTTCATATTTTCTTACCGACGATATGAAGGTTGACTTATGGGGTATTTACACGGGTCGATTTTCGCCGTGCGGCGAGTCGCTTCACAAATTGCCTCACCAAGCCGCATCGCTAGCCCATTTACACAGGTTACTAAAATCGCATGCGGCTCGGTCATTTCCATCAAAAATGTTGACCGGAATAGTCGTTTGTGCCGTAGTAAATAAATACACGTGCGTGCGCGAAATATCTTGATGCGGCGGGCGATCGCCTGCAACTGATCGTTTACACGGTCGATTTTAGTTACCAGTCGCATGCGGCCGGTCGCCGCGCGGCCAAAGTCGGATGCTACCCAACTTTGGAGCTTGCGGCTTTAGTCACTTTCCACTTAGCCGAATTGCCATTTAGATGGTCGATTTACGCCGCGCGGCATAAATCGTGCGGCTTTAGTCACCCGTGCAAAGGCCCATATTAGCCTCCATTTGATTGATATTATGGTGTGTTCTTTATAATTTTCCGCCTTAGCTCTCGAAATAATGAGTATGAAGGAAGTCTTTATTTAGCGCGTACTGCGCTCCGCACATTATTGTCTTGGAAGAAAATTTGGCTTCTTGAGGATATCGAGGGTGTTATACGATTTTTTGAACATCGGTTTTTTTAATAATATCGATTTTTTTCTTCCTATTCGTATTTTTGTACGCACTTTTTCATTGTTTATATATTTTACATAGGTTTTTGCGAGTGAATTTTAATTGAATTAAAAAAGTTTTTTTCGAACTAACCAAAAATAAAATAGAAATTCAGAAAAACCCAAAAGTTGAGTCCAGAATCATCCCTTTCAGCTACACATGAACTTTATGAACTTTCCACAAACAATGTCATGTTTTACATGACATTGTTATACATTAGGCCTATGTCCAGCAGTGGACTAATATAGGCTGATGATGATGGTGATGATGATGATGACATGACATAGTTTGTGGAAAGTTCATTGCCCTTTTTAAAATACACAAGTCTCTACCATCAAAAACTATTCGGTCAACATTCGCTTATCATTCCAGGATGCCCTAAAAGACGAAGCGACGTACTTGCAACGGAAGTACCCCACCATAGCTACGCGTAATGGCACCCCGTACTTGGCGAAGACACTCAATAGACTTCTAATGCATCATATTAGAGACTGTTTGCCGGAACTCAAGGTAAAATACTTAAGAAAAATCTAACTGTCCAACTTAGTGTTAACCTTTATATATTTTAATGTTTTCTACCAAAATTTAAAACTGATATAAACCACGCATTATCTTAATAATAACGGATTTTTTTTGATTATCTTGGTAGTACAAAATCTAAAAAAGTAGTAATCTAAAAAGTTATAAACACTTTAAAACGCATAACACACAGCATAGGTATAAAAAAGTTATAAACACAGTAATACAACAACATCGTAATACAATGCATTTCACACATAAAAAATTCAAATTGAGAACTTCCTCATAACGTTTGAAAATAAAAGACGATCGTGATTTGAATATAACACTAATGTAAACCGCCAATAATGGGTTATCAGGATACCGCATTAAAATATATTCACTACTACTACACTTTATTACTTGTGCACTGTCAAACGACGCAGGAGGGTGCGGGTTCGATTCCCGCTTGAGGGTAAGTATTAGTACAATCTACGATTCAATGTGTTGATTATTTTCTATGTAAAATAAAAAATATTTGTGTAGTACAACGTATTAAGTACATCAGTTATATAGTACTTATAACTCAAGCTGTGCTTAGCTTCGGGCTAGATGATGCTGGGTGAAATATCCAGTATATAAATATATTCACTAGCTGCGACCCACGGCTTCATCGGCATGAAAGTGAAGAAAATTTATTTATTTATTATGGATAACAAACGACGTTTATTATTACATTTGTGTAAATACTTTAAATAACATTAAAGTGAAAACATGTTTTTCATGTATCGCTATCCACAAATTAAGTTTATACATAAAAATTAAAAACATGCAACTAGATGACTTAAGTTATTATTAGGCGTTAAGTTATATTATCATATACCTACAAATAAACGAAGTTAGTATATGTTTTGTACAGAGTGTTACTAAGGTCTTTTTGGAAGAGGAGGCATAAACACTTTACATTTCCGTATAAACCTTCCACTTGAATCACTCTATTAATTAAAAAAAAAACAGCTTCAAAATCCGTTGCGTAGTTTTAAAGATTTAAGCATACAAACACAGGGACATGACATAACGATATAGGCACAGAGAAAGCGATACTATGTAGTGATTAGTGTGACGAATAGGCCAAATGACTGTTCCAGGTGCGTGTAAACGTAATGATCTCTCAATTCCAATCCCTGCTCAACTCGTACGGTGAAGACGTATCCGACAAGTCGCAGACGCTGCTGCAAATCATCACCAAGTTCGCCAGTGCCTATTGCTCCACCATCGAAGGCACGGCTAGGAACATCGAGACGACCGAGCTCTGCGGCGGCGCTAGGATATGTTATATCTTCCACGAGACTTTCGGAAGGACTTTGGACTCTATTCATCCGTTAGTTGGTGAGTGTTTTGCTTGAGGCAATATGTAGTGAACAAACCATCACCAAGTTCGCCAGTGCCTATTGCTCCACCATAGAAGGCACGGCCAGGAACATCGAGACGACCGAGCTCTGCGGCGGCGCTAGGATATGTTATATCTTCCACGAGACTTTCGGAAGGACTTTGGACTCTATTCATCCGTTAGTTGGTGAGTGTTTTGCTTGAGGCAATATGTAGTGAACAAACCATCACCAAGTTCGCCAGTGCCTATTGCTCCACCATAGAAGGCACGGCCAGGAACATCGAGACCACCGAGCTCTGCGGCGGCGCTAGGATATGTTATATCTTCCACGAGACTTTCGGAAGGACTTTGGACTCTATTCATCCGTTAGTTGGTGAGTGTTTTGCTTGAGGAAATGTGTAGTGAACAAACCATCACCAAGTTCGCCAGTGCCTATTGCTCCACCATCGAAGGCACGGCTAGAAACATCGAGACCACCGAGCTCTGCGGCGGCGCTAGGATATGTTATATCTTCCACGAGACTTTCGGAAGGACTTTGGACTCTATCCATCCGTTAGTTGGTGAGTGTTTTGCTTGAGGAAATGTGTAGTGAACAAACCATCACCAAGTTCGCCAGTGCCTATTGCTCCACCATCGAAGGCACGGCTAGAAACATCGAGACCACCGAGCTCTGCGGCGGCGCTAGGATATGTTATATCTTCCACGAGACTTTCGGAAGGACTTTGGACTCTATCCATCCGTTAGTTGGTGAGTGTTTTGCTTGAGAAAATGTGTAGTGAAGAAACTACGAAAGTTTTTAGTAATCTAGCTGAACTGATATCCATACAACAAACATTATCCCATACAACAAACATTATTTATTTGCCGTTTTGCGCACTTAGCCATTTTTTTTTCTTTTTTATGAACCTTCTCCTTTCTATTATAACAAACACTACAAAAAAAATATTAGCGAAATCGGTTCAGCCGTTCACGCGTGACGGCGTGACCGAGGGAAATAGTGATTAATTTAAATATTTTACTTATATAAGATTAATCCGTTGTTCCCTTTGTATATATTTCTCTCTATATATTATACTAGCGACCCGCCCCGGCTTTGCACGGTTTTATTATAAGTATATAAACTTTCCTCTTGAATCACTCTATCTATTAAAAATTAACTATTAAACCGCATCAAAATCCGTTGCGTAGTTTTAAAGATTTAAGCATTCAAAGGGACATAAGGACATAGGGACAGAGAAAACGACTTTGTTTTATACTATGTAGTGATACCTAGATTATAATTGACGTTGTTCGTATAGGTCTGACTCGCATGGACATCCTAACTGCGATCCGCAACGCGACGGGCCCGCGGCCCGCGCTCTTCGTGCCGGAGGTTTCCTTCGAGCTGCTGGTCAAGCGGCAGATCAGGCGGCTCGAGGACCCTTCGCTCAGATGCGTCGAACTGGTATGTAACGTGCTTCATTGTGTTTATACGATTTCGTTTGTAACTATTAATTATACTAAAAATATATGTTTAAGTAAAAATGAATTGCCGTAGATGTAACCATTAAGGCGCCAACAGGAGCTAAACTAGCCGCCACTTATTTTATCATATATCAAAGTAAATCAATATCTTTATTTCTTTAGGCTTACAAAATAAGCACGTAAATAAGTCAAATTAACGTTGAACAAAGAAATTTCCAAAATTCGCACGTTCAGTTTGTTAAACCTATCATAAGTTTTTTTTAATGCATCTGTAGTAGTTTGATGAGTCGTGGGCGAAATCCATCACAGATTGGATTCCCAAAGACAAGAAACGACCTCGCGGTAGACCAAAGCGTCGATGGAAAGACAAATTAGATGCACACTCAAAAGAATGGACCACAGTGGCACAAAACAGAAGTGTGGAAGGAAGGAAGGGAGGCCTTTGCTCAGCAGTGGGACAGAACAGGCTAACAAAAAATCTGTAGTAGTTTCATTTTGTCTATTTTAGGAAGAGATACGAAAACAGGGTTTGGTGAGCAACTTCGTATATCCGCCTAAACTAGACCAAACAAAACTAGTACAGCTGCATTAAAAAAAGCTTATGATATTTTCATTTTTGTTGATGTTTTGTTTGTTGAACAATTTGAAGTCAAATAATAGTTTTTTTAATTACAATGCAATAAAAATTGTTTCACAAATAATTCTTTGTTGCACTCCAAATAACCATAGAAAATACAAAAAGTTGATATGCTCCCTTATTTCTAAAAGCCATCACGTTACCTTAGGCCATCCTAGCTTGTCCATACAAGAAGTGATAAAAAAAACAACACGCGATATTATAAACGTTTCTTTAATATCAGGTGCATGAAGAAATGCAGCGTATAGTGCAGCACTGCGGCACCGAGGTCCAACAAGAGATGCTGCGCTTCCCGCGTCTGCACCAGCGGATCGTGGACGTCGTGACTCAGCTGCTACGGACGCGCCTACCTGCTACCAACGCTATGGTAAACTATTATAAACTATCTTTAAAGGCGACGTAACAAAAATAAATACAATCTATCATCATCATCATCCTATATTAGTCCACTGAACATAGGCCTCCCCTAATGAGCGCCATAGCGCCCTGTCTTCAACTTGCTGCATCCAGAATCTGCCAGCAGTCTTTCGCAGATCGTCATCCCACATGGCCGGGGGGCGACCTACATTAATCAGAAATCAGAAATCAATATCTTTATTTCTTTAGGCTTACAAAATAAGCACTTAGACAAGTCAAATTTAATACTATAGGTACATAATTATCAAAATAATATAAGAAATAAAGTGATAAGTAATTGATTTTCAGTTCGCCTCAATTTTTGTCCACTAGTGGAATAGTTTCAGTTTGAGTTTTCCATTCCGTTTGCCGAGTCGCGGTCTTCACTCAAGAACACATTCACCCCAACGGGTATCGGTTCTTCGCGAGATATTGCCGGCCACTGCCACGTTAGCCCAGAACCTCGGATCAAATATTTTTAGATAGTATTATATTAGATAGTATTAACATTTGTCCTGAGACATCGAAATATATGATAAAATAATACAAAAAAAAATTGTTTATTGGGACAAATTAACAGGATGAGACCACAAAAGTTAAAAACTGCGGCGTACAGTAATAAATACAGATATAGACTACATACATTGTACTTAAATTAATTTTAAATATTGTTACCTGCATATATTGCAAAAGTTAGTTTAATATATCATGACATAAAATTTAGGAGAAGAAAATAACTAATTTAGGTGCACGTTTTGTTTGCCGTGACGTAATTATTAAATCGGTGTCAGATATTGACGATGCACTTTGTTTTCCTAACACAAGGCCAAAAGAGTGTAACCTTCAAAAACTAGGTTGCTGCGTTGGATCGGCCAATCACCTTTCACCTGATTTATCAAAATAAAGTAACTTTTTATCTTTTTCTTTACTTTCGCCTTTACAATATTACCAGCTATTCCCCGCGGTTTGACCCGCGTTAAATTCTAATTCCATAATTTATTTTATGTTTTACCACGACAAAAAGTAGCCTATATTATCCATAATTTCAACTAACTCTGCTTAAACAAGTCGATTGGTTGGCTTACTAGGGCGACATGTAGGTTGGACAATCAAACAAACACTCTTTCGCGTTTATAATATTAATCAGGATTAGTATGATAATAGTAGATAAGTAACCTATAGCACATCAGCTACTGTGATACGCAAAAACCATTAAGAATAAAATTATGTTGATAAACCGGTATCTGTTTTATAATAAAATAGAAAGTAAGTAGCCAAACACTTATGTAGTGGATTGATTAAAGAACTATGTTTAATTTCAAGCAAGTCGTTCATTGGGGGTGTAGCTCAGATGGTAGAGCGCTCGCTTAGCATGCGAGAGGTACGGGGATCGATACCCCGCACCTCCAATCTTTTTGTACACATTTTTATATAATTTTTTATTTTTCTACTATATTTTAGGAAATTTATTAGTTTTAAATAATATTTTTAATTTTTCGATTTATTAAAAAAACACGTTTTACACTACCGAATTACAAAATAACATTATTTTATATTATTCTACATAATCCTTATAGTCCGCGGGCGCTCATGGTTCTACATATTGAAAAAACAACATTGTTTGTGTTGGTAGTTAAAAAAAATTCTTTTCTATGTATTACATATTTAGAAAAAAAATCATTTTTCTGATATTAAACTAGAGAAGGCACTGGCTCCTGAAACGCAGTTTTAAACTATTCCAGGACCCCTTCTTATCTTCTCGTCTCTCATCATCTTATTCCCTTATAGACTCATTATTGTCTGTAAAACGATTAATATTCCAATCAAAACCCTTTTCACTTTACTTCCAGGTGGAAAACCTAGTAGCGATCGAGCTAGCCTACATAAACACCAAGCACCCAGACTTCCACCGCGAGGCCGCGCTCGTCACCGGCCTGCTAAAGTCTTCAGATGAGGACCACAGCCCTATGTACCGTCAGAAGCGGCCCGCCCAGTCTCCGGTACCCACAATGTTCAAAGTATTTATTGATTGACATTACCTATGCATGGGGCACTAACTTGTTGATAACCAGGTAAGGTAGAATAGTACAATGGGGGCTACCGTTTTCTCACACAAGTTGGCGCCACTGTAGACTAAGGTCTAAAAAGGCTATTTTTTATGATCGGTGCCGAAAAAAACTTTTGAATCTTGAATCTCTTTAATACTTAAAAATAATATCTCATTTATTCATTATTAATAACTATCATCATATCGGGTAGGTATGCCGCAATGCTGTTCAGTTCCGTTTTTTGAGTGTAGCCGCCTATTTTTACGCTTTTTTCTTAATTTAGCTTTCAACGCGTTTATATTCATCATCAAATAATCCATATTTGCGATAATTTCACGAAAGAGATCATTTTTCAACAGGTTAATTAAACAAATTATAATTTATGTCACGAAGCCCACTCAAACACATGAAAATTATTTTTTTTGGACCTCACGCTACACTAGCGCCTCTAGTGGCAAATTCACACGCGGTAGCCCCCATTTGTTGATGACACTGCTCAAAAGCCAATTTGGACTCATAAACCGTATTTAGATTGGATTGGAGATACAGTAAGATAAAAAGTTCAATGACTCCCAGACAAAGCTGTTCTGCGGCCAGAAATCAGAAGAAAGCACTTAGACAAGTAAAATATTAATATATAAATGATTATCAAAATGTGTTATTTGATTTTCTCTTTGCTACAATTTTTTGTGGCGTGGAAGATGCGATGGCCTGGTCCGTTCTTACAGGCCGCTAGCTATAGACTTTTTTCTAAAAAAAAAAATATTAGAGCAATTTTGAAGACCACCTTAGTTTGGAATAAAAATAACAGTGTCTAGTTAGAATTAAAAATTGCGACAATCTGCTTAAATTAGTATTTGCGTTAGTTGATATTTATGCATGAACTAAGTGTAGATTTATTATTTTATTAGAACCTGAAGTTTTTGTCATGGTAAGTACTTTTTTAAAAATATTCACAAGATTCACACCGGTTCTAACAACCATACTAAAACTCATTGGGCTGAGGGTAGGCATATATTTTCTAAATATTAATCTTTTCCTTTTTCCCTCATAACTTTAATTGTTTGTAGTTGATTCTTCAGCAAATGGGCGAAAGAGGCTCTCTCCTAGTATTCTTGGCAAGTATATGGGAAATGAGATACCAGGTAAAAAGCTATATGTATGCCATATTCATTAGAATCCATATTAAACTGAGAATTTCAGCTTTTGAATACTACGGGAACTCTTTCGAACATTGCTAATCTACCATTAGTTGCCATGTTGTTTAATTTTTTTGCATGTTTAATTTGTAGACTTCAGAATATATCACAAAATATTGATTTAATTGATACACCAATACAAAGAAAACAAAATAAAGAAAAATATTGAGTATGTCTTCAACTAAAACAGAATCGGCCTTTAGTTCATGGTTGTTGTTATGAAACATCAACTTTGCTTACTACCTTTTTCAACCGACTTTAAGTAAAGTAGAGGTTCTCAATTCAACTAATTTGCTTAGTGTGTACAACATGTAAACCGATTTTGATAATATTTAAACGCTGGTGCTTTTCTTGTGGTCCAATGTAAATTTGATAAAGAACCGACCAGTAGTTTTAGTGTTACTCTGATAATGCGTATTTTTTTTATAAGGAATGAGACTGTTTACTCATTTTAGAGTTATCCTTAATCATGAGTAAAATTTGAAGTCGGTTTGTTATTTTTTGTAAAAAAAAAAGTTATTTATATTTTTTTATTTCATGTTGTCATAACACCAGTCAGATTATTTCAACACACAATCACTATTAACATGAGGATTTACTTGTCTATTTCAGCATGTTCCAGCGATAACAGATGGGCAGGACAAGTCGCCGCCCTCCAATAGTGAATCTCCGCACTCGCCTCATGTAAGTGAATATCTATAATAATCATCATCAGCCTATATTAGTCACATACACACACCACATAGGCCTCCTCACCCACATCCCACCCGGCCGGAGGAAGTCCTACACTACGTTTGCCAAATCGCGGTATCCACTCAATAACACGTTTACCCCAAAAGTTGTCGGTTCATCGCGAGATATGGCCGGCCCACTGCCACTTCAGCTTGCTAATTCTTTGAGCTATGTCGATAATCGATGAATTTGACTACCGATATCGAATATCGATCCGTAATCTAAATGATAGGATGTGGAACTTGTTCTTCTTTCTTGTATTTCTGTTGTGAACATCACAATAGTTCGAATAGTTACTTACTCCTATTTTTGTGTAATTATACATTAAATTTTCTCAGATGTATTTCGAAATTACAATCAGAATATTTATGTCTTGAATTATTTTCTTCAAAGAGTCACGTGGCTTTAATTTGTAATTGCTCGCACCGCCCTTTTTTGAAGAACAAAGATAGTCTGAATATCATCTACCTGTCCCCAAAGCAAAATACCAAAGACTATGGAAGTAACTATAATAAACTAACCTAGCTGTGTACTGATCGTTAAGATGTCTAATGGTTCTCACTGCATAGGCTGCTGAACTAAGCCTGCCCGCGAGAGTATCTATTCTAGGAATCAATATGCAACCCTTAGAACGAGTCTACGAAGTGAACAATATACCCATTACCCACCTTAAGCTTTAAAGGAAATAAAGCACTTTGTAAAATGTTTGATTCCTTCCAGATGAACGGAGCGGCCGAGAACAAGGCGCTGACTCCTCAGAAGCCAGTGAACCTTCTGCCCGAGGTGCCGAGCCAAACCTCGCGGAAGCTCTCCGACCGCGAACAACACGACTGTGATGTTATCGGTATGTTCACATGTTATACACACTCACAGGTAAGTCGAGACATAGGCGGGAGCAACACGACTGTGATGTTATCGGTATGTTCACATGTTATACACACTCACAGGTAAGTCGAGACATAGGCGGGAGCAACACGACTTTGATGTTATCGGTATGTTCACATGTTATACACACTCACAGGTAAGTCGATACATAGGCGGGAGCAACACGACTGTGATGTTATCGGTATGTTCACATGTTATACACACTCACAGGTAAGTCGAGACATAGGCGGGAGCAACACGACTGTGATGTTATCGGTATGTTCACATGTTATACACACTCACAGGTAAGTCGAGACATAGGCGGGAGCAACACGACTGTGATGTTATCGGTATGTTCACATGTTATACACACTCACAGGTAAGTCGATACATAGGCGGGAGCAACACGACTGTGATGTTATCGGTATGTTCACATGTTATACACACTCACAGGTAAGTCGAGACATAGGCGGGAGCAACACGACTGTGATGTTATCGGTATGTTCACATGTTATACACACTCACAGGTAAGTCGAGACATAGGCGGGAGCAACACGACTGTGATGTTATCGGTATGTTCACATGTTATACACACTCACAGGTAAGTCGAGACATAGGCGGGAGCAACACGACTGTGATGTTATCGGTATGTTCACATGTTATACACACTCACAGGTAAGTCGAGACATAGGCGGGAGCAACACGACTGTGATGTTATCGGTATGTTCACATGTTATACACACTCACAGGTAAGTCGAGACATAGGCGGGAGCAACACGACTGTGATGTTATCGGTATGTTCACATGTTATACACACTCACAGGTAAGTCGAGACATAGGCGGGAGCAACACGACTGTGATGTTATCGGTATGTTCACATGTTATACACACTCACAGGTAAGTCGATACATAGGCGGGAGCAACACGACTGTGATGTTATCGGTATGTTCACATGTTATACACACTCACAGGTAAGTCGAGACATAGGCGGGAGCAACACGACTGTGATGTTATCGGTATGTTCACATGTTATACACACTCACAGGTAAGTCGAGACATAGGCGGGAGCAACACGACTGTGATGTTATCGGTATGTTCACATGTTATACACACTCACAGGTAAGTCGATACATAGGCGGGAGCAACACGACTGTGATGTTATCGGTATGTTCACATGTTATACACACTCACAGGTAAGTCGAGACATAGGCGGGAGCAACACGACTGTGATGTTATCGGTATGTTCACATGTTATACACACTCACAGGTAAGTCGAGACATAGGCGGGAGCAACACGACTGTGATGTTATCGGTATGTTCACATGTTATACACACTCACAGGTAAGTCGAGACATAGGCGGGAGCAACACGACTGTGATGTTATCGGTATGTTCACATGTTATACACACTCACAGGTAAGTCGAGACATAGGCGGGAGCAACACGACTGTGATGTTATCGGTATGTTCACATGTTATACACACTCACAGGTAAGTCGAGACATAGGCGGGAGCAACACGACTGTGATGTTATCGGTATGTTCACATGTTATACACACTCACAGGTAAGTCGATACATAGGCGGGAGCAACACGACTGTGATGTTATCGGTATGTTCACATGTTATACACACTCACAGGTAAGTCGAGACATAGGCGGGAGCAACACGACTGTGATGTTATTGGTTTGTTTACATCCTAATACACAATCACAGAATAAGTCGAGACAAACGTCACAGATCGGCAACCTGCGGCCTAATTTCATGATTATCTCTGCTTCTGGTTTACGGTAGGTCTGGTCCGAAGTCGCTCAGCGAGCTATAAAAAGCGATAGAGCTATAAAGAGCTATGTGAGGTGTTTCTCTGAACGTTAGGATCCGTAACGAATACATCTGACAAAGAACCAAAGTTATCGACATAGCTCAAAGAATTAGTAACCTTAAGTGGCTGTTGGCCGGCCTTATCTCGCGAAGAACCGACAACCGGTTGGGTAGACACGTTCTTAAGTGGAGACCGCGACTTGGCAAACGTAGTGCCGGACGCTCTCCGGCCAGGTGGGATGACGATCTGCGGAAGACTGCTGGCAGGTGCTGGATGCTGCAAGCTGGAGACAGGGCGCTATGGCGCTAATAATAGATAGGGTAAAAATAAATCTTTCTCTCACTTTATGCCCAGCAGTGAGTGATAGACGCAGAATAGAATGATGGTAATGATGCAAAGACAAAATGATTACAAAAAAAAAAATGATTCCTAATGATTACATGAGACTTATCAGGGATTCTACTTTTTATCCAAAAACCTGAAAAACCTGTATCGAGGCGAATCGGAGACTTATGTCAGTGATGTTTGTTAGCATACATTTAATACTTATCCCCTTTACATTGTACTTTCATTTTCGTTACGCCGTCCAAAAAAATCATAAAACATGTTCATTGTGATTCTTTAAGTGACTAAATTGATCAACACCTCATTATAAACCTTATCCAAAGTCCTCTATGCGTAACAGTGAGCGCAATTTTTTATAATTTCACGGATGTACGTGCAAGTGGCTGCAGTAGTTTATTATAAGGGGTTAAAGCGTTATTCCACTACACGATATTCAGGGACCCTAATTACGAGAGATTTAATAAGATTTATAGCGTAAGGGTCCCTAATTAGGGCGACCGGACGTACCTGGCAAGCCTTGCCCTCTTATCGCCCTAACTACCGGGTCCTGAATATCGTGTAGTGGAATACCGCTTTTAGTGGGACGCCGAAGAGCTACGTTCCTACACGAAACAAATGCGCGCGGTGCCATTCGAAAGTACAGTCAAGTCGAAAATAATTTTATATTGCTGTTATTTTTTCTACTATAGGACCATAAAATAAATTTAATGCAAAGGATTACCTTATGCCCGAGGCTTTGCACACGTTTTTCCGGTATAAAAAGTATTTATACCAGGTAACAACATCAATACAAAATTTCAGCTCGATCGGTTCAGTAGTTTTTGCGTGAAGACGTAACGAACATATGCATGTGGTTTTTTAACACTACCTAGGTATGAAGGTCCTATATAAAATGTTATCTCTTACTGCAATAATTATTCACTCAATTGTACCAAGCGCCGTTTTGCATTCGAGGTTATGTTGACACATAAAAATGTGCGCTCACTTTACAAAATATACCTACTAATAAATTCATCTACATACAAATAGTAAAAAGCATGTTTCTGATGCTAGGTGGAAGGATGGACACCACAGTAAACAATAACACGATTATAGACGGCACCGCAATGATGCAATTGAACGAAAAGGGGGACTTAGTTGGTGAGGAATCGCATACGCGAATAGATGCGGCAATGCTTCATTCATCGCACTACTGCCTTCCTACCACCTATCATCAAGGGTTTCCTAAACGTCCTTATCTTTAATCAAATAGCGAATTCAAACATCCTAGGATGGTGTTAAAATATCTACACACTATTGTTATAGATATTTTCTTGGTAGATTTTATTGTTATGTTCATAACATGCCGATTTTTGCCGCGTTCATTAATTGGCTTACTGGACCTTACGTTTTTTTAAAGACTACACTAACTACAACTGGTAGTATCGCGTTAGAATCACATCGTCTTTCATTAATTGAAAGCGACACAACACACACATAATAATTGCTTCTTATACCATGCGGTTCTACAATAACTACCTTTTTTACTTTATCTTGTGTTAGTCGTGTTTTTTACTCCTTATGTCTAGATTTTTGTCCAAAAATGACTTCATACTTTTATCATAAAATACCGAAGATATATTTTTTTCTCTCAGTTGCTTATTGTTTCATCTCACTTATTATAACGTCACTTATTATACGTTTAGGAAACCCTGCTACCTGTAGGCTTGCTTTTGTGTTTCATTCATCCAGCTGATAACTATACCATCTTGATGTTATAGATGCGTGTTCATGGGGCTTTTAGTTTAGTAAGCAAGTGTATTAGAGCCCTATTTTGTAAGCCGATTAGGGCAAAGGTAAATGTTAAATCAGAAAATGGACATGTCTTTATTGACAACATAATTTGATGGTTTTGACAAAAACTAACAACCAACTTCAAATATTACGCATTATTTAATATTAACAAAAAAAACTACGTCAGATCTCGATGATATATATATGGGACGACAAGCACCAGCTTATAAAAGAAAGAGTAATCAAAATCATAACAAGCTTAGCTTGGGATTGGATGATGCTGTGTGGATTGTCCAATATTATTTATTTATAGTCATCATGAAACATACGTAAACTACGATTTTTATAAAGAAACACCATTTTTTTAGTGGGGATGATACATAAAACTACATACATAGAGTGCATTTCACGAAAAAAGTCCCTCGGCAACTGGTGGAACTAAATTTGACAGATTGCCATATGCTTGCTGGCTTCATTCGGTCGTACTACTACAGCGCCGCGTCTAGGGGACTTCTTTCGTGAAAATGACTCTACACAATATAGTGCTTGAAATAATTTATTTGCATGATATGATGTAAGCTCGCACGCTGCTTCTATGTCACTGTCAATTTCCATTGCCGAGAAATGGAATGGAAGCTACTTTTTGCAACGAAATTGTAGATAGTATAGTGAACTCTATATCCATTGTATACAAACTAAACGTCTTTTCCTTGGAATCCCCGCGCTTTCTCGAGATTTCCCTTCGCTTCTGCTCATATTTATCTTGTACTAGCTGACGCGACAGACATTGTCCTGTCTTAATTGTGAATACTTATTGAGTTCGATGTTTTTATTTTTTCCTTCTCCTGACAATAACAAAAAAACTATTAACGAAATCGATCCAGCCGTTCACGCGTGATGGCCAGGGATTCATTTTTGTATATAGAGATTAATTAATTTCGTTGCAAAAATTAGCTTCCATTACATTCCGCGGCAATGCAAATTAATCCTTAACGTTGTTTTATCAAGATAAATAATAAAGTTATTTTCTATTTTCAGAGCGCCTTATCAAATCCTACTTCTACATAGTTCGCAAGTCCATTCAAGACTCTGTTCCTAAAGCGGTGATGCATTTCCTAGTGAACTTTGTTCAGGACAACTTACAGTCGGAACTTGTTACACATCTGTACAAGTCTGACCAAGCTGAGAGTATGTTGAACGAGTCTGAACACATCGCTCAGAGGAGAAAGGAGGCTGCTGATATGCTCAAGGTACGTTTTAGGGTACCGCACCTTAAAGGAATAATTTGACGTGTTTTAACACTATAAAAAGATTAAAAAAAATTTAAAAGTAAAAATCAGAACAATTAATTCCTGTGTCGATGAAATATGCATTATTAGGAATAACTTGAAAAGAAATGGCCAGATAATTAAATTGTAAATTTGACCAAGATCTGGCCATTTTGTTTTCTGTTATTTACTATTTGCACATAGTTTTAACTATGGATCTGAAAAAAGTAAAAAACTACAATCGAAATGAGAACCAAGGATAACTTTATCATCATATAAATAATAATAATAATAATAAAGCTGGATAATCCACACAACATCATCTAGCCCTAAGATAAGCAGAGCTTGTGTTATGGGTACTAAATGACTGATATACTTAATACAATACATTACATAGATAGATATTTTTTATTAAACATAGAAAACACCCAGACCAACGGAACAAATTTCTACAGATCGTACACAAATTTGTTCCGAGGCGGGAATCGAACCCGCAACCTCCTGCGTCATCATATCATCAACTATTATTTAGGGCAACCAATTAAAGTTTTTAACAATATTTTGTATGTTTTCAGGCTTTGCAACGCGCCGGGCAAATAATCAGCGAAATTAGAGAAACGCACATGTGGTGATTGCCATAAACACGAAGACTAGTCTGAAATTAGTAAATTAGAGCTCTCACGGGGCTCGTGCATACATACTCGTAGGCTTTTTTACTTATACCCATTACTTCTAACTGTCTGCTCTCTATAGAATAATTCGCAATGTCTGACACCAAAAATTATAGCAGATATTTTAGAAGATAATGGTTGATTTTATGTTAAACGCTTTGAGGCTTTATCCGCTCTTTGTCATCCATAAATTATAACAAAAAGTAACACAGGAGCGTTTATAGATCCTAAAAGATAAGTACTTAAGAAAGTACGTAGGTTGTTCGGAGGTATTTGTTGATAATTAAGGTTACACAATAAAGTTAAGCTTACATGACACTTCCCGTGTATGTAGCATTATTACTTATCTTAAGAGTGTGGGTAGTGCCAATGTAAGTGCAGTTTCTAGAAATACTATTTCTGGGTGTAAATTAATCGTATGCTGCACAAATGTTGGTTTCAGTTACCATTTGAATGCGTGGATGTATTTGAATCATGCACTTATTAGAGTTAACTTTACTCACATTACAGTAGTTACGATTCAGTGATATTACTTTAATCCTTTCGATGTAGTTTGGCCCTCGATAATTTATTTGTATAGATTTGATATTGTTTTTTTTTGTGGGATGAGTTTTTTTCGTTATTTCATGTCTAACAATACAGGGTTGGTTATTTTAAAATGCTTTTGTCTTTTAGATAGTTGATGAATTGATAATGATTTTTAAAGTCCTTTCGTTTTAAAGATCGCATGAGTTATATATAATTGAAGTTTTTGAGTCGTTTTGTGTCATGTCCACGATAAAGTAATTTATTCGTTCTTAACGTCATTAGATTAGGAAATATTCCAATGTAACGCAATGTATTTATTGTTAGTCAGATATGTGTGCATTGTCACGCAAGTAATCTTGAATGATGGAGAAACTAAGATTGTATTTAAGTCTGTTAAATAGATTATTATCATTGCAAAATTGTTTTATTCACTTTCCAACTAAGTATCCCTTATACAGCGTTCAGAGCTTTACCAATGTTCGTGGGAGCGAAAGTTTAAATGAAAACTGACGAAAATCTGTTTCTATTACCTACTATAGATAGATAAAAATTACATCGGATCGTCCCATGTTGTGTAAACTCTTTTCGTTTAAGGCGCAAACAGCACTTTAAGTGGCGCCCCCACTCATTTTATATAATTCCGTTGAATAAAGGAAAGAGATACGAAGTTGCCTTTGGTGGCCACCAAACTTGTTTTCGTATCTCTTCCTAAAATACACAAAATGAAACTACTACAGATGCATTAAAAAAAACTTATGATAGGTTTAACAAACTGTACGAGTGAATTTTGGAAATTCCTTTATTTAACGGAATTATATGATAAAATAAGTGGGGGCGCCACTTTAGGTGCTGTTTGCGCCTCAAGTCAGATTCTGGTAACATTAGTTTTAGGACAGTGTGGAAGAAATAATGTAGGTAGAAACCTATGAACTTAAAGCAGTATTACACTACACTTATTCAGGGACCCTGACTGACCCTGAATATCGTCCGGGTCCGGGTCAGTCCCTTAGGGACCCTAAATCTTATTACACCACTCTTAGGGTTAGGGTCCCTGAATAAGCGTAGTGTAATACCCCTTTTACCTCGGGTTTGGTCAGATTACGTTTAGGACACTGGGGAAATATAAACGTGGAAGAATTTTTAACACTAGGTAGGTACTAGCAATCTTGATCTATACATATAAAAATCAATTGCTGTTCGTTTGTCTCGCTAAAACTCGAGAACGGCTGAACGGATTTGAGTATCGTATCTTGGTTTTGAAATTTTCGTGGAGGTCTGAAGGTGAGAAAGATTCGAATAATTGCCGGGAAAACCCTAATTGAGGCAGTACGAAGTCTGCCGGGTCAGCTAGTCTCAAATAAATTCTGCAAATCTAGTACTTTTTAAAGTGAGTGGTAGACATATACCCAACAGATTCAGATTTTTTTAACGGTTGTTACAAGTCATAAAGTTTCATTGATCATCATAATATGTATGTACTTACGCTATATATAATTAACATAGGTATATTATAGGATATGGTTACTTTTATATTCCAAAATTAGTAAATCGTAGTATATTGATAAGTCTAAGATATTATTATAAGTATTTACCCAAATAAAATAGCAAAAAATCATTGTCGCTAGCCGAAGCAGAGTCCCTCGTGTCTACATACAAGTTTATTCTTAGTTAGAGGAGTTCATGTCTCACTACACATACGTTTTATATGTAGTCTAATCTAGCCTAGTTTCTTATTGACACTACCAGTACTACATTACATTAGATAAGTTATAGCTACTACTTTGTTATAACCTACTTTGCAAATAAAGTTATTCAATACCTACCTAACAATAAAAAAAGAAAATAGTAATTATAAAATTTAACAGGTATCGTCATTAATCTAATAAAAAAACAATTAAAATTAAAATAAATGAATAATTGATTAGCAATTAATGTAGAATTCGTTTGGGGTAAACGTGTTCTTGAGTGGAGACCGGGACTCGGCAAACGTAGTGTAGGACGCCCTCCGGCCAGGTGGGATGACGATCTGCGAGGGACTGATGGCAGATGCTGGATGCGGCAAGCGGAAGACAGGGCGTTATGGCGCTCATTAGGGGAGGCCTATGTCCAGCAGTGGACTAATATAGGCTGATGAAGATGATGATATAATTCGCTACAGTTACATCGTAAGCTTATTGTTATTAAAGAACTCAACCCTATATCTATAGAGCTTGCTCGGTAAGCCAGTTCTTCAGTTTGTTTTTAAAGGAATGCTTCATACTTTTGGTAATACTTTTTGGAAGTCGATTGTATACGGCGCAAGCGCTCCAACAATGGATAGAATAGGGTATCAGGACATTTGCGCGAAAGACATTTGCGCGAGCAGACACTTGTGCGAGTTCTTACCCCCATTTCTTTAGTCGTTTCCTCAACCTTGATTTAAGCTCCAAGTGCGTTTTGGTATGCTTGGTTGTATAAAATTCCTCCTCTCGAATTTACCTTAAAAATTCCAGGTGAGATGATCTGTCATCTCAAGGTACGTCGCGCGCGAGCGACCTACCTTGAACGCTCCTCGAAGAGTTTGTTTTGAATAATTTTATGGATTTTGAAGAATATCTTGATTACATTTACGATGATGAAGTACCTATCGCGAAGGTATATAAGAGATGCCGAAAACCCTTCAGAAGTTTACGACGCGATGGCGAATTCCGTAGTAGAAGATACCGCCGTAGTAAAGATTCGGTTGTGCACATTATTTTACCATTTTTCAAATTAGCAACTAAGCATATCCGGTCGGTCTCGAGTATATTTTGAAGGAATGCTCGATACTTTCTCAGGCGAGTTTGAGTGAAGGAACAATTCAGGAATTATCTAAAGATATGGGTGTGTCTAGTTTTATTTTTAAGATAGCAAACATTTTGGTGACATTATGTCACCAAAATGTTACGTTGTTGTGTTACTATATCGTCCTATCGATCGTTATATTATATCCAACTTGTTTACTATACCTCTATAGTTCTCATCGTCAAATGGACCGATTTATGCAAAAATGATCCAACCCACAACTGACTAGGTTGTGGGTTGGATCATTTTTGCATAAATCGGTCCAAATGGTACCTAGTGCCGGAACGGAGCGAGTCACACGCCGCCGACGCAGGTACGTACGGGCCGCCTCGTCGGTGGGGTCGCAGCCCACCGACGAGGCCGGTACAGAAACCACTCCGAGAAACGGATCCCGGAGGGCCAGGCAGTAGGTGTCGTCACTTCACTGTACACGCTCAAGGACGAAGGAGGCGTGCCTGTCTAATTTAAGGTTCGGCCAAACCTGCGCGACCAAAACGACTGCGAAACGGGAGCGTCAGCCGCGCGCCGGACGCTACCCATAGGTAGGTACATTATCTATGGCGCTTTGCACACCTACGCGACCGTCAGAGTCGCGCGAGTGTGCCCGTTAAGTTTCGCGTTGCTGACGTTTCCGCATCGCGTCCCGCTTCCCGCGTTACTGACGCGCAGGTTTGGCCGTACCTTTAATGTTTTGTTTTTCAAAGGCATAGTTTGACTTCGTTATCTTGTTTAGAAAATTAAGAACTGTTTCGGTGGTAGTGTTCGGCTTAAAACTCCACGGTAGGTCCCATTTACATCTATGGAACAAGACGTAATTTAACAATTTGAGAAAATATTGTCCCTATTTATACCTATTATAGAACAGTAGCTACTTTTTGTTTCAAGAACAAACTAAGTACCTACCTACATATATAAACTTCTTGAAGTTCTTTTATTTTGCAAAATAAAAATATTATGTAGCTAGTAGTTTAATTTTTTTGAAAGTGAACTGTACCTGATATTAACGTCAGTGATTAGTATCATTCACGTCTTATATCTCATCATGGAGGAATTTGGAAAAAGCGATTCCCATTTAGTTCTGTGCATTCAGTGACAAAAAAAACAGGAGCAAAAGCTAGTATGTAGTTCTATAGTACAAAGAGAGACAAAATTTTCTAGTACATAATAAATTTTTTTCGTACTTGGCCTACTGGGTTTGCCACAGGGTACTAACTAAATGACTCTTAAAATTAAAAAGAAAGTAGTAAAGGTGTGTTAAAATTATTTATTGCATTAAACAAAATTAATAACACAACTGAGTATTTTATATGTGCCCGTTAATAAAAACAGAATGAACAATATTTAAAGACAATTTAAATGAATAAAACTTGGTAAAAATTGTACCAAGAAAAAAACAACTCATTCTCTACATAACAATTGCACCAAAGGTCTAACTCACAACCAAATGCTGATTCAAAGTCAGATTTTATCGAGACACGATGAATTGACTAGCTGGAAGACATGATCTTCTTACTGAAGATCATGTCTTCCAGCTAGTCGCTTTATCAATAAAGAAGGTAGGTAAAAAAAACACAATTTATTTGATAAATATGTGGATAAATAACATAAAAGATACTCATAGTTCACATCAAAATTCTGAAGATTAGTTATCCAGTTATTTGAACGATCACAAACAAATAATATTCAAGATCCTCGTAAAATTTCAACCGTATGAGATTTCTATGGTTTTCACTTTACACAACCTTCCAAATATTTATTCTGAGTGTCCAGTTTAACAAAAGACAAGCACTTGTTTAACATGTCTATTCTAAGACACAACGACAATTCACTCATGCTAAGGGCAGAACACAGCCTAATAATTATTATACCTACTACAGTTATGGAAAGTTATTAGGTGTGCCTAACTAATAATTTCAAACTCGCTATTTATCTTCTGCTCGTTTTTATTGCTACAATTATACTCTTCAGAAAAAGCGTGGCTTCTATCTCCATAAAAATATTTACGGAATGACGTTTCTATAAATAATTTCATATGGCATCCCAAAAGTTAATCACAAAAAATCAATACTAACATTGGAGAGTTTTTCGGGGTTTAAATCCCCTGTAATGTAAGCCAAACCACACCTTGATGATTATTTTTTATTGTTGTCTTCTATTCATCACTGCTGCATTAAACATCACACTTCGCTCGTCGATATTACTGATATTTTGTTGTATTCAGCGCAAAAGCAACCATCGTAATATCCCTTTCAGCTATCACTATCACTTATAATTATATAGGTAATTGTCATGGATCAAAAATACATTATGGCAAGGAATTTATTCTTTCCTACATTTATCCCAGAAATAGAGTTTTTATCACAAAAAATATTGTATTCTATTTGTGGATGGAAGAATTGATATGAACATGAGTCATCAGTATCAGTAAGCGATGATTTATCACCATTGACTATTTTTATATATATTTTCAATACTGGACAGCTGTGCGATTATGCTAAAACCGCCCATCCAAATTGACATACGAAAGCCATTTTGATGGCCTTCCTAATTTGAAATTGTATGGAAAGGACGCGCGCGAAGGCCATTGAAATGGCTCAAGAATGTCAATTTGGATGGGCGGTTTTAGCGTAATAGCACAGCAGGACACGCTAATCGAGGTCAGGAAACATGGCATATTTTTTACAGAATATTTCTAAAACTAGTGAGATAACAAACGAAAATGATGGTTACCTTTTTAAGTAACGAGAAAGCACCAAATAATTGTGACAAAATTGATATTTAGTTTAATGCCAATTTAATTACACATACAAAATTAGTAGGTAACAATTTGTGCTATATTGAATTTGTACTCATTTAGTCCTTATATTAACTTATCCAATAATTTTATTCGGTGCTAATTTGGCAAGCTTTTAATTTTGTTACATCTTATATCCTAGTGAAACAGCCAGTACTAAAATAATGTGCATATAGGTATGACATAAAAATACTGATATTATTATTACCTAATTACATTATGAGTATTCAATGGGGGCAATATTATTTCGGTTTGGTTGGACCCTAGGTTTTACAGTTTTAGAATTACAAATCAGGTTATCATGCAGAAAATTTTGACTTATCATTAAATCTAAATTCTAGTATTCTATAAAACTAGTTTTGGTTAAAAATGTCACCATCACTCCTACGTTCCCTCACAAAATCAGCTCATTTTGTTCTACAGTATAAATGTGTCAGGGGCAACTTTAAAAATCCGTAGGCAAAACAATCCTTAAGTTATAGGAACCGGGCAAAAGGCAATACAAACTCCACCTTAAACCTAACTACATAAGTTCCCGTTTGCCCCTTACACATCGGTAATTATTTTGGAGCGCGATCGCGCCGCCCTGTGCTAGGAAGACGTTTTCTTTTCTACGTCGAGAAGTTTATCGTCTGCGCAGAGCTTTTCGAGTTGTTTCGCGTAGTACGTGTTGAATTTCAATCTAGGAAAAAGAAAGGTCGGTAATTAGGTAATTATATAAAGGTAAAATCAGAGGCTTATAATTAACATACAATTTAATAAATAACAGCACGTGAAAACCTTCAATAAGAAGGTTTTCACGGATAGATAGATATAAAAAAAGGTTATCACTACATAGTATAAAGTAAAGTCGCTCTCTCTGTCCCTGTGTCCCTATATCCCTATGCCCCTTTGAATGCTTAAATCTTTAAAACTAACGGATTTGGATGCGGTTTTTTTTAATAGAAAGAGTGATTCAAGAAGAAGGTTTATAAGTATAATAAAACCGTGCGAAGCCGGGGCGGGTCGCTAGTATTTATATAAAGGTAAAATCAGAGGCTTATAATTAACATACAATTTAATCAATAACAGTAGCTTATTGAAGGTTTTCACGGATAGATAGATTAAAAAAAAAGGTTATGTATATAATGTGACTCGTCTGGATGCAGACTATAATTATTATGCAGCTAAGTTTTTTTGAGTTACAAAATTCTCTAGCACAAATAACAGAAAATACAATTTTATTGTCTTTTACGGGCCCAAAAATGATAATTATGTTTCTTTTATAGAAAAACTGGCTTGGCTGTGGGTTTCCGGCATATATTCAATTACAAGGTTCAATTTGCATTGCCACTCAGTAAAATAGAAGCGAACTTTTGGCAGACATTGTTCATAATGAAGTTTGTCAATAAACTAAATACAGCCAGGTGAATTATCGAGAAAGTGAGAGTATTCCCCGCATTCAGACATGCAATTGTTTTACATGACATGACTTGTTTTAATAGATAGAGTGATTCAAGAGGAAGGTTTATACGTATAATACAATCGTGCGAAGCCGGGGCGGGTCGTAAGTCCTGTCATAAAGTAAATAAAAAGTGTGTAAAGTAACTTACCTAGCAGATATATTGAGTAGCTTGTTGGTACCGCACCCTGCTACTTGCTACAACGTCCCATATGTTACTTACCTAGCAGATATATTGAGTAGCTTGTTGGTACCGCACCCTGCTACTTGCTACAACGTCCCATATGTTACTTACCTAGCAGATATATTGAGTAGCTTGTTGGTACCGCACCCTGCTACTTGCTACAACGTACCATATATTACTTACCTAGCAGATATATTGAGTAGCTTGTTGGTACCGCACCCTGCTTCTTGCTGCAACGTACCATATATGTTACTTACCTAGCAGATATATTGAGTAGCTTGTTGGTACCGCACCTTGCTTCTTGCTACAACGTCCCATATGTTACTTACCTAGCAGATATATTGAGTAGCTTGTTGGTATTGTTGTCCCGTGCCATCCGCTCGATGATGGCGAGAACGAGTCCGCGGACCCAGTCATCGACGTGCCACTGCCACCGCACCCTGCTTCTTGCTACAACGTCCCATATGTTACTTACCTAGCAGATATATTGAGTAGCTTGTTGGTACCGCACCTTGCTACTTGCTACAACGTCCCATATGTTACTTACCTAGCAGATATATTGAGTAGCTTGTTGGTATTGTTGTCCCGTGCCATCCGCTCGATGATGGCGAGAACGAGTCCGCGGACCCAGTCATCGACGTGCCACTGCCACCGCACCCTGCTCCTTGCTACAACGTACCATATGTTACTTACCTAGCAGATATATTGAGTAGCTTGTTGGTATTGTTGTCCCGTGCCATCCGCTCGATGATGGCGAGAGCGGAGAGCAGCGCGGCCGTGAACCGCAGCCCGTAGCGCGACACGGAGCGCGAGAACGAGTCCGCGGACCCAGTCATCGACGTGCCACTGCCACCGCACCCTGCTTCTTGCTACAACGTACGATATAGGTTTTACTACAAAGACATGTTATCACTACATAGTATAAAACAAAGTCGCTTTTTCTGTCCCTATTTCCCTATGTCCCTTTGACTGCTTAAATCTTTAAAACTACGCAACGGATTTTGATGCGGTTTTTTTTAATAGATAGATTGATTCAAGAGGAAGTATAATAAAACAGTGCGAAGCCGGGGCGGGTCGCTAGTATAATATAAATAAATACTACTGGACAATCCACACAGCACCATCTATCTATGTTCCTATAATAATATAATGTAATAAATATACCAGTTATCTAGTAATGGGTACTAGATGGAAACAAGTAGAGAACGCAAGCTTTGAGTAGCTTGGGACTAGATGATGCTTTGAATTGACCAGCTCAATTTAATTCTCTATGAATTTATTGATTGGATGTTTTAATTTTCTTTCAGTGGATTACTTTTTTAAATTAATAATGAAAAACAATAAAAAGTAGGAATTTACACTAGTTTTTGTTCTGGATCAACAGGATAAATCCAAGCCATTTACATAAGTCTAAATTATTGATTCAGAAATGTATTCTCAAAAAATCGAAGTAAAGCTACCAACATTTTATAGATATGTAGGTAAAGTCATTAAAAATTTAGTGGATTTTAAACGAGTTTAGTTTTTAACGTCAGCAAACGTTCCCAATATTTATAGTACGGTAAATTACATCAAGACTTATAACATAGTGCAAAGATAACAATGAAATGATAAATGTTCTGATGACACAATTTACTAATGTAATAAAGATATACTTCACCGTGAAATGAATCAGACACCATACTTACAGCGTAACTCTAAAAGAAAAGTCATGAAATAAAAAAGCGTGTGTTAGTCAATTTTGAAAATCACAAAATACTACATGGAAGCATTACATGACACAGTGTTGTATAATTCGAGCCCTTAAGTGTGAACACAGCCTTAGTTTCCGTCGAACAAAGGGTTTAATTTGTCCGCTGACATAGATTGAGAATGAAATGTACAATCCTCTCTATATTACAATAAATTCAGGTTAGTTACACCACTTTGAACTCAAGAACGGCTGAAGTGATTCAAATGACCTATGATTTTTGTATTTTTTTAATGATTTGTTGGATTTCGTGTCTTCGTCCCGAACAACAGAATAATCAACGCGGAATCGTAACTGATAAAACAGTAGAAGTGCAGAAAGTTATACTAGGTTTATATGTCGTTACTAAATGGTTAAAATAAAAAAATAAGATATAGAAATGTAATTTCCTAGAAACTTCTCTTATTTTTTGAAATCCACGAAAATTTTAATGTTTATTGGCGATATGAATAGGAAGCAAGTTAAGTGCGGCGCTATATTATTCAGCCAGCATTTTCAGGTCACACCCAAGATGCTTCAGCTATATATACCATTCCCATTTACTGCCAAACGGGCGGGATATACTAAAGGTTAAACCTAAAGTTTATCTTTCGCTATTAATTCTTTAATATTTGCTCATAAGTTCAGTAATACTCCGACTTACGCTACCCCGTTTTACGTGAATTCATACATACGCGGTTTTTATTTTTGATAGCCGCACGTATTAGCTGTCCTTGGTGTGTTACCTAAAGAAAAAAATTGGGAGCTGTGAATCCCTCACAATCTTTAAATTCGTACACTTCACGGTATTACCGCATAGGTCTTTTATCTTACATGTTCTATACATGTTTCTTCTAAATTATTGTTGTTTTAGTCTCTGGTCCCGACTAAAATACCTACTTTATATGTGTCTATATACATGCAAAGTTGAACCCCGACTTACGCGATTTCGACTTACACGATTATCGCTCGGTCCCACCTATCACGTAAGTCCGGGGTATTACTGTATTCCAATTTTAAATCCCTGACCGATACCAACGAAGCCTTCAAATAAAGAAATGCGCCGATTGAACTTCTTTATTTGAGAGTTCAGACAAGAACAAAGGCGCGTTCACACACAACTAAGTGACATGGCTGTGAATTTCTTGTGCAATATTACTCTGTAAGTACCTCATTAAACTCTGTACTGTCATAAGTCGATCCAAGCATACTGTTAAGCTCTGCGTCCACGAAGTACTTGTGCATCTCCTTTGCCAATTAACGTGTTTGCGTTAAAAGAAAATACATAAATTAATATCTATACGTAAGCCACTTAAGTGTATAAACATAATTATAATAGTGTATTATAAAGCTGCGGTTAAATAAATGGTAAACAGGAAAACTATTGAGATTATTTTCCTAAAAGTTTTTGTCTTAACTTATTTGTGACTTTGAGGTGAAAACAAAGTTACAATCAAAGAATATAAACAAATGAAAAAATCATTGAAAATTAAGATATCTGCAGACTATTGCAAACAATTTAGAGATATGTCAACTGATCCATATCATAGTAAAGTGAAATAACACACTCCGGTCAAAATAACTTAAATCTGTTGAAAAAATATATATTCCTTAATTTAACTTTTGCAATTCGCAAAAATAGATTTGGCTCATACTTGAATCAATAGCGGCATTTATACAGCAAAAACGTAATACAGTAACTTAGTATAAACTTTTCAATCTGTAAGTTTCGACTTCTAAATTTATATTTAATTATCTGGGGATGAGTAAGAAGGGCTATCAAATAATTTGGCTAAATATTTGATAAAAAATGGTACACAAGCATGCAAAACTGATGAGGCAAAAGATTAAGTTAAGATCCTAGCTGAGAATTTTACTAGCATACCTTTACCCAATAATTCCAAGCAGTATTTTTAGAACTTAGTTTCATTTTCCCATAATATTTGAACACAATAATTCAAACAAAACAAAAATCCTTAACTCAATGATTCGAAGCAGTATTTTAAGAACTTGCTTCCTTCTCCCATAATATTTGAACCCAATATATCAAACAAAAGAAATTAACTTTACTCAATGATTCCAGTCAGTATTTTTAGATATTAGCTTCCTTTTTCCATAATAATTTAAATATTTTTAGAACTTAGCCAACTTTTCCCATTTTATTTGAAGCCAATAGATCAAACAAACAAAAAATACTTTACTCAATGATTCCAAGCAGTATCTTTAGAATTTAGCTTCCTTTTCCCTTAATATTTGAAACCAATAGATCAAACAAAAAATATCTCGCGCTAACATGAAACGATCAACCTTAAGGCGCAAACAAGCAAAAGTGGCGCCACCACTTATTTTTTCATATAATTCCGTTAAACAAAGGAATGACGAAAATTCACGTACAGTTTGTTAAACCTATCATAAGCTTTTTTAATGCATCTGTAGTAGTTTCATTCTGTCTGTTTTAGGAAGAGATACGAAAACAGAGTTTTGTGGCCACCAAAGGCAACTTATTATCTCTTCTTAAACTAAACCTAAACTTTGTTTAACAGAATTATATGATAAAATAAGTGGTGGCGCTTCTTTAGCTCCTGTTTGCGCCTTCACTACATAGTATTTCTTTTTTATATCAACAATAGACCTTCGTTTGACCACAATCTCACCTGATGGTAAGTGACAACGTATAAAACAAAGTCGCTTTTTCTGTACCTATTTCCCTATCTCCCTTTGACTGCTTAAATCTTTAAAACTATACGGATTTTGATGCGTTTTTTTTAATAGATAGAGTAATTCAAGAGGAAGGTTTATACGTATAATGAAACCGTGCGAAGCCGGGGCGCTATTAACCTATAAGCCCCGACCCAACAAACAGCAGCGAACGCTACAAACCTGTATAAAGTTGCAGAACTGTACGCAGACGAGACAGAGCGCGGTCACCGCCTTCAGCAGCTGAGGACTGGTCAGCATGCAGTCTCCGAGACAAGCCTCCAGGAAGTCATTGTGGCGCTCCAGCACCTCGTCCACGTTATGCACCTGGAAATAACACAACGCTATAGTTAGAGAGGGAAAGAAATAAATAAATGGAAGGCCCCTGCCGTGTAGTCAACATCATCACATATAGCAATCTGAATTGCGTTGTGAGCTGCATTATTATTTGGTTTATGTTAGTAATCTAGTTATTTACAACTGTATATTTCTGTTTGCTTTTCCTGAATAAATAAATAAATAAATCATCATCATCAACCTATATTAGTCCACTGCTGGACATAGGCCTCCCCCAATGAGCGCCATAGCGCCGTCTTCAGCTTGACGCATCCAGCATCTGCCAGCAGTCTTTCGCAGATCGACATCCCACCTGGCCGGAGGGCGTCCTACACTACGTTTACTGAGTCGCGGTCTCCACTCAAGAACACGTTTACCCCAACGGTTGTCGGTTCTTCGCGAGATATGGCTGGCCCATTGCCACTTCAGCTTGCTAATTCTTTGAGCTATGTCGATAACTTTGGTTCTCTGTCGAATGTATTCGTTACGAATTCTATCCTTCAGAGAGACTCCGAGCCTATCCGCGAGCCGTGTAGTACCTAAGTATAATTTCAGTCGAAGCACTAAAACTAAACAAAGTAATTTGTACTGTTATCTTATATATATATAGTCATCTGAGGTCACATTAAGTTGAATTACCCGAAAGTTGAATTCTCATGTAATCCATACGAAAAAAATTAGTATGAAAACACTAATAAAAAACAGGTTACGATAAAAAATCATGAAAGTGTTTCGCGTATAACTTTGTCTTTTGAAATGGCTTAGTTTTGATTCGTAGGTTATTAATACTCATTAGGTTCTTCTTAGTCTTCTTATACCTAATTAATTGTGAAATCAGAAAAATATTTTTATCGTTTACGCCTTTCAAAAAGGAGCATATGTACATTTACCTTGCCTATGAACCTATCCTATTCGCACAAATGGCTGTAACCTCTTAAAGGCACGTCAATATTCTACGTGCCTCGTAGATAAAGGTAACAAAAACTATAACATTGTCAGTCAATACCTACCTGTAACGAGATCAGTCTGTCTTCTTATTTGTCCGTAATCTAAGGTATGAGTCATAGTGACGTAGCGAGCGACCGCCTTCGAATGAACACAGGGACGCTCCGCCCACACTAACTTAAGGCCTAAACCACAATATGGCTGACTATGATGAGGTAAAAAATGTTAAAAAATGTACATCCTTACTAATATTATACTTAAATGCAAAAGTTTGTACGGATGTGTGGATGAATGGATATTTGTTCCTCTTTCACGCAAAAACTACTGAACAGATTGGGCTAAAATTGGGTATAGACATAGTTCTAGGCCTTGGAATAACACATAGGCTACTTTTAATCCCATAAATATTTTTACGTAATAGATAGAAATAGCCATATGACGTTTCCATAGAAAAATGCGTGCGAAGCCACGGGTAGATGTCTAATAATAAAATAATGCTGAAATTGCATTCCATTTTGGTAATCGATTGATAGATAAATAGACTGTCCACGCAAAGACCATAATAATGCAGAAAAAGGGCGAGATTAATTGCTGTTAAAAACGGCATTTTTCTTAGATCATCCTTTGTATAGGACCTAGTTCAATACTACGACTAAAATGTAGAGTTACAACTAGAACTAGGGATCGGTAGCGAAGTGAAAGTTAGGCTGGGCCTGTCACAAACTTAATCAATAAATAAATGATAATGCTGTACAATTCACACAGCATCTAGACCCAAGCTAAGACTTATGTTATGGGTACTAGATAACTGTTACAATACATAGATATAATGTTTGTATTACACATAGAAAACACCCATGTTCGGTACCTATATTATATCTGCAGATTGCACAAACATTTTCCTGAGGCGGAAATCGCACCCGCAACCTCCTGCGACGCAAGCGGACCATCGCCCACAAAGGTCGTCGATTGTTCCAATGGATATTTTTATAATATAATAAATAAATTACGAATCCATTGTTAACAAACAGCAATGCAATCTGAAATGCAATATACCTATCAGTCAAATTCTATTCATCAGATAACAAAACATCATCACCGATTATTGAATTGACTTGGCCAATAGAAAATAGCAACAAACGAACGGTCATTTACACAACTATTGACGAACACAAAGCCTACAACATTGTAGACTCGACAAAAACATTAAAAAACGTCATAAGTTGCTTTGCTCTTCAAGTTCTGCTCTGTTTGATCCGGAATCGTGTAAATAAATAAAAAATACTGCATTTCACCAATCGAAGTTAAGTCTTAATAGAACTAAGACTGTGGTCAACTCAATTTAAGCAATGTAAAGCTGATCTGTAGAGTTAAAACAGTGGTCAGATTAATTGGCTGACGTTGATCGCAGGAGCACGGTCGCCCACGCTGCGCAGGCGCTCATTCCGCCAATGGAACCGAGCGACGGCGGACCCGCGATGGTACAAGTGAACCAGTGACTGTGCAGTGCAAAAATCTGTGATTTATCATCCCATTTTACAATTCTCAGCTCTATTGCTATTTCAGGTTGGTTGATGTGAATGTTTTAGATTTTAAATTAGTTTAAAAGTTGTGTGTGTGATTTATGGGTTAAGCGGAATCGGATACCTTATTCAGCAGGTATTAATATTTAAGTAGGTACTATCGGGTGTAATCGTGGAAATTTTAATTAACCTACCTAAAGGCAAACACAGTTTTTTCATGTGTGAACATATCATAGCGATTTAATACTTTAAAGTGAAATATCGACTCAAACTAAACTGATCAACTAAGTCATGGCATCAAGGTAGGTACATAATAGGTAAGGTAGATAGATTTGAGTAGTAGGTGCGTCATCGATAATTCCTAATATGTTATGCTGAAAAATCTTTTAGAATTTGTTTGTTTTCCTGAAAATAAACACACTTGAATCACCTCTTTGTCTTTGCGAAGGTAGAGTCGTTTACGATAGAGCTCTATCAACTGCTTACGCCATGTTTCCTTTTCGTACAAAGTTCAGTTGACCCTGAAGTAACACTAAAATTCAACAGATTCGATTTTTTCTAAAAAAACTTTGTATACTGGCATCTGGTTGATAATGTAACTTTGTGTACAGAATCGATTTCCAATACCATGAACATACATAAACGTCTGTACCAAAACACCCATTCAAAACATATTATGTGGGTGTAAACATTGAAAGATTCACAGAAGTCTGAGCCCTGATCCAAGGCCGCTGACGTCACCGCAGGGACATTTAACACTAACAAAACACCACTCGGGTCATATTGCTCCACTAAATTGATTAAGTGCTTCACAGTACATGGACAATACAGTATCCGGTCCCGTTTATAAATATTTCAAAGACAACGAACCTTGATTGCAAATGCATGTATTATGCAAGTAATAGAATATAGATAGACTGGAGAAACTGGTCAGGCTAGATTCGCTAGGTGAATGAAACGGGTTGTTGTTATCCGTTGAGGTTTCTCGGTCGAAACTTTTGCTAGAAACGTTTAGCTAGCTGTAATGAAACCTAAGTAATCAACACGTATTGTATTGGCTTGGTTATATTGTGAGTTTATTGCAATATTTAAGAGCTAGCTAGAAGAGTAAAAATTATGCCCGTTCGTTACCGCATTCAGTCACCATGGAAATTTGCTAGGAAGAGTTCATTAACACATTAGAATTTATCATTTACTTATCGGTAACGGACGAGCGATGCCACTGGATTTATATTTTTGCCTAAAAATTTGATTTAAGTTTTCTTTTCAATAGTCGTATCCAGGTTAATTAATATTGCCTGCATACTTGATAGATTGTAAAGGAGCGATAGTTCTCTATTCAACCGTCAAAATCACACGCAGGTTTAAATGAACCGTTGAAAAATTGAATAATAACATTGATTGGCGTAAGGTGACCCGTGCCGACCTATGGATAGTCAGGTGCCTATTGAAAAACCATCAATTTTACTCAGCAAATATAGCCAAGTTTCTCACGGTTGTACTTCCTATAGGTTAAAATAAACCTTTATTTCCTCTGTGGGTTAATACGATCGTGTAGCACGGAATGGATGTGTGACGAATAGCATCAATTTGTAAAGCTATTACTGTTTGATATGTTTTTATTTGTTCAAGAGAGTTCTTTGGTTCTGATTTCTCTTGAGCAAGCACATTTTCATACGTGGTTAGTCGTGTATCATCAGAAAACATTGGAAATTTTATGGAGGAATTCACTTAGGAATTTCTACGCGCTATGACAACGAAAATTATTTGGACGTATAAGTGCTACAAGGCATTATTAGTCAAAACTCAGCTAATATAATAAATACTACACGTCAACATAACCGTCCAAATAACTTCTGGAAAAACAGTATAGTTCTTCATAGAACTAACCAATATAAGTTTTAAGTTCTTTCTAATCAACAAAAGACTTGCAGCTTATTCAAAATAAAACCGTGAAATGCGACACGCGTTCGCTTTACAATGATTTACCGCCTATGTCCCTGACCTAGTTCATCTCAATCTAAAAATTCCCAATTCCTTTGTTGATAAACTGAGCCTTAATACCCAAAATTCTTTTGTTTTCTTATCGATGTTCTACAATAGGTCATCGCAACATGACGCGTTTCGCCCACGTAGGTATAGCACGGTTTCCAAATAGGGAGTGTAAAGTTGTCCTTTGAATTAAATTATCAGCTTCCGTAACAGACCGATCAACGGTAGCCCGTAAAGAGTTCGTACCAATTACGCTGCTGCCATAATAAATTGTCAAATAGGTTAGTTAGAACTTATAATTTATTCCTGTGGTTGGAGTTGATTATGGAACTGTAGCGCATTCTTACACCAGGTGAGTAATAATCGCTTAGGATATTAGTGACTATGGTTGAAAAAGCTATTTTTACAAGCTAAACTTAACTACATCTAAGAGAAAACAGTATTACGAACAATTTAAAAAAACTGTAGAAATGTTCTGATGTAAATTTTCCTAAAAAACGTCTCATTATAAGAATTTTTCAAAATTCTAAATTATTATTTTCTTTTTTCTAAATTGTAGAAAAAATAAGAGCACTTAGTGAGCCTAAACTTACGTAATAGGTATGTAATTACTCCAGAGCCCTAGGCTAGAGGACAATTGCCTATTGTAAAACAACACCTGTTTATGCATAACTCTACCGCAGTCATGTAACTTGATCACGGAGAGTCCAAGAGTCCCTTCTGTCCACTTTGAAAACTTGACTGGATTAAAAATTCGTAGAAATAAACACTAAATGTATCTGAATAGAATATAAGATATCTGAGTAAGTACATCTAAAATAATTCAGGTAATTAAAGTTAAGTTCATGTTACTGTTCATTTGTTTTGCCTTTTATCATCACGTTTCAATCTTCCCCTTTTTATGTAGTTTGCCCAATTCTGAGAAAAATTCTTTACGGAAACATTATTCTACCGGACGATGTTACATTTTCATGTTTTATATTTTACCTTTTTATACCTATACATACATACATTGTAGTATCCCCTCTTATACAGCTTAATGATGTTTTTGAACGGTTTATTGTTTTTAGTTGTATACTCTGAAATGTCTATTAATTTTTCATCTATTGCTGGAAAATTATCTTGTTTGTGTTAGTTAAGTATGTTGAGTTATAATTTATTTGTATCAAAATAAATAAAAATAAAAACATAGGTACTTAAGCAATAGCTAAATAAAATGTCACTGACAGAACCTCATAAAAGAAACAAATAACACCTAAAGCAGACTTTAATCTTATAACAAACAACATAGAACCTCAAATTTAACTGACATTAATCAAAACTCCACAAAAGTAAGCAAAACAAACCAAAATTCCCAAAGAACGTGACAGAAAGTAACGAATCCAGCACCCAAAAAGTCTCAAAGTAGAAATACATAATAAAAACTGTAAATCGCAAGATACGCTGCGCCCGCGCGCCGGTCCAGTGACTCAGAACAGAACTCAGATATTTAACACCAGAACCGCAGGCTTTTAGCTACATGCTTGAAGAGAACAGCTTAGTTATTACAGAAATCATTTATCAATAACGTTTAATTCTTTGGGCTTACATAGACTGATGTTTTACAAAAACTAACAACAGACTTCAAAAATCACCCTTTTTAAGGATAACTGAAAAACGAGTGCGCGTCGTGATCAAATTTAAATTGGACCTGTGGCAAAGATTTCAAACAAAAAAGAATGATCGAAATCGGCTCGAAAAAATAACTCAAGAACGACTGAACCCATTTTAATGTTCTTTGGATTCGTATATACAATCGACAGTTAGGGTTCCACACAAAAATATTAAATTCTACGAAAGCGAAGCAGAGGGCATGGCTAGTAAGACTAAATAAATATTTTCAATAAAATATTATGGTTCTCTTACGATTAAATTAACTACACTATTCGCAAACATAGGAAGGAATGAATGGTTTAGATTTTATCTTCACGTTTTTTTGTCTACAAGTGGAAGAGCAGTTTGTGGATGATACACATGTTTATTTGAATGAATGAGATCAGAAAGACCTTTCTCCTGTGGTGGGGTACCGTTTAAAAATAAAATACCTAGATAACTAGAAGGTTCTTACTGAATCCACGATTTTAAACTGCAAGACAAACTATTGAGTCATAATTGTAGAATGATATAAGCGAACCTGTAAAACTGCAGCATCAGGCAAGTTCGTGAAACAAGGTACTGTTTAATAACAATTATAAATACGAGCATAATTATATGCATTTTGCCCGGGTATTTATCACGTTTGTCTTAATATTAATAAACACAAAGTAAGTGATAAATACACAATACAAAACTTTAAACTTAAAAAAAACTTAAAAAGTTTTAAAACTATGCATAACTTAAAAGAATCTAGCTAGTTCATTTAGTCCCTGTGGCGTAAATAGTGTAGTAATTTTACAGGCTATTAAGTGTTTGAACGGCTCGTTGCTAACCCTGATTACACGCAGATCGAATGCCGAGCGCAGAATATTCCTAAAATACATTTAATATTCGTTATCTTGTATGTTCGATCTTAAAATATTGACTTGGCTAATGACTCGTGCACTTATGATTGCTTATGCGTGGACCAAATGTGATTCAAAAGAGGATAATCATTAAATATGAAGAGATCGGCAATGGACGCGAATTACTAGTAAGTGAGAGTAAGTTGTATGAGATGTCAACGAACGATTTCTTATGCAAACTAAATAACTGCATACGAATTGCTTACTAATGGTAGTCAAAAAGTGTATTTTTATGTATAAAAACTTGGTATTTAGGGCGTAGCAAATTAAGCACGCCGTTGACAAAAAGTTGACCCACAAGTAGGTACTTAGAAGTACATACGAGTAGAAAGGTACTCTTCCAAATTGAAATACCGTGTGCGGAACGGAAGGACCACAGAATAGCCAACATTAACGGCATAAAATAAGTACAGTCATAACTAGCTTGACAACTCATTTGACCAGACGGGCAGTAGATACCCGTATGATTCAATTTTGTCTGTGTGCTTATCATAATTGTAGATTTATGAGTCTGAAAGTATCAACGGCTGTTATTGAAAGTTTAAAACATTTAAACAAGCTTTTTTGCAGTTTTGGACACAATTCATTATAAACTAAACTTTAAGCCTGGTAGTGTGTAAAGCTTATAACGAACAAGTAGGTGCTAAGTTATATTTGGTATAAGTTACCTCGTATCTTAAGATTTATTTGCATGGAGCGGATATGTGGTAATGTAAGTTACCTTGATGCTAATACATTTTTTACTTGTTTATTTTAGTTACTTGGTTGACCGCTAGTTTTTAATGGCCTCTTCGAAAGTTCTACGCGTAGAAACCGGAAGAAAAATCTATTAATTTATTTTTACATATAATTTCAGACAGCACGGAAAGATTAGTTTAAATCATTTAAAAGACTTATTTCTTATTATTTTAAGACTTAGATTTGAATAACTTTTCTCAATTTCTCGTGTTAATATTCGAAACGATGCAACGCGTTTACGGGTGATACGACCACAGAACCAGTTTAAGATGAATTTCTTATTCTTATACCATAATCTTATGATACTTTAAACAGATTTTGTAGGGCAATTTGGTAACCGGCTTAACTTTTCTAGTCTAACAGTGATTAAAGTAACAGTAGTTTTTATAATGAATCGCTTATATGATATCGTTATTAGGTTTTTTAACTTGTACCCATAATACAAGTTCTGCTTAACTTGGGGCTAGATTATGCTGCGTGGATTGTGCAGCATTATTTAATTAATTGTATCTCCTAGCCAGGCAAAAGGGTTTTCAAAAGATACCTATAACCAGAAATTATGAACCGTATGAGATCCTCGATTACGACACTTCAATGACCTAAGATACGTTTTTTGCGATGCAGCTTCAAGGCAACCCGGTTGCATATTGACTTAGTGCAACCTACGCAGTGATTCATACAAACAACTCACAATAATAAAAGTTTTAATCTCTACCTTTTGATATTAAATCGATTTTGTATCAACTAAATATCAATAGGTACCTAACCAAAACTGAAACCTATAGGGGATCGTCACCGGTCGCATGAAGAATATCCAGAAAATAAATATATTTCCCGTTTGCGCGTCTGTTGAGGATTGAGGTTTATGTACCATTTTAATAGAATTATAGGCATATTGCTTTGAAAAATGACAAAAAAGTTGCTCTTACGGTCAGCTAAAATGCAACCAAAGCAAGTCTTGGCCAATACGAGATCTTACCACCTTCCCCTGTCTATTTCCGTCTCTTGAAGCTAATCCCACTCATTAAATCGCAATAGTGGATGGATGGATGTTTGTTTCACGCCAAAACTACTGACCGAACGGATCGGGCTGAAATTTTGAACAGACTTAGTTCTAGGACTGGAAGAAAATTCAAAATATTTAAAAAACATACTAAATATTCCATCTGTCCTTTGTATGTTGTGTGTCTGCTTGAATCATTCGAACTGCCAGAATAAATAATGTACCAAATAATACAATTTTTACATCTGGTCAACCATGGATATAAATTTTGCTATACTTACGGGATTTTTCTTTGACCTGAAAGGCCTCAAAAACATCCTAGAGCCGCTAAGCATCACCAGGCAGTACTTAGTCACAATATTTGAATAGCTTACTCCGAAATTATGATAAGTGATGCAAAATCCAAAGAGATAACAAGAACTAAGCCCGAAAATAACCCAGTCTGAGATCATGTTGTTTTTTGTCGTCTGATTTAAATCGGACATCCATCCCGTATTTTAAGCTGCATCTTAGAATTTAAACAATATTGCGTGTTGTTAGTGTCGGGAGAACTTTAAAACTAAAAGAAAAGAGTCGGAGAGAAGTCTTTTAATCCCTACATTTAAGGACTGTATATTTATTGAAACAATAAAACTAATTTCTAAAAGTCTTTTTAATCCTTACATTTAAGGACTGTAAATATTGTTGCAACAATAAAACTAATTTTTAAATATCTAAGCCACATGATAGAAACAAGCGATCAAATCCAGGGATATAGTTATATCATTAAAGTAATTTAAGCCAAGGCGTGTCCGGCAATTACAGCAGCCGCCCAGCCCAGTAGCAAGCGGATAAAAATTTACACCTATATGTGGCAACGCCTGTACGAATTGACCATTACTGGAAGTTTTTTAAACTAAGTTTTTTGTATTTATATCGCCTAACTTTTCTCCGATATAAATTGCTGACATTTCTAGCGAGCGCTTTGTAATAATCTATTCGCAATTTAGATTAAAATTTATTCGTTTTCATTTAAAGGAAGATACATTGATCTTTACTAAATAAAACAAGTTGATTTACCAAATTAATGAGCTTTTACTTTCGGGCAAAAGCCAAACAAATTTCTAAGTTACAAAGAGGGCAACAAACAAATACTGGAGCTTGTTTTATCATGAACGCGCCATACCACCACCGACTCAGACTAAATTGTGTAAGAGTCGGATACGATTAATAGTCAAAACCATTTGAGTATATTTATATATTTACAATACAATAATGCTATTTTTACCAGAAAAAAGAAAATTCGAAAAAAATAATACTACACAAAACAAGTTCAATGGGCCTTATCGCTTAGAAGCGATCTCTTCCATTATAGTCTGGAATAACACATATGCTATATTTTATCCCGGAATTCCCACGGGAACGGGATAAACGCGGGTGAAACCGCGACGCACTGCTAGTTATGAATACTTTACAGATTCGTAAACATTAGATTTATTTATGTAACAGTTTTATACAAATCTCAATCTATTCCTGATTTCGAATGTTTGTTATTATCTCCTCTGCCATTAGCCATCCGAAACGGATATCAGCAATCACAAAACGAATAAAGAAAGTAATTCCATACAATAAGGAAGATCAAGTCGGATCATCTCGCATCAGATTATGGTAAAGGTCATTTTGGAAATCATTTGAAATCACGACCTTGTGATTATGAATTTCAGAGCCACTTTTACATAAAAAAGGAATTGATTTGGCGTTGAAGTTAGGTGATATTGGCACAAAGATATTGCTTTATGTAAATCAATGTGATATTTGATGCAGTTGCTACCATTATACTGTTAACAGCCACCTTAAATTAGCTCAATAAAATTGTTTCAATTTGATCGTAATTTTCTTTTTTAATAAAGACCGTTTTAGCCATTTTATCTTTCTCTATGTAAGATCAGAGACACAAATAAAATCGTCTATTTATTTTTTATCTGCCGTTCAAAGCACAATAGACAAACTTTACAACTTTCATGTCTCTAAACCATTGTACCACGCATCTATTTTAAGACTTCTTGTAACCGATATACGATTCGAAATCAATTAATCATTGCACTAAACGTCGACTACAATACAAAGCAGGTGATACCTATTCAGTAACACATCTCATCTAACGAGGCGTTATAAAAGTTATAAATCACTGAGCTCTAGAACAAAGGAATAGGGTTCGAAATTGTAGCGGAAGCTACATATCATGGTTGAGATATTTGCATGCTGAGTAACAGATTGGAATCTTTGGAAATAAGACTGCAATTGTCCATTATTATCAACTAGCCACCCGCCCCGGCTTCGCACGGTTTTATTATACGTATTAACCTTCCTCTTGAATCACTCTATCTATTAAAAAAGCCGCATCAAAATCCATTGCGTAGTTATAAAGATTTAAGCATTCAAAGGGACATACGGACATAGGGACATAGGGACAGAAAAAGCGACTTTGTTTTATTCTATGTAGTAACTAAGACTTTCATTAGTGACTAATGTTTGCAGGGACGTACTTGCTTTGGCCAATGTTGCAGAGACAGGGATTATTAGTCTTTTATCTCCCGTTTTCAATAATATCAGCGATAAAAGAACTTTAATCTGAGGCGATAGAGCTCAAAATAGTTGCATTCATCGAAACATGTGGGGTATATCACTGCGTTCCGATGAGCGAACAAGCATTGTTTGGCGTAAATACTTTTTGTTATATTCAATCTTTTATTTTCGAAGCAGCATAGCACGGTTACTGAACTTTTTCGTAACACTTGAGGAATGTATATAGAATTTCCTACTGTTTATTAAAAAATGCAAAAATAGAAATGCATATAGTTTAAACAAAGTCGCTTTTTATATCCCTAGGTCCCTATATCCTTATGTCCCTTTGAATGCTTAAATCTTTAAAACTACGCAACGGATTTTGATGCGGTTTTTTTAATAGATAGAGTAATTCAAGAGGAAGGTTTATACGTATAATAAAGCCGTGCGAAGCCGGGGCGGGTCGCTAGTTCTTAATAAAACATTGTTAGTGTGTAATCAAGTAAGATTAGAAATAGCTGATATGTTTGAAAAAATCAAACAAAGTATTGACACTAATTGTGTACTTTACATGTGGCAAAAACCAATATTATCCGAGTTAATCCGGCAGGCACGGCTAAGTAATCTCTGTTAGTTACGGCAGTCATATTGTTCTGTGGCTTAAAGATAACGGAAACTGGACTATAATACGATTTTACATGGTAAAATTTACCATGAACGGTTAGCAAACCACAAAGAAATAAGAAATTAGTATGCATTTCCTGTAGAGCAATAAGATAAAAACCTAGCCAACCAAACCAAAACAATTACGCTTTTTACATTAACTGGTATGCGGGTGCTCATTATGTTAATTATGTATCAACAACACCCAGAAGCAGCGAATACAACGATTGATCAATACGAACAATTAATATCTCCATAAAATACACAAATTGGGAACCAATAACAAATCAGTAGTTTTAGCATCTATTCAAAGCTTCTTAAAGTAGAAATTTGTAAGTTTCTGAAGTTTTAATAGAGAGCGCAATCGATCCAATTACTCGATTAGAGTGGTTGCCATAAAGCACGTGCGAGGCATTAAAGAGAAATTCGGAATAATTGCCCTTACGTTGATGTAGAGCGTAGAATAGTTACTCGTAGCTCATTAAACACGATGACGAATAAGGAACGATTAAGACATGCCTAATTGTTTGCTGTAGACTACAATATACATTTATAAATAACAGTAGAAACCTTTAAAAACATTTTACTATATTTCACAGAAACATAATAATACATAGATAGGTCGAGTAGTGAAGGGCGATTTTAACGCTAAGACCGTCAGAATATAATATACTAAATAGATAAACAAGCAGGTGTACACAACTCCATTGAAGCTGGTTTTCTCACGTACGAGTATGTTTGCACAAAGTTTTGTAACTTTTAATTGAATAAGAACGGATTAGCACGTTAACGCTTACGGACTCCACGAGAAAGCTGAACAGATGGTTCAATCTAATCGAAGCCAAGTGGATAATTGATCTAAACAAGCTTAGAGTACTACTACTGTTGTAATACCAATTTGTATCAACAAGCAAATTGTAACGAAGGAACTGTATTTTTCAGATGCCAGTGTGACCTGAGACATGCCAGAGACTTACGAGATGAAGGGGAATCGGCAGCTTTCCCGAGGCAGTTCCTTATTCGGCGCCGATCCGCAAGTGCAACTCAGAGCGGCGTTGCAGTCTAACGACTACGCGACGTTCAAGAAACTTGTCGGCTATGGATCAGTGGACTTAGAGTTCGTCTACCAACATCCAGACTACAAAACCTGCCTGGAACTAGCGGTGTCCGAACCCGACAGACAGAACTTTGTGAAGCTTTTACTGCAGCACGAAGTACAGGTTAACAACGTAAATGAAACACACGCATTTGCTCCCATCCACTTCGCAGTGGACAATGCTAATATCGACGCACTATCTGCTTTGCTAGAGGATGACAGGATTGACGTGAACATTAAAAGCAAAGGGAATTCTGCACTGCTCATGGCAATAAAGAAGATCGAAGACCTTGATGATGATCGCGAGAGGGACATGGCAATTTACGAAGACATGGTCGAGCTGCTTCTAAAAGCAGGTTGCAATGCTAATTCACCAGATTCAAAAGGCGTCACTCCTGTTTATTCTGCAGCTAAACAAGGCCTCGAACGAGTGATTACCTTGATCTTAGATTATTCGAAAGAACCAGTAAGTTTGGATACATATAAAGACAGACGGGGCAAAACAGCCCGAGACTATTTGAGCGAAGCTTTTCCACATTTGGTATCAAAATTCGATTCTGCCGCAGTCGAAGATGTGCCTATAGACAACGACATACTATTTTCTTATCTCAGTAGACATGAAGAAGATAATTTCGTACGAGATTTTTTGAAACAGGTGAATAAGAACGAAAGCCGCACGGCTTTGGCTGCAAATAATGGTTCAGGAACTATGTTGCAACTAGCTACCGATAAGGGTCTTGAAAGAATTGTTTCTACTCTACTAAATAACAAAGCAGACCCAAATGCAACATGCTCCGGAAACACTATAAAACCAATAGCTATCGCTTGTCGAAGAGGCTATGCAAAAATTTTGAAAATGTTTATTGACAACGAAGACACTTTATTTGATCCAGTAAACGGAGAGTCACTTCTTCAAACTACTATTAAAGGCATGAGAACTGAGTCAAAAAGTCCTAAAGTAAATTTCGATGATTGCTTGAGACTGCTGCTTAAGCACCCCAAGATGAAAATCAATGTCAACCATACGGACATCAAAGACAACACTGCGTTGCACTACGCTGCCAGAAATGGAGACAGTGAGACTGTTCTAGATCTATTAAGGAATGGCGCTTGCGTGGGCCTTCGCAACTGTTTCAACGAGCCACCATTAGCGGATATCAATGCAAAAACATTAGAAACGTACTTGGACGAATGCATTACAACTAATGGTGAACGACCGAGCGACGACGACTACGAAATACACGTGAAATATAGCTTTCTCGTTTACCCTAACAATTCAATTGAGAGCGAACTCAGCAAGACACCACTAATGAACAGTTCTAACAACAACGAAAAGGAATACGAAGCTATTCTTGCTCCAGAAACAGATGCTCTGCTTTATATGACACAAAACGAGGAGCTCAGACCGCTTTTGAAACACCCAGTTATAACCAGCTTCTTATATTTAAAATGGCAAAGAATCAGCTGTCTTTTTTACGCAAACATAACATTCTACTCACTACTGTGGTTGTCTCTTATACTTTACATAATTCTGGGATATGGAGTTGAAAAGAAGCAGTCGGATGCAATTGAAATGCTAAACGTGTTGACACATGTCTTTGCTGTGATTGGTCTTATCATGCTGATATTCCGTGAGCTTTTCCAACTACTGGTATCGCCCAAACGATACCTGCAAAGCATAGAAAACTGGATGGAAATTATGCTGATAATAGTGACGCTCATTATAGTGAGCAACGATTCCGCCCAGGAATCTTTGAAACAGCAACTATCAGCCATCGCTATTCTATTATCATCCGCAGAATTGGTACTGCTGATTGGTCAATTCCCAGCCCTGTCCACGAATATTGTGATGTTGAGGACAGTGTCATGGAACTTCTTCAAATTCCTGCTCTGGTATTGCATTTTGATTATTGCATTTGCGTTGAGTTTCTACACGTTATTTAGACATGAGATTGATGACGAACAGAAAGCTCCAAATCCAAATGCAGCTGACGAAGATGAGGAAGAAGATTTCTTTGAAGACCCAGGACGATCCCTATTCAAGACTATAGTGATGTTGACCGGTGAATTCGACGCCGGTTCTATAAAATTCAGCACATTCCCAGTTACAAGTCACATCATTTTCATTATCTTTGTCTTCATGGTCCCGATCGTGCTTTTCAACTTGCTGAATGGTCTCGCGGTCAGCGATACGCAAGAAATCAGAGCAGATGCAGAGTTGGTCGGTCATATAAGCCGAGTCAAGCTCATTTCGTACTTCGAGAGCATTCTTATAGGCAACGCAAGAGCGTATTCGAGAAAACCTAGGTTCTTATGCTTCCTACCTCTAAATTTCGATACCTTAAACTTTATAAAGCCCAAAACGTTCTGCATAAAACCGTTTGCGAAACGTATAACATTGTTCCCGCACTTTTTGCCGAAGTACAGGATCATTGTAAAGCCAAACCAAGAGAATAAAATAGAAATACCTCACGCAGAACCAATTGGCAAATACGGAGATGATTACGAAGATATTGAGAGTGGAGGTTGTTGCCTCGAGAGATGTCAGAACTTCAGACTTGAGCGTAAAATTGTAAAGACCGCTAAAGTGGTGATCGCTAAAAAGACCAACTTCACAGAATTCGACGAAATCAAAGAACAACTGGCGAAATACGAGACCAAGATTGAGAACCTAGAGTTTACACTAAAGAAGGTTTTACAGTCTTTGGAATCACGTAAATATTAATTCATTAATTTAAGGCCTTTTTTTATAAATATTCCATTAATTTTAACTTTGACAAGTATAGTCGCTTTATAAGTTTTATTAAGTATTAATACATTGAAAGAGCATTTATAATTTTATTTATAACTTCCATAACGCTTTTTTGTTAAACTACCTGTTTACGTTTCTTGAATCTCAGTTATTAATGTAGTTTATAAAAAATAAAATTTAAAGATAATGTTCCCGCTTTTCACTTAATATTTTCACATTTTCGCTACATTGAAAGAGCATTTATAATTTTATTTATAACTTCCATAACGCTTGTTTGTTAAACTACCAGTTTACGTTTCTTGAATCTCAGTTATTAATGTAGTTTATAAAAATAAAATTTTAAGATAATGTTCCCGCTTTTCACTTAATATTTTCACATTTTCGCTCAGTGACTAAATTAGGAAGTAAAACTGTGTATAAAATACCCCAACAATATTTTACCGTCCATTATTTTGTTTCTACAATTATAATAATATTTTTTTAATAATAAGTAATAGGCTTTTAATAATATGTGAAATGAAATAGTAATTATTTGCTGAAATATACTACAGAGTGTTCGGCAGAAAGTTGAACATACGAAATAGGGCAGGTGGGTGTGATTTGTTAACTAACCAGCCCAAAAGATTTAACCTAGGTCTTAAAATGTTTACTTAATTATTTTATTTTTAAATTTCTGATGTTTTTTTTTTCTTTATTACAATTTAAGTGATTAGTAGGTTCTTTTAAAATTTAAAGTTGCATATTGCTCATTTCTAGAAATAAAGTTATCTGACTATCGGACCCCTCAAACATAGAAAAGAGTTAAATAAATTTAGAAGTTCCACTTCGACTTGCATTTAAAAAAATGGGATGACATCTGATTTGTAGATTTTCTATATCGCATGCGTTGTCTCAATGGTTGATCCTGGTAATCGACTTACCTTATCCGGGCTCTGTATAAGCTGGCACCAGGACGGCTCGATGACTTCAACACCCATGTAGTATTGAAGATGCTGTATGCAGCTCAGCATACGTTATCTCAGTTACGTTTTACATATTAAAAAATAAACTAAGCTTTTACAGTTGATCTATTAGTTGTTGAGCTCATTTTCGACTTCCTATATAGGATGGGTTCTCTCATTGTAACAAGGCTTCTCTTCATTGTTTCTTGGTCTCGTTGGTCTAATATAGACTCACGGTGTCTTTGCAATCCGGCGCGAGGAATAATCAATAACTTCACTCACGAACTAATCAAAGCTCTCTTAACCTTTTTGGTATACTGGTAGTTGATAACCTTATTGGTTTGTTGGTCGTTGATATCATCGTCGACTTTCTATATCGCATACGTTGTCTTAGTGGTTTTTTTTTATACCACCAAGGTGGCAAACAATTGTTCCTGGTAGTCTGACTTACCTTATCGAGGCTCTGTATAAGCTGGCACCAGGAAGGCTCGATGACTTCAACACACATGTAGTATTGAAGATGCTGGATGCAGCTCAGCATACGTTGTCTCAATGCGAAGGCATCAGCGTACAGTCGAGCTTCGGAGAAACGCTTCACCACTTTGTTGTAGAGCCATACTCTGAGGGAATGGTAGATAGTTAATGATATTCAAAAGGTTATAAAACGTAGAATGTCATAGAATTGGCTCCGTAGAAGATGTTTATTTTACCTACAATGATTTGGGATTGAAGAAGTTATTTGGGATGTTATTTTATGAACATAGAGAGAAAAGCGTGTTGTCAGCATGCAAATATATCATGTCGTGAATCATATGTTCACCAGCTTGGTGTGAAGAGGTAACAAACATCAGAAGTCTGATGATAAAGTTTTAATAAGTTCCGCATCACACAAATATTATGCGAAAGTTTGAATGGGTGGATGTTTGTAACTTCTTGACGGCAGAACCTCAGAATTTTTGATTCGAAAGACCTATAATAAAAGGTAGATAATTTATAACCAACTTAAAAAAGAGGAGGTTTTCAAGTCGACTGCATTTGTATGTAAGTATGTCATGCATGTCATAACTTTTGTCTGCATGGAATGATTATGATTTTTTAGTAGAATACCTGGTGTTTTTCCTTTTTACATTTGATCAAGATCTGAACAGCAGTTTTTGAGTTATCCTGAATAATGCGTCAAATTTAAGTTTGTTGTTAGTTTTTATAAAAAATCAAACAACTCATTACCTCATAAAACAGTTCCTAAGAGATCGAAATATCTTATATAAACGTCAATTCAAATTTATATAACCGTAGATTCAAATTTCATTTTTCAACTTCTTTTGAAAAACCTATTTTGATCACTTTCTTTAAGGAGCAAGGTTTTCGAACTAAGTATGTAGGTGGATGGTATATGTGTATATGTGTGTTTATGTGTATAGTAGGTGGTATATGATACCTGCATAACAGCCTCTCGATATGTTTGCAGTAGAAGAGATGTCTGAATATCATCTGATAGCAAGCGATCGCCTTGTGGTTCAGGATGAGGGATACGGGCCACTTCACTTCCATCCCGAACGAGAACGTTTCTATCCCCGACAGCGGGGGGCAGTCTTTATTGTGTTTGTACTCTGAAAACAATTTATGTTTGTATAATACATTTTTCTTTCTAATGCCTGGTTTACACTTTGTTAAGTATCAAGTGCGAGTGACAAGTGCAAGTGACATAATGATTTCCGATAATTTATTGTTCACGGAACATTTTGAACTAAGATGCATGCCATCTTTCACACTGCTGCGTCTTGAGTTTTGCGATTTAAAGGCGCGCGGTGAAAGCGGAAAAACAGGTAGCTGTTGTTTCATTACGGAAGACTAGATAGTGTGATTTCTGAAGATTAAATAGTGTGAATTCAGAAGACTAGATAGTGACTACTTACCTTTCTCATCCTCAGTCTCTATGGAGAGGATTTTGAACATTTGGAACTGCAGATCGTACGGCAGGAGCTCTACTCTCATGTCTTCATTGTATGGATCGTGACTGGCCGCAGATAGCCTGGTGAACATTATTCTATTATATTAAAAAAATCAATCAAGGAATAGAAAAAGTAAAGTTGAACTTAATTGTTTCAATTGCAAATAATAGAGGACCTCTGTGGTTCAGCAGGCCCGCCCGCGACCCAGGAGGTTGTGGGTTTGATTCCCGTTCCGACAAATGATGATATTTCATGATTTACATGATATCTTCAGGGTTTTCTGTGTGCTTCTTATGTATAAAAAAATATATATATGCATGTACTGGAATGTAAATTTTATCAGAAATCCAGTACCCATAACACAAACTCTGCTTAGCTTGGGGCTAGATGATGCTGTGAACTTTCCAACACTATTCATCTATTATTAAAAGTATTGGATTGGCGACTTTACCTCAAACAAAGTCCAAGCAAAGACTCCAACTTCGACGGTATAATATCATCAATTTTCTTTGACAGCTCCTGTTCCGTCGCATCCATGAACTGGACAATAAAATCACCCTGACTCATCAGGAAATAGTTCTTTACAGATTTCAGTCTTCCCATGAGATCATATTCTTTTAGTAGCAGTTCTAGAAGAGATTTGCTGGCGAACGCGTAGGCTTTCTGGATGATAGCGCCGTAGTTTTGCTCTCTGAGAGAGTATTTTATCTCTTCTGTGTCCGTTTTTGTTATCGGTTTACCTGAAAGATATGGTAAGGATAATAAGTTTTAAGTTTTTTTTTATCTTTATTTAAATGGCTTAATCACTCTGTGATTATGTCGCGAACTAAATAACAAAAAACAATCAAAACACCATTAAATTATATAAAACTAAACAGAAACAAAGCCAATAAAAATAAATAAGAACTATGGATGTATATCTTCAGCCGGTTTCACGCGCTATATCTACAACCCGGAAAACAGAATTTACTGAGTGCTCGAAAAAAGAACATCCACGCGATTACACATCCGAGTACTGATTCGCGTAGTACTGATTGTGCCCAACATTGCTTAACTTCATTGATTGGTGTACTGCAAAAGTGTTACTGTTGTACATTTTTACCAAATCGGTGAATGCAGTTGAGAATATCTCAAAAAAACATGGTCTCCTAGAAAAGTGTTACTGTTACTATAAAAGTTAAGGTACCTACATGCCTACCCTAAGTGTCCCGTTTCAAAACTCCACCCTGTATTATGCCTGGTTTACACTTGTAGTTAAGTATCAAGTTTACTTTGATGTTATCTTCTTCTTCCGGGCCTTATCCCACGTTAAGTGGGGTCGGCACAACATGAATTCTTCTTCCATTCTTCTCTGTTATTCGTCATCTCCGTATTCACACCTTTCTTAAGCATATCCTCTTTTACACAATCCATCCATCTTTTCTTCGGTCTTCCTCTCCCCTTATATCCCTCCACATTCAAATCAATCACTCTTTTCGTGACATGATCTTCCTCTCTTCTCATAACATGCCCATACCACGCTAGCCTATTACTCCTCATCTTTTCCGTCACTGGCGCTACTTTCAAACTTCCTCTGATGTACTCGTTTCTTATCTTATCCATCCTTGTCACTCCACACATCCATCTCAACATTCGCATTTCTGCTGCATGTACAGCTCGTTCATCCTTCCCTTTCGTTGCCCAACATTCAGATCCATACAGTAAGACAGGTCTTATTACGGTCTTGTATATTTTCCCCTTAAGTTTAAGGGGCATTCGCCGATCGCATATAGTGCCTGTGACCTGTCTCCATTTCATCCATCCTGAGCTTATCCTGTTCTTGACGTCGCGGTCTATCTCACCGTCGTTTTGGATCAATGAACCAAGGTACCGGAAATTGGAGCAGACTGGCAGGGCTACCCCATCTATGGCAATATTGGCAAAACTGGAGGCACCGCCGAAGTCGAGAAAAAGCTGTTCGGTTTTTGAACGACTTATTCTCAACCCGACACTCTCTAATTTTTGCTGCCATTTTGCCAATCTGCTCTGGACCTCAATTGCATTCTCCCCGACAAGAACAATGTCATCGGCGAACAGCATACACCAGGGTGCTTCCTTCTGTATGTCCGATGTTAAGGCATCCATAATCAGGAGGAACAAATAGGGGCTTAAAGCCGATCCCTGGTGCAAGCCTACAGCCACATTAAACTCGTCGGTAACACCGGCTTCAGACCGTACGTACGTACAAGCTCTACTGTACATTGCACGTATTAGCTGCAGGTATTTCCCAGGCACTCTCTTCTCTTTCATTGCCCACCACAGAACCTCACGGGGTACTCTATCGTATGCCTTTTCCAGGTCAACGAACACCATGTGCAAGTTTTTGTGCGCACGTCTGTATTTTTCGCTCAATTGGCGAAGTGCGAATATGGCGTCTGTTGTCCCTCGCCCTGGCATAAACCCGAATTGGTTCTGGGTTATTTCGCTCTCCGCTCTCATTCGTCTCGCAATCACTTTCTCCCATACTTTCATACTATGTGACATGAGCTTTATTCCCCGATAATTGTTACAGTCTTGTACATCACCCTTGTTTTTATAGATGGGCACTAGCAGACTTTTGCACCATTCGTCCGGGATCGCCTCTTCTTGTAACAACTTATTGAAGAATAAACTCAGCCACTTCCATCCATCTGCTTTTAAAAACTTCCATACTTCAACTGGTATACCATCTGGGCCGGTAGCTTTTCCATTTTTCATGCTTCTCACCTCTTTCTTAACTTCTTCCATACTTATTTCTTCCACCACACCTATGTTTATAGGTGGATTTTCTAACATTCCCCTCCATTCATTTTCTTCATTCATTAATCTACTGAAATATCCTTTCCAACGGCCATTTATATCCTTATCATTTGTCAAAACCTTTCCTTCATCATCTTTTACACATTTAATGTGGATAATATCCCTTGCATTCTTTTCTCTTGCTTTAGAAAGTCTGTAGAGGTCTTTCTGTCCTTGTGGGCTCTCTAAGGATTGGTATAGTTTGTCCTGTACCTTCGCCCTAGAGACAGCTACAGCTTTCTTAGCTTTTCTCTTGCATTCCATGTATTCTATCCTTTTACTCTCTCTAGCAGCAACATCCTCGCTATCTATACTTTTCCATTCCTTAAATACATTCTTCTTTTCTTTCAAAATTTTTTGTACCTCTTCACTCCACCACCACGTATCCTTATCAATTCTTCCTTTACCTTTCGTTTCTCCAAATACATCCTTCGCTACATTTCTTATACACGATGCCATTTCATTCCAACAGTCATTCACTGATTTTCCTTCCATGCCTTTCATTTCTAACATCTTATCAACCACTCGCTTTTGGAATTCCCTCGCATGCTCTTCTTTCTCTAATAAATACCATTTAATTTTTGGAAGCGGCTTTGGCTTATTTAAAGCAGTTTTGACTTTTATTTTAGTCTCCATTATGAGCAATCGATGTTGACTAACTAGTGGCTCCCCTGGTATAACTTTGCAGTCCTTGACTGAGCTTATTTTGCCTCTTCTCAGAAGGAAGTAATCAATCTGTGTGCTGTGATTTCCGCTTTTGTACGTGATGAGATGTTGGTCCTTTTTTTGGAGAAAGGTGTTTACAATGGCTAAGTCAAAAGCGGAGGCTGCCTGTAGTAAGGATTCTCCCTCCTGATTTCTGCTTCCAAAGCCCCATCCCCCATGCACTCTCTTATATTCCCCACTTATTCTTCCCACATGTCCATTAAAATCTCCACCAACATAAATATCCTCATTTTGAGGAATGCTCATTATCACCGCATCAAAATCTTCCCAAAATTTTTCTTTCACACTATCATCACATCCACTCTGCGGTGCATACACACTTATTACATTCAGCACTAAATCTTGCATTATTAATTTCACCATAATCACTCTGTCGTTTACTCTTTTGACATCCGTCACACATTTTTTCATCTCCTTATCCAGTACAACTCCCACACCGTTCCTCTTTCCATCACTTCCACAATAATAAAACTTATAACCCACTCCGATTTCCCTTGCTTTCGTACCCTTCCACTTCGTTTCCTGTAAACAAGCCACGTTTATTCTTCTTCTTTCTAAAACATCCGCTAGCTCCCTTCCTCTTCCAGTCATCGTTCCTACATTCCAGCTCGCAATCCTCACTCTTACTTCCCGGACTCGCTTCTTACGTTGCAACCGTCCCTGATGCAACAACCCTAATCCACTTCCCACATCCGCCGGGTGCTGCGTTTGCGCGTCGCCTGGGGGGTACGCCCTAACATGGTCACTAATATCTTTCACTTGCAAATTCATGTTGTGAAGGGTTTTGGCATGATGTTTTTATGACCGGCCGCCTGCCTGACGTCAACCCTCCTTGGGAATACACAGCTTAGAGTTGCCAGGGCCCCTTTCGTTGTTTAGCAGGGTGCACCGCGTGCAGGCGAGGTTGGCTTGGAGCCCGTGAGGTGGTATTTGGGCCCCCTTACTTTGATGTTATAAGATAAGATATTCTTTATTTGTTGCATTATATACAAATGTGTGATAGGTATAAATTATAGCTACCACAACGCTGATCTTCCGTGGGAACGAGTGCGACACTTCACGTACGGAACACAATAATAGAGTTTAAAAAAAAGAGGAAAGTCCAGTTGAGTACAGACTATAAAAATAGAATAACAAATAAAATACATATAATGGAGTAACAAACTAACAAAACAACTAACAAACATGTTGTTAAGTATCAAGTGTGAGAGACAAGTGCAAGTGGCACCTGCGTCTTGTAAGCATGATTTCTAGACGCATCACGCAGCTGTGTTTAAGATGGCATGCGTCTTAGTTCAAAATGTTCCGTGATCAATGATCGGAAATCATAATGTCACTTGCACTTGTCACTCACACTTGATACTTAAAGTGAAAACAAAGTGTAAACCAGGCATTAAAAGTCTCCACACACTGAAGCCGGAGGCGGAGCGGAGGCGAAAGCGTGTCGATTTTTCCTATGGCACCGCGTCGCCACCGCCTGCGGTGTGTGTGTAGGCTTTCATATGATTCAATAGAATACAACTCGCACGCCTTCGCCTCCGGCTTCAGTGTGTGGAGACCTTAAAAGTTATTCACAGAGATAAGTTGCACTTACCACACTGACTGATAACATTCAGGTACTTCCCCGTCCTGAGGATGATGTCAGTGAACTTGTCCAGGAACTTGGGCACTCTGTCCCGCTGTACACTGTAGCGTTTCTCCCAGTAGTCCGCCGAGTAGTCCACAGGCAGTTCTTCCTTGTTTATCAACTCGTTGTCTTCTATCATGAACTCCTATAGAGAGAAAGCTTGCTAGATTATTTTGAGCTCTCTCTTGCATATAAAATCGGTAAAACATGTTGATACCTACATACTTATTTGAATAATCTCAACTACACTTGTTTATGCACGGTCTTTTTCTTTAAATATTTGAATAATTGCTTGATCAATTAATACTTTTGGTGGTTTTACTAAAATTAATCAACAATTTAAAATTTCACGCAGTATTAAAGACTAGCTGCGCCCCGCTGCTTTACCGAAAAGTAGATATGCTATGAAAAGTAGCCTGTTTTATTTCTAAACTCTCGTCTAGTCGCATCGTGGCCAGTGACGCGCTCTACACTAAGCTATAGTAGCTCCCCGAGCTCCAGCAACCGTTTTGTTTCCATGTATTTATTGTTCTTGGTTTTAGTTATAGCTCACATTGTATATTTTGTGGAAATTAAATAAACTTTTTTTATCGTATCCTATTCACAATTTCAACCCAATCCGTTCAAAATTTTTTGCGTGAAAGATAAATAAACCTTCATACATCCATCCATACAAATGTTCGCGTTATTAATATAAGTAAGTAGAGTCCTGAAAGGGGTCTACAATAGTCCCCCTGTGTATCCAATGGTCCAGCACGCTGAGGTACGGCCTACAAGCGTGCTCCGTCAGGAACAGACATATCTCCTGCCCTCGCGCGTCCCCCATCAGAGTGTTAGCCTTGTCGTGAAAGAGTAACAAACATCCATAGTTACAAACTTTCGCGTTTATAATATTAGTAGGTTTAGTAAGTAAGTAAAGAGACCTGGAAGGGGTCTACAATAGTCCCCCTGTGTATCCAGTGGTCCAGCACGCTGAGGTACGGCCTACAAGCGTGCTCCGTCAGGAACAGACATATCTCCTGGCCTCGAGCGTCCCCCATCAGAGTATTAGTCTTGTCGTGTAGTACTGTTAGCACGGCCCCGCCGCGCGATTCACTCTGAAATTGAATAAAGATTTAGGCTTCGTTCACACGGCATTTTCCTTTTTTGCAGTATACGTCTTCACTATCACTACATAGTATAAAACAAAGTCGCTTTTTCTGTCCCTATATCCCTTTGAATGCTTAATCTTTAAAACTACGTAAAGGATTTTGAAGCGGTTTTTTTTTAAAAGATAGAGTAAATCAAGAGGAAGGTTTATACGTATAATGAAACCGTGCGAAGCCGGAGCGGGTCGCTAGTAACTTATATAAAACAACTACAATGGGCGGCCTTATCGCTTAGAAGCGATCTCAACCTCTCTTATGGTGGGAGATGACTAACCTTTCCAATATTAGAGACAATAGCGGCAAGAACTTGCATAGTGTGCGTTGTTGGCAACATAAAGTACCACAGCTTCTGTAATGACAAGCTTCCCGTCATCTGTTCAGTTTCCAGCTGAGCAAGCATGGTCTGGAAATGAAAATGAACATGTAAATGAGCAAAACATAGAATAGAATCACGCGAAATTATATCACTATCACTACATAGTATAAAACGAAGTCGCTTTCTCTGTCCCTATATCCCTATGTCCCTTTGAATGCTTAAATCTTTAAAACTACGCAACGGATTTAGATGCGGTTTTTTTTAATAGATGGAGTGATTCAAGAGGAAGTTTTATACGTATAAAATAAATCCGTGCGAAGCCGGGGCGGGTCGCTAGTTTGGAGTTTGGATGATTTGTTACCTCTAGAAATAACTACTGAACCGATCGGCCTGAAGTAAAAAATAGGCTACTTTTCATCAATTTTCAAGCGGGTGAAGCCGCGGGGCGCTGTTTATTAAATATATTCTTTTTGCAACTTGAAACATACTGTTAACGAAAAGTTTAAACATACGAAGATGTAAATAATAATATAAAACTTAAAATATACTTTTGATCGAGTGACAAAATGTTCTAAGTCTCAGAATGACCTAGTTTTAAACTCGATACAACCAACGCTGGCCTTCCGTCAGATCGGTGTCGTGTCACTGAAGTAGGGTTCGAAATTATGGTAACAGACATTTATTTCTCAAAGAACATAATAAACATTCACTTAAAGAGAAACATTATTTTTGCTTAGTACCTAATGTACAGAATATGTGTTATTTTAATGGTTGACATTTTTACAGGTTATAAGATAAATAAAATAAAATTTTAAGTTAGGTACTCTACACAATTTTTTTCATATACCTATATATTTCTTCAGTCTTTTTTTTGAAAACAAGTAAGCTAGTGGATTCTTTAATGTATTTTGGTAGTTTATTATAGAGTTTTGCTCCTTCAAATGTTATGATTTTCTTTCCATAGTTAGTTCTGGGATGGGGTAGTATAAAATTTTTTGAAGATCTCAGATTATATTTGTGTGTTTCGCTTTTTCTTCTAAATGATAGGTCTGAATGTATATCTTTCTGGATAATCTTTTGTATAAGACAGCATGTGTTATATGAATATATTTGTCTAAGGCTGTAATTATCAAGATTAATATAATATCCTTGATAATTATCAAATATATAATAAACTTTTCAATTCTTATTTCTGGTATTTTGGCTACCTATCACCATTTACATTAGAAGAATAAAATTAACACATTTAACTATCAAGGTAAACTTTTAGTAAGCTTTAATTTATAATTTTCAATATAATTAACTACTTGACCCTGAAATTCACGTTATATACCCGACCCACGCAATATAATCCCAAAAATTTAAGAGGAAATTAAATATTTCCCATTATATTTATCAAAGATATGTCGCAGATCGCTGCATTTCTAGACCTCAATTTTATTTTGTACTTGCGAGCCTTCCTTGTGATACCATGCATTTCATAGTCAAGAGTAGGTAATGATAACTTCTTGATATGTATTCGGTCTCTTTGCTCAATGCGCGGCCTGTCCATAGAATCTGTGATTCACCGACAAGTATAGCTTGGCAAAAAAGAGTAGAAAATAATGGGGGCGCCACTGTAGGTCCTTATGGCAACACCTATAGCGCACCAAGATAGTCTTGATACTTAGGTGTATATTTCTGTTATAAGTACATTTATATCCACACATAGTATACTAGTATCAGTAAATATTGTTTAATTGAGCAAGGTTCTCGTTATGTAAGTATATAAAGAAAAAAATATAAAGTAAATTAAAATTTAATACATTGTTATTAATACATTGTAAGTTCTCTCTCACAGTATTCCTTTTCTATTTTTATTACGTGCTGGCACGAATTCTTCCAATCCTCCTCCGTAATAGCTTGGAACCGTTCCGTTTTAGCACGCTCAGCTGCTTCCTATAAAGAAGAAACTTTTTATGATACCTTTATCTTACCTTTTTCAGTTTATTATTTAGGCACCTAATTTCTAGACCATTTAAAATACAAACGCTATAGTAACTTTATTACAAAGAAATAACACAACATTTAAATTATGTAGAAATAGATTTACATATTAGCTAGTCTAGCTCAAGTATCAAATTCTATGCCCGCGCTATAGCAGAGTACGCAGAACAAACGTAAACATAACCTAACTGCCCGATGTTTATTGTTGAATATTTCACTTGTTCCGTGGAACTTTAATTTAATCCTGCTTTATGACCATCAAGTTACCTTTGATTCAACTTAAAATTACAAAACAAACTCTCACAAACCTGTCATATCAGCGGTTCTTTGAAAAACATTGTTGAGATCTGAAAGAATAGTTCTGGCCTCAAATTCTGCCAGACATCGCCTGTATACCTTATAAATAACCTCCATGGCAGCACTTCTAACTGTTTTATACATTATTTTTCACTTTTCGTCACTTTATCACCACCGCTTGACCGATCCAAGTAAAAAATCCGAGAATTCGTAATCTTTGTTTACAATTTTACATCAAACGTCATTGTTTTAAGAATGTTGCCATTAAACAAAAAAATTAGTTCCGTTTCTAGACTTTTTTGCCAAGCTGTAACTGTTGATGGAAAAATGTCATAAAGAAAAAGCAATTACTTTGGTTGCAACATGACAGTGAAGATTTTCCAAATTATTATTCGGAGTTGAATCCGGTTTTATGGAGATGATCATGAAGATGATCCTCTTTTCCTTCTAATTCGACATCAGAAGTGTGGATGTAACTTCTTGCCCACTTATTTATGAAAACGACATTTCTACCAATGGTGATGCGTAAAATTATTTTGATGATTTTTGTTGCTGCAGCCATTTGTGAGTATTGGCACTAATTATTATTATGGAATTCTAAAGAGAAGAATTGCAATGGGTGAGTCCTTAATTTTGTTACTTTATTTTTGTCTTGTACCGACTTATCACTCTTTCGTAGCGCAACTGGTAATGTTTAACGAGTTAATGCTGGTTTTGAATGGAGCACTGGGTAAGTGCTACGCGTTAATGCTAGTTAAGCATGGAGTACTGGGTAAGTGCTACGCGTTAATGCTGTTTAAGCATGGAGCACTGGTTAAGTGCTACGCGTTAATGCTGGTTAAGCATGGAGCACTGGTTAAGTGCTACGCGTTGACGCTGGTTAAGCATGGAGCACTGGTTAAGTGCTACGCGTTAGTACTGGTTAAGTATGGAGCACTGGTTAAGTGCTGCGCGTTGAATGCTGTATAAGCATAGAGCAATGGTGAAGTGCTATGCGTTAGTGCTGGTAAAGCATGGGGTACTGGTTAAGTGCTGCGCATTTGAATGCTGTGTAAGCATTGAGCACTAGTCGTGGTATGGATTGTTTGCTGGGGTAAGCATTGAGCTCTAGTTTTGAGCTATGGATTTTATGCTGGGTTAAGCATTATGCGCTAGTTAAGCGTTCTCGTTGATATGACACGTTAAGCATTGATTACCAGTTCAGCGTTATTGTTTCTACTTTGCTGGTCAAGCGTAAATGTTCACTGGTTAAGTGATGGTATTATTCCAACGATAAAGAGTGATCAGTCAGGAATGTACCCTCTGTATCGAAACATTGAATTCGGTAACATTATTATTATGATTTTTATTATTATTTTGCACTCTGTTGATGCAATTGTTTTGATCAGCTGAGTAGGTAATAAGTCGGGAAGCTACTAAATAAATTTGACTGCGTTGTTAATTTCAATCCTATGATTTAATTCGTTACTATGCACTGGTTTAGTGCAATGGTCTTACTTTGCTCGCCAGCATCTAAATTTTACTGTGGTGACCTTTATCATTTGTTTCATTTTTTTTGGCGTCAGAATAGCCGAGCGGTAGAAGCGGTAGATTGTAGATCCTTTCTACGTTCAGATATTGCCTCACACAGGAGTGTGAGAGGTCAGGATGGTCGTGTCGCAGATCGCTGCATTTCTAGACCTCAATTTTATTTTGTACTTGCGAGCCTTCCTTGTGATACCATGCATTTCATAGTCAAGAGTAGGTAATGATAACTTCTTGATATGTATTCGGTCTCTTTGCTCAATGCGCGGCCTGTCCATAGAATCTGTGATTCACCGACAAGTAACTGTTGATGGAAAAATGTCATAAAGAAAAAGCAATTACTTTGGTTGCAACATGACAGTGAAGATTTTCCAAATTATTATTCGGAGTTGAATCCGGTTTTATGGAGATGATCATGAAGATGATCCTCTTTTCCTTCTAATTCGACAGATATATTATAATTATCAATGATAATTAACACTTTGAAGCCTGCACGGAAGATCAAAAAGTTTTAGAATAGATTAGAATATAAATATTCTATTCTATTCTATTTTATTAATATTCTATTTTATTAATATTCTATTCTATTGTAATCTATTTTACTCACATAATAATCCTGCAACAACGTCTCGATAGCAGCGACCAAAGCATGAAGTACCTGCCCCGACCACATATCACAATGCTCGATGAACCGTCTCACGATGGAGTAGTTCGAAGCCAAAGGCAACATCTGCATCACTATCTGCTTGAAAGCGTCATCCATTTCATCAGAGACGGTGAAGGAGCGAGGCCCTAGTGGCTCCTTGACCGGCTGGTGGACAATGAAGTTGCCCGGAACTCCGGAGAAGACATATAGAAGTTCCTCTATGATTATGGTCTCTTGTGATGATGTTGGTATTCCAGCTGGAAAGGGATTCTGTGTATTAAGCCTCTTCTAATGATAGGGATTATGTATTCCTTACTAATATTAAACAAATAAATAATACGGGACAGTCCACACAGCATCATCTAGCCCCAAGCTAAGCAGAGCTTGTGTTATGGGTACTAGATGACTGATATAGTTATTACAATATAATACATAGATACATATTTTTTATTATACATAGAAAACACCGAAACAAAATATACATTTTTTATATATTATAAATACGTTTTTTTTTATCTAAGGATGTTTGTTCCTCTTTTATGCAAAAACCACTAATAAATAAACAGATCTGGGAAATTGAATAAACTAATTCCAGGCCTGGAATAAAACATAGGCTACTTTTCATCCCATGAATCAGTTCCCGTGGGATAGAAATAGCCTACAAACGTTTCCATAAAAACAACGTGAGTGAAGCCGTGGGCAGATACTAATAAATAATGCTGGAAATTTCATACAGCAACATCTAGCCCCAAGTTTAACAGAGCTTGTGTATTATGGTATGGAGTAAGTGGAATTAAGACGACGAATATAGGGGAATAAAACGAAAATAAATCATCATCATCCTATATTAGTCCACTGTTGGACATAGGCGCCCTGTCTTCAGCTTAGCGCATCCAGCATCTGCCAGCAGACTTTCGTAGATCGTCATCCCACCTGGCCGAAGGGCGTCCTACACTATGTTTGCCAAGTCGCGGTCTCCACTCAAGAACACGTTTACCCCGACAGTTGTCGGTTCTTCGCGAGATAAGGCCGACCCGCTGCCACTACAGCTTGAAAATAAATAATGCTGGCCAATCTGCATCATCTAGCCCCAAGCTATACAAGAAAATATTAACATATCATATGACCCAAAACATGGCGCTATGGCGTTCATAAGGGGAGGCCTATGTCAAGCAGTGGACTAATATAGGCTGATAATAATGACCCAAAAAGGAAAATAAGCTCCATTTTCAGTTTTGGGTCATATCATAATGTTAATATTTTTGTGTAAAAAGTTGCCATGATTAGACCATTATGCATTGCACTGTTCAAAATTTCCCAAACATCACACATATACAGTAATTTGTTCCGTGGTCTGGGTGTTTCCTATGTATAATAAAAAAATATCTATCTATGTAATGTATTGTATTAAGTATATCAGTCATCTAGTACCCATAACACAAGCTCTGCTTAGCTTGGGGCTAGATGATGCTGTGTGGATTGTCTGGAATTATTTATTTATTTATTAATTCAGCACCAAGACAACAGGGTTAACAATTAAGAAAATAACATACCTAAAGAAGACACAATAGGCACAGGTTCTTTTGGGAAGTCCCAGGACATGGCGGGATGGTCTTTCTGCCAATTGGGTAAGTCCAAGCTGTTGTACCAAATGGGACGGACCTTTGTATCCTTCTCCTCAAACGATTTCATTACCAACTTCTTGCTTTCATCAACTGCTTTTAGTAGTTTATCTCTTATCTAAAAAAAACATGAAAAAACGAAAAGCAAAGTTAATAGAATAGGATTTTATAGAATAACTAGTTGCACCCTGCTGCTTCGCCAGCATGGAAATTTATTTGTCAAATTTATGAAATTTATTGTTCTCGTCGTAGGGATAGTTGCGTAAAAAAAAAACGATGCGTAATTTATTTTTTGCGCAGTAATAAATTAACTGAAGGGATGCATTGCCCAGCAATGTGATCCAGTAGGCTAAAAAGATAGGTGGAATTGTGCACAGAGACAATACCTCATCATTTTCATATGAACTATTGGGTGTGCAATCAAAATGGCTGAATGAGTCCACATAGTTAAGGCTCAAAGATTCCAAAGACACTGAGGAATCATCCATAGCTTCACAACTTTAAAATAACCAAATTCTTTACAGGTTTGTAGTTACTATGTTTATACAGTAACTACGAATAATAATTGGTAGTTATGGTTTGTTACAAACGGAACAAGTTGCCATGAGACTGTTTTATCAATAGATCTGCAGCTCAACTCAACATAGTTTTTACATTCTGTAAATGTATAAATTCAATCAGATTTAACAGACATCTTTGTGCCTCTCCCGGTCTAATTAAAGAAAAAGCTTTATGTTAAGTTTTGGAATACAGATTAAAATATCAATCAAATTACCTGTGGCAAATCATCCTTAGTGATCTGTGGTTTGTTATCACCAAGAACTGGTTTGGGTGCCACTTTGGGTTTGCTTATCTTGGACCTCTTTTCATCACAAATCACCCTATGGAACAGCACTATGAGATCTGATAAGTTGTCAGTGCTGTAAACAATTTAATAAATCATATTTTGGTATGGTTTTTACGATACCAGAAACAATAATGTAATAATGAAATAAATGTGTGTAAAAACATGCTTTCTATTGGTCAAAACTATGTTCTATATTTATTAGCTTAGTGGTTGTATTAAGGTTGAACCGCACTGTGCAGCATTGCAGCAGAGGTGCATTTTTCTACTATTTCATGAATAATTGCCTACTAGCCTTGCCTACAGCTGCAAAACAGTGCGTTTAGATTTTGTTCACTATTTTTGGTATAATTCATACTTACTTTTTGTTTTTCAGTTCTTCATACTTCTTCAGGAATGTCTTAGCATTGGCAGCTTTTTGAGCCAACCTTTGAGTATATTCGTTAACTTGTTCGGAGGAAGGATTGCTTTTACCGTAGTTTGGATCGTTCTGAATATATTCGTAGACTGTATCTGAATCTAAATTACAGCTGTAAACAATAAATACAACGGAAATGTATTACGGCGGCGGTGAATTAAGTTTTACGCCGCTTTTCAGTGCGGTAATAAAAATTTACTTACCCTAATGCATCTAGAAGCTCCTTGATAGTACTTTGCATTTTTTTGCTATTATTTTATTTGTAATTTCTTATTAAACTATCTGAAAAACTGCAAATCAAATTCAAAAAAGCTTCATTGAATCGCGTTTGTTTGGCATTTCTTTTTTTTAATTGATGACATTTTCATGACGTTAAGGACTGATTACAGTGACATATTGAGGATTTGCCATCCTTTGAACCTTGTAAGTTGTTAACCTTGTAAGTTGTTACTGACGCAGAGCCATATCCAAGAAGAACTAGAAGTTTTTTGCATTGGGTAAAATAGCACCGACCGATACGTCTGCTCGGTAGTATAAAAAATAGAATCTATCTATCTATCTATCTATAAATTTCAAAATATTAAAGCAAAATTTTTAGACCGTGTGTGTACCTAAATTACTCTTCTATAACACATACCTATGCATTTAATTGGGATAGCTTGTCTTTGCTCGCTGCTATGCAGCAATTCAGGATTAGCCGCACGGTTATACAAAAAAGCAGACATCATAAAACTTAGGTATGTAAAAGCTTAGGGTAAAAGGTTCTCTGTATTTACTAGATATAGGCCTGCTTAGACACTTACCTACTTCATTAAAACACCGCCAACCAGCCCCTGTCTCTTTTGAGGTAAAAATAAAAAATTGGTTACAGAGAGGAGGTTCGCGAAATGTTTCATCATGCCTACGACAGCTACCTTCGCTATGCTTTCCCTTACGATGAACTCAGGCCCTTGAGCTGTGATGGTGTCGACACATGGGGCAGCTACTCTCTTACGCTGATAGATGCACTAGATACCCTGGCTATTATGGGAAACCACACAGAGTTCAACCGGGTTGTGGATATTGTACTACAACGGAAGAATTTTGATGCAGACATTAATGTGTCTGTTTTTGAGACTAACATCAGAATTATTGGCGGGCTTCTGAGTGCCCATTTACTTTCTCATAAGTAAGTTGTAAAAGTTTTTAAAACAATTTGAAATGATTAACAGATAGATCTTGGTGTAAAATAAGACTTATTTTATAAAAAGATGTCTCCAGGACAGGAATGAAGCTGGAACCGGGCTGGCCATGTAATGGTCCACTGCTCCGCTTAGCCGAGGATGTGGCACAGAGGCTCATCCCTGCATTCGACACAATAACTGGGATGCCATACGGAACCACCAACTTTAGGAAAGGAGTGCCGCCGGGTGAGACCAGTGTAACTTGCACTGCTGGAGTGGGGACCTTTATTATTGAGTTTGGAACCTTGAGTCGCTTGACTGGAGATCCTTTGTATGAGGAGGTAAGTTAAATCACTACATAGTATAAAACAAAGTCGCTTTCTCTGTCCCTATGTCCCTTTGTATGCTTAAATCTTTAAAACTACGCAACGGATTTTGATGCGGTTTTTTTAATAGATCGAGTGATTGAAGAGGAAGGTTTATACATATAATAAAACCATGCGAAGCCGGGGCGGGTCGCTAGTAAATGAATAATGCTAGATAATTCAAAAAGCGTCATCAGAAACACCACCCAAAATAATATAAGGTGTTTAAGCTGCAATAGTTGGCAAACAACAGCATACAACAGAAACAAATATGTGAGTGTTTGCCTGTTTTAGTTAGTATTTGCTTATATGTTAATATATGCTTATATAAAAAAGGGTGTATGACAAACCTGTATGGGATGTATCCAATCAGTACACAAGCAGGCTTCTGAGCAGCAGACAATTGCTGTGAATTTTGATCACCTATCATCGTCTTCATTAAATGCTTTTGTCTTTTTATCAAAAAAGTAGGTCACCCCAAAAGTGATCACTGCCACAATTTCGTCATCCGCGTTGTTTGCCCATCTGGAATATACTATCACATTCACCATATCTGCGTGTAACACCAACTACAATTACTCAATAAAACACGACATGTGTTTGTATTGTACAGCGTGGGGATTATGGGCATTATCCCCTAAATGATACAGTCAGTTGGTGCTCATTGGGGGAGGCCTATGTCCAGCAGTGGACTAATATAGGTTGAACATGAAGATGTGTTTGTATTGAGTAATTGTGGTTGGTGTTTGGCATATGATTGATGGTTCTTGCTGTTTATGGCATCAAGGATGTAGAGGCCGCTTTAAATTGCAACCCTTCCTACTAATATTGTAAACGCGAAAGTTTGTAAGTATGGATTGATGGTTGTTTGTTACTCTTTCACGCAAAAACTACTGAACATACATGGATGAAATTTGGCACAGAGATAGGTTAAAGTCTGGAATAACATGTAGGCTATATTTTATACCGGAATTTCCACGGGAACGGGAACTACGCGGGTGAAACCGCGAGGCGCTGCTAGTAACAAATAAATAGTCCGATGGTCTGATCTATTGGGAAGAGAATGGATGGTGGTGATGAAGAGATTTTATTTAATAAAAACTCAATCAAAACCAACAGCATTCTTATAGATATATATCTTATATATCCTTTGTCCATTCTTGCACAAAGCCATAGCTTAGATTGCGTCTCTTATTAATGGAGCTCAACTTGCCTCTGGTCTTCAGCTTTTTTAAATGATCAGCATTCGCAAAATCATTCATTGTTACTTACGTGCCTACAAAAGGCAAACTTCGGTCTTGCCCCCACAGTTACCTGATCCAATATTTTATGTAGGTACTTTTCAAGAAAATAAAATACTTATTTGATTGATTTTACTATTCTAGGTAGCATACAATGCCTTAAAAGCGCTTTACCACCACAAATCCCCCATCGGCCTTCTCGGTAACCATATCGACGTGATGAGCGGGCGCTGGACGGCGCAGGACGCCGGCATCGGCGGAGGGGTCGATTCCTACTACGAATACTTAGTTAAAGGTAAGATAGCATAGTATTAGATGCTACGTATGATACTCGCTTTTGAAACCATTCATTGTGACTGTAGGCTTTGAAAAAAAATACCTACCCTATATTCAGCGTAAGCACGCCAAAAGTAACCAAACAAAACAGTGCTTAGATTCATAATAAGCACTGTTTTGTCGTAATTTTGCATCTAGGTTATATTTGATCGAAGATCGTAGGTTTTTATGGCTGTTCAACAACATGATTTTACTATAGAAACATTCTAAGATTGAAAAATTGATTAGTTTATTATTAATGGAAACTTTTAATCGGCCTTAATTTAAAAATTCTTTGTATCTACTCATTGTCTAGCTGTAAGTTTTCCAAAGATTGTAAAAATATAATAAAATGTTCGTTGCTAACCCGCTTACAGTCATAATAATCATGATCTAACCCCCCAGGTGCCATACTACTAGAGCGTCCCGAACTAATGTCAATGTTCAAAGAAGCTCGTCAGTCCATAGAACGTTACCTTCGTAAAGAGGACTGGTTCGTGTGGGCGAGCATGTTGCGCGGACAAGTGACTCTGCCGGTGTTCCAGTCGCTCGAGGCTTACTGGCCGGGACTGCTCACTCTTATTGGTGAGTCTCATAACTTCCACTGTAGAGAAAGAGAGAGAGAGAAAGGTTTTTATTTGCTTAAAAACTACTACACATCATCATCATCATCATATCAGCCGTAGGACGTCCACTGCTGGACAAAGCCTCCCTCATTGATCTCGAGGAACTGCGGTTGGAAGTGGCCTGCATCCAACGCCGACCTGCGAATAGAATGAATGGCAGTAGAATGTAGCCCCTCCACTCTTGCCCGTGGATGCAGTAAGAATCTGCTAAGGGATACCTCCGAAAGATGGGCAGCAGCATCTTTTCGTGTTTTCAATACCTTATACTGCGCTCGCCAACCCGCCTGCCAAGCGTGGCGAGTATGGCAACACCCTTCATGATATTACAACATAAAACCAGGCCCCGAGTCCCCGGCGGCCCTGCTAACTCTGGCTACGGTAGCAGTCACGGTAACAGCAGGGCCAGGGGTGCTAAGAATCCCGGGAGACGATCGGATACACAACAACATAGGACTAATAAGATTAATAAACTAGGGACATGTAGCGACCTCTAGCAAGACGTGAGCTGACTACGTGAGTGCGACGGGTGATTGGTTGATTTGGTTGGTCTCTCGGCGGCGGCGTGAATTCGCTAAGCTCGATGAACAGGGATCGTTGAGCGAATATTATCTTTGATAGCTCTTGTCGCTCAACAACTATTGGCGTATCTAGGTTTACTTTCTAGAGTAGGTAATCCTGTCCGATCACGCCAAAACCACCCATCCAAAATTGACACATGAAAGCCATTTCAAACGCCATCGCGCGCGTCCTTTACAATTGCCAATTACGTACAAATGGCTTTCATGTGTCTATTTTGGATTGGTGATTTCAGCGTTATTGCACAGCGAATCAGCATCAAATTTTGAATAGACATAATTGTACGTCACTGGAATAAAACAGGCAACATTTTCTTTTCAATTCCGAAACTACTTATTAACTACTTTTTATTAATTACTTTCATCGATTCGCGGGGCGCTGCCATTATTTTCACAAAAACTAAATTTTCAGGTGAGAGCGACGCAGCAATGCGTATAATCCTTAACTACCACAGCGTGTGGCGCCAATACGGATTCACGCCAGAGGTGTACAACCTTGGGACCGGTGAGGCGTCTGCCTCTCGAGAGAGTTACCCGCTGCGGCCCGAGCTCATAGAGTCCATAATGTACCTGTACCGAGAGACTAGAGACCCGATATTACTGCAAATGGGCGAGGATATACTCAGGAGTATACAGCACAGCGCGAGGACGCCTTGTGGCTATGCTACGGTATGTCATCTTAATTATGTCATAGATAGACCGAACTATAGAATAGTAATAAGAAATAAACACTCATAGAGTCCATAATGTACCTGTACCGAGAGACTAGAGACCCGATATTACTGTAGATGGGCGAAGATATACTCAGGAGTATACAGCACAGCGCGAGGACGCATTGTGGCTATGCTACGGTATGTCATAGGTACGATATGTCGTACTCTATTTCATTTAACCAATTTAATGTAAATTATGTGCCTATGAAGTCTTAAATAAATAAAACAATAAATTATACACTGATAAAACGAAATCTATTTCAGAGACACAAATCACTGACAATAGAAAATCAAAATCATCGGATAGTGAATGATCAGGCTACTCTGCTATTTACTTTAATCTAAACGAAATATCGATTCCAGGAAAACATTATAGTCTCTAGGTACTGGGCAATAATTAATTTAATATGTTGGACAATCAACACAGCACCATCTAGCCCTAAAGTAAGCTACTCAAAGCTTGTGTACCCATAGTACTAGATAAATGATATATTTAATCCATTATATACATAGATAGTTCGATACACTTTATTATCAACGAAAATTACAAGCAAGGAATATGAAATTACAACTAGTATTTACAATTGAAACCATTGAGCTAACTGCAGACGGTTGCAAACAGTCTAAAGGTAGCTCAATTGATCCATGTCAATACCAGTTAGTTCAATAGATAGTTAATAGCAACAAGACGATGGATAATATTCAAATACTGATTATCACCTCTCATTTCAGATAAAAGACGTACGCGACCACCGTAAAGAAGACCGCATGGAATCATTCTTCCTGTCAGAAACCACCAAGTACCTTTACCTGCTGTTTGACCCGGACAACTTTATCCATAACCCGGGGGTTCACGGGACGGTCATACAGACCCCGGGCGGCGAGTGTATCGTAGACCTCGGCGGGTATATATTCAATACCGAGGCGCATCCTATCGACCCGACCATGCTGCACTGCTGTCATGAAGCTAGGCACGGGTGAGTTGCTGTTACAAAAGTGCTTTATTTCCCTAAGACCTTACATAACACTTGGACACGTCATAAAATACATTTTATAAATAACTAGCGACCCGCCCCGGCTTCGCACGGTTTTATTATACATATAAACCTTCCTCTTGAATCTCTCTATCTATTAAAAAAAACCGCATCAAAATCCATTGCGTAGTTTTAAAGATTTAAGCATTCAAAGGGACATAAGGACATAGGGACAGAAAAAGCGACTTTGTTTTATACTATGTAGTGATTAGGGTTTTTAAAATCCATGTAATAAATACATGAATTTACGTATTGAAGAGCAGTACATCCAAAAATATGACACTCATATTATACAAGCTAATTTTGGATGGATGGATGTTTGTAACCTCTTCAAACCAAAACGGCTCGGTCCAAAATTCTGAATAGACGTAGTTATAGGCCATGAATAAAACATTGGCTTCATTTCATTAATTTACACGCAAGTGAAGCCGCGGAGCGCAGCTGGTATATTATATTATAGGTATTGTAATATTGTAATATCTGGCTCAGCGCATCAGCATTGCCATACAGCGTGGTAATGCAGCCAGTGTCTTGGGGACGCGACGACTGGTATTGACATGGATCAATTGAGCTACCTTTAGACTGTTTGCAACCGTCTGCAGTTAGCTCAATGGTTTCAATTGTAAATACTAGTTGTAATTTTTCTATTCCTTTGCTTGTAATTTTCGTTGTTAATAAAGCTTCATACCCTGAACGGAATCTGTCTTTCTTTACCTAGCAAGTAATCAGCTAAGGATAAATCCTTTTAAGCGAGAGGTAAGTTACAAATTATTTTCTTTTATTTTAGGATAAACGTGAGTGAAGTGCACAGAATTTATCAAATCCTCGACGATGAGGACAATCTCAAATTCATGTCCATGCTCGATGCTATACAGAATGAAACCAACGCTACTGATAATAAAGGTCAAAATGAAACGAGGTTAAAACCAGAAAATATCACTGAGAGTATAGATGTGAATCTAATAAAAACTGAAACTAGAACGGGAGTCGAAAGAGATACAATCAACCACGAGTCTTTACTTAACGAAGGCAAAATTAAATCATCTCGAAATGTCACTACAGAAAAAGAAAGCGACACACAAGAATCTAAAAAAGTCGAAGTAGATGATATAATCGTAGCTGAAACACCTGATGAACTAATATTGCCTAGCACTTCACGTGCAAGAGACGTATTCCAGCTACTGCCTAAAGTAATACAAGACTTTCTAAACAACGACTGGAAAAATAACCCTAAATGTGAACCTCAAAGAATGCTCGAAAGGATACGCAAAGAGAAACGGTATCCGGACCACCCGGATACCGCGAGATACGAGCTGCTATTGACGCCGGCGCAATCGTTCTTACAGCGGATATCTTTAGCGGGGGAGTTTTTGAACAAAAAGAATTTAGATCTATAGATGAGAATATAATACCTACTTAGGGTTAAAGAATGTAAATATTTGGTGGTTGTTTTCTTGACTGAATGTATGAAACTTAGTGACAAGTATGCTCACAGTAGTGCTTAGTCACAGATTTTACAACAGTTTGATAACGATAAAAGTTTTATGCTTTAATTTCTATCTCGCTTACACGTATAAAAAAAGAATGAGACTTATTCCGTGAGAATAGCTTATAATATAAATGAAAACCGTATGAAACAAAGAAAGATTTGAAAAGAGAAAGCTTTTGTTGAAGAATCTTTGTATTATCTGATCAAACAACGAATATGTGTTTCTCTCCATCCGGTAGAGTATCAAGCCGCTAAATGTATAAAGAGAATAATTTTTCGAAATCGTACAAGCGTATTAAGGACCTTAGGGCTCTCAAAAAAAAGTCAGTGGAATCGCTAAGCTCAGTCAATCGAGTTAACAGAAGGTATTATTAAATGTATATTTTCTGCAGAAGTTTAGGTTAGTTTTTGTGATCACCCTTCTGTTTATGCAAGAATTTGCTTTCAACCGATGTCGCGCGACGGGTGAAACTTCTGTTCATTTCTTGGGCCAAATTTTTTTTTCAGTAAAAATCAGTAATTAATATCTTTATTTCTTTAGGCATAAGCACTTAGACAAGTCAAATTTAATACTATAGGTACATAATTATCAAAATAATATAAGAAATAAAGTGATAATTGATTTTTGGACGACCTGCATATATTTGTTTTGGGTATTTGGGTTTTTTCGATGTATATTAAAAAAACTATATATCAATGTAATATATTGTATAAAAAATATCAGTATATCATCTAGTACCCAAGACTTAAGCTCTGCTGAACTTGGAGCTAAGCAGAGCTTATGTTGTAGCGATGTGTGGATTGTCCAGCATTATTTTATGTCTACATATAATTTCGTGAAATGGATTGAAATGCAATTTCAAATCCCTTATAATTTATTATTAGCGTAAGTTACCACAAAATAAATAATTTGACTGAAATTAACATAAGCCGCGTACAGACTGCTGTAACGTAACACGAAAGGAGCATTTCATAAGTGTGGACGCAGCGCGCGCACGAACTGAGCACGTACGTGTTCGCATCTTTTCCGACATGCGCGCGGCGAACATAGCTCAGTCTGTCGAGAAGTGCTGAGCCGTTCCTTCAGTAAACAACCCGTCCACACTAGCGCTCCGCGCACACTGCGCGCCCCTTTGCGTTCCGCTAAAAAACCGACAAATGGCGGATCGCGGCGCGCACGAGTTGAAACACAGATTACCCCCAATAGATGCCACATTACGGGACTGTGGTTCGGATCCAAACGCACTAAAATTGGAGAAAGGCGCGGGTTGCGGAGACTGGAACAAAGGCGTTGTAATTGGCTATTTCAAGGTCACACTAAAAATGTACTAATGGTGTACTCACCCTAGGGTTGGGAAAGTTGCACAACAAAATAAAATTGGTCGATAATTTCGATTTTAATTTCGATAACATGTTAAAAAAATACATGTATATAAATGTTTTGTAGTGCGGCCTTAGTTCCTCATATTAAAAACGTTTAATTTGTACATTTCAAATTATATTACACTGTTATTAGTATAAGGAACGATCCGTCGTCGGTCGTGTCTTAATGTGTCTTTCCATTTTGTGTCTTCCGGGGCATGCATGAAACCTTAAACAAGATAATTTACATGGCTAAAACTAAAAAAGCTTCTAAAAATATCCAATTAATAATTATTATTTTTTTATTATCCAGTGCTCATTAAATTTCATTTCCATTTTGTTTTTCCTATCATCAGCATTTTTTTATAACCTTCAAGAAAATTAAACAATATTATTGGGCAATTTCGTCAGGTTTATGGATAACTAATTTTAGTGCTTTCCATACAAAAATTCCGAGATTCCCACTTATCTACGTCATCCAACATTGAAATCGATGTCGACTAGAAAGAAGTGAAATTCACAACACTAGCGTAACACGTGCTTTCGCCGAAAAGGGACAACGAGTGCAATAACAGCAATGAGGAAAAGAAACAAGTGACTGCCTTACGTACCATCAACCATTATAAGATGACCTCTTCTAAAGTATTAAAAATGTAATTAATTTACTTACCGATGAAGTTTTATTCAGTTCTTTTGGTAATTTTAATTTCTTGATGACTTTCCACACCATTTCACTGCTTATGTAGTCATTTTATCCTTTTTACTTACAAAAAAACAATTTTCACTAGCGTTAGAACACAAAAACGTAAAGGAGCTCACGGGTCTGATACTTGGTCGTATCTGAAGGCGTCATTTGAAGTGGCGATTTGTATCAGTGCATTTGCACATATGTGTTGTGCGCGGTTGTCGTCTTTCATGCGGTATCTATTGGGGGTAATCTGTGAGTTGAAATGCTCTGTTCGTGAGCGTAGTGTGCGCGGTTCGTGCACGCAAGGCTTCCACACTATGGGCTTTCTGTTACATTGCATGATACGTTGCGACAGTGTGGGCGGCAAGGCAAGTTCTTTCATTGCGTGTTACATTGCATGTTACGTTACAGCTGTCTGTACGCGGCTATAGACATAGAATTTTTTCACTACAATGTTCAATGGACATACAAAGCGTGTGAGCGAAAGGTCTTTGTCAAAAGCAACCTCCGCCGCCGCGAGAGAAAAAGAGAGATCGAAACTAGATATCAGTAACTATCTCATAGTTTAGCGAGTAACGGCCCATAACTTTTCGGCCCGTTCAATGTGGAAGTAAATTTTGAATTAAAATATAATTATGTAAAACATAAACCAAATGTCCAATCATAAGTTTTGTACCGTACCCATAGTAAAAATAAGTCTTTAACCTAACGACACAACATGTTCATAGAATATTGAATGAATAGCTGAAATTGTTATTATAATATCATTAGGTCTCATCATTATAAGATTATAATGAATATTTAATTATAATCCTATAATGATGAGACATTATAGTTTAGTCTATGAAAGTGTTGTTCATACCTTCTTTCAATAAATGCATTGGACTTTTCCGTGGATACTTTTTATTTTTATACTAGCGACCCGCCCTGGCTTCGCACGGTTTTATTATACGTACATAAACCTTCCTCTTGAATCACTCTATCTATAAAAAAAAACCGCATCAAAATCCGTTGCGTAGTTTTAAAGATTTAAGCAGTAAAAGGGATATAGGGACAGAGAAAGCAACTTTGTTTTATACTATGTAGTGATTATTATTAATTGTTGTTATAGATAAAATCAACTGAACTATAAAGAACAGCCTAATAAGCCACTTTTTGCACCTGAGATATTATTGACAACGAGTTATATCTAAAGGGATCAATACTTGCTTTTCATAAGTTACCTACCTACCTATGTATTAGTTACCTACCTCACACATTTTATAATACTACTTTAGCTTTCTTGCTTATTGTTCAAGTTTGTAATTGATAACTAGACCAGGGTAGAAGCCTTTCAAAATAATAAAAAGAGAAATAAAATAATAGTAGGATGAAACCCATTGGAAAATTAGGAGAATGTAGTAAAAATTTAAAGAAAAATAATTTACGGGCGATCTGAGGTCGGGAAGGGGTAGGGGGTGAATGTCCTATGATTTCGGCAGTAAAACTTAATAAAAATAATTTTAACCGTTCAATGTTTTCAATGCAATTAACATCGAAGGTCAAAGTTAACCAAAGAAGCTAACTTTTCGATTATCATTTAGTGAACACCAGCCTAATAATTTGTAAACTTTTTGTAAAACCGTTAGATTTCTGCTTTTTATTTTGACTTCATAGAGGATATCGCAGAAGAAATCAAAACTGTCACAAGTCAACATCAAAATGGCACGTATTTGACGCGCATAATGTTTTTTACTAATATAAATATGTAAATTCAAAGAAAATCGTGTGTATAAAATAAAAAATGCCTACTTTTCCCGATGATGTGACCTGGCCAACCGATCGATTGTGTCTTATGGAACGCAAGCGCGTATTCTGTGTTCTTATGCCTGTGTTATCATGACCGATTTGAAATCAACTCCATCTGAAGAAAATACTTTGAACTCAAAAGGATACAGGTTGACTAAATTTGTCGGCGAAGGAGCTTATGCTAAGGTAAGTAGCAACCCTCGTTTACGCTTAGAATTAACTTTAAATACATCTGTATTCCAATGACTGAAAACAGACGCGGAGTTGTCCACTTTCTTACAACTTTTGAGCAGACGTCACGCAACATATGCGACGGAACGTAGTAAGCATCCGCATAGGATCCTGTGGTGTAGGTGCATATCTGCAGGTCGTGCTACAAACATTTGTGTCGAGGCAGGAATCGAATCCGCATTGCAGCCTCCTGGGTCACAGGCGGACCTTCGCTCATAGATAAAAGTCTTTGCTTACAAATACGCGTGGCGTGGGCTCAGTCTGTTTTTAGATGTAAGCTTACTGTTACTTATTTTTAGGTGTATTTAACTGAATATAGCGTCAAAAACGAAAACAAAAGTATCCTAGCCTGCAAAATCATAGAGACTGCGAAAGCGCCCAGAGATTTTGTTGTAAAGTTTCTACCGAGAGAAATAGATGTGCTAATACGCCTCAACCACCCACACCTCATTCATATTCACAGCATATTCCAGAGGAAAACGAAGTACTACATTTTTATGAGATACACCGAGAACGGTGATCTGCTTGCGTATATCCTCAAAAACGGGTGCGTTTCTGAGAACCAATGCAGGGTATGGACTCGGCAGATCGGGCTCGGGCTGCAGTACCTGCATGAGCTGGAGATCGCGCATCGGGATATCAAATGCGAGAACATTCTGTTGACGGCCAACTTTAACGTGAAGATATCAGACTTTGGCTTCTCGAGGCTTAGCGTGGACGAATTCTACGAGCCAGTTTTGAGCGAGACCTACTGTGGTTCTATGTCATACGCCGCCCCGGAAATTTTGCGTGGCAAGCCGTACCTGCCAAAACCAACGGATCTATGGTCTTTGGGGGTTGTGCTCTTTGTGATGCTCAACAAGTCAATGCCATTTGATGATACTCGGATGCGCAAACTGTATGAGCAGCAGATGGGAAAGAAGTATCGGTTCAGATCGCGTGTGGCCAGTGCCGTTTCTCTGGAGTGTAAAACTGTTGTGAAGCATTTGTTGGAGCCCGACCCTGGATTGAGGCACAACTCGACGCAGGTTCTGAGCAGTGAGTGGATTGCTATGGACAGTAGGCTTACAAGTTAGTACATCCACTTAAATCGGTCAAGGTACTTATTCACACTTACGCGTTTACAAGTCACTTAGGGACTCATTTATTTATAGAAGGATAGCCTACATACAAAACGAGCGATCCGTCCCGGCTTCGCATTGGTGTATTATACCTACATTATACCTTCCTCTTGAATCACTCAATCTATTTAAAAAAAACGCAAAAGTCTGTTTCGTAGTTTTAAACATCTAAGCATACATAGGGACAGATAGACAGACAGCGGGAAGTGACTTTGTTTTATACTATGTGTTGATAATTAAGCCGAATCTACAAACAAAGAAGCTAATCACTTCACGGCTGAATGAATGGAAATTAGATTATAACGTACCGACGACGCCACCGCTATGTAATCAAATCACAAACAGAATCTACCTGGTCTATAGAAGTTGTTTAGAAAACATAAAATTCTGATTTGGCTTAGGTATAAAAACTTTTTTTAGTAAATTAGAGTACAGCTATGTTATTTTATAACTGTAAAGCGCTTTGGTACCTATTTACCTGTTCTCTGGCGAATAATTTACAATAATAAAATAGAATTGGACGTTCTTATAAATTAATTAGGTAAGTACCTACATTGGAACTACAAAAATAAATACCTAACACATGCCATTTAAAAACCATGATCTATGTTCAGTAGGTACAGTTTTCATCCCTAAGTTCAAATGAGATATAAAATTAGCCTTGAAAAGTTTCTATAGAAATAACGCGTGCGACGAGGCGGTTTACTAGTTTGTACAATAAACTATATTCTTTCTAAGCGAGAGTCTATAAACCAAGTGGAAGTTTCGTTCATTGTATACAAGATGCTCCCCGCGGCATCGCCCGCGAACCAGAGTTATTTTTTCGCACAAATTTTAGAAATTTATTGCACACCCCATGGGCTCATTAGTGTGTAAAAATAAAAAATACATGTTTAATTATTAACTCCATAGTTTATTTATACCAAGTTTTGAGTGAATCGAACCAAGGAAAAAAATATTTTCCATACAAACTTTACCACCCTATAAAACCACCTCAGAGGTTAAAATTTCCAAATTTTAATAGCCTATGTCTTATTCTAGGTCCTAAAGTATTTACGTACCAATTTCAACTAAATAACTTAAATAATTAGGGAGATTACTTAACAAACATTCACTCAGACTTTCCCATTTATTATAATAGTAAGAAGTAAGATTTATTGCAGCTATGAACGCAGTTGAAGCAGCGGCTCTACAACGTGCTAAGGAACAGCGCAGGAAATTATCTGATAGTATCAGGAATCCGACAAAAAGACAAGGGGACATCTTGGAAGGATCTAAACGTGAATCTTACAGGGTAAGTTTTAAATTACTATTTCCTCCTGCTAATTTTGCTATTAACAAATTTACCCATTGGTGCAGCCGGTAGGTACCGATATTTTTGATTTGTTGTTATATTATTTACTAGCGACCCGCCCCGGCTTCGCACTGTTTTATTATGCGTATAAAGCTTCCTCTTGAAATATCTATCTACTAAAAACCGCATCAAAAGAAAGCGACTTTATTTTATACTATGTAGTGATAACTCTGTAACTGAACTTTATTGTAGGTAAGTAATTTAAAGCCAAAAGCTACTCTCATTTGGTCGTGGCGGTAGCGAAAGAATTCATATCTCAAACTGGATTCTTAAGAAGGAAAGGGTAGGCAGTCACTTCTGTGTATTTTAACACCTTTTCTGGTATTACCAACACCTTTTCTGGTATCACCAACACCTTTTCTGGTATTACCAATAGGTACCTACCCCTGCCAAGCAGCGTGGTGACTTTGACCAGGTTTATTTGACAATTTTCATGAGACAATTGTTTATTTTTGGAAATTCTTACTCTGGTATAATATAGGTCGTGTTTTTTTTCAGCTTAGTGAAAAGATGAAATCCTTAGCTAATATCACAGCTAAGCAGTTATCTAAAACCCGTCAGTAGATGGAGGGCAAATCCCAGGTAAGCACTACTATGCTATTTGTTACTATGTTTTTATCGTAACTTGATCAACTATTTCTAGTTTAAGTTTGTTTCTATTCTTGAATATGAACCTACATTAAGACAGTTAAGATAAGAAATGATAGTGTTAGAAATGTAGAACTAAAAAGGAAGAAACAAAAAAAATACGTTGAAAACTTTAACGTCTATGACTCAAAATAAGTGCTTTAATTCCTATTAAACTAAAAGTGCTATTTATTTTAAACCTTACTTACAGTTTTCTTGTAAATGTTAGAAAATTCAATTTATGTAAAATAGGCAAAATAGAAAATACAGTGCTGATTTTTGAATCATAAACGACAAATTAATGACCGATGTAGCGCGGGGCGGGCGAAGGTCCGCCTGCGACGCGGAGGTTGCGGGTTCAATTCACGCCTTGGGAAAACTTATCATCATCATCATCAACCTATATTAGTCCACTGCTGGACATAGGCCTCCCCTAATGAGCGCCTTAGCGCCCTGTCTTCGGCTTGACACATCCAGCATCTGCCAGCAGTCTTTCGCAGTTCGTCATCCCACCTGGCCGGAGGGCGTCCTACACTACGTTTGCCGAGTCGCGGTCTCCACTCAAGAACGCGTTTACCCCACGAGCTATCGGTTCTTCGCGAGATATGACCGGCCCACTGCCACAGCTTCAGCTTGCTAATTCTTTGAGCTGCTATGTCGATAACTTTAGTTTTTGGGGGAAAAATTTTGTACGGTCTGCAAATATTTAGTCCGGGCTTCTGGGTGTTTTTTATGTACGCAAAAAAAAAAACCTAACTATGGAATATTGTATTCAGTAGGTAAATATATCAGTCTATCTATATTGTTCTTTTATATCCACTCCATCCAACGGTTGCCTGGAAGAGATCGCTTTTGCGATAAGGCCGCCCTATATACTTAGTCTTAGTTTGTAGTATTTTATGTATTATTTTTTTATTTGTGTGCTAGGTTTAAGTATAATAAAGAGTTTTCATTCATTCACTAATTCATTCATTCAGTTTTCTAGTATCCAATCCACACATGCTCTGCGTAGCTTGGGGCTAGATGATACTGTGTGGATTGTCCAGCATTGGAGGTTATTCGTACGTCATTTTACTGTGCGATAGATTTAAACTTAAATTACTATGATGTCATTCCACCATCGCCAATTAAATTAAATTTACAGATTAATCAGCAAGTAGAGGAAGAACTCAAACTTTCCAGCTCGGAGCAACTTACGCTTGCAAGCAGAGGTTATAAAATGATAAAGAAAATTAATGAAGGTTCATATGCAAAGGTTATTGTTTTTATCTATTACTAGCGACCCGCCCCGGCTTTGCACGGTTTTATTATACGTATAAACCTTTCTCTTGAATAATTCTATCTATTAAAAAAAACCGCATCAAAATCCGTTGTGTAGTTTTAAAGACTTAAGCGTTCAAAGGGACATAGGGATATAGGGACATAGGGACAGAGAAAATGACTTTGTTTTAGGGCTCCCACACAAAACTGCGATTTGGTGCGATGCGATGCGATGCGATGCGATGTGATGCGATGTCACACGAACTTGATTTGCGAATTTCTGCGATGCGAATTTCTGCGGCGAACCGTTTTGTAGGGTAACCATACCTTCAAGTTTAGTCAGCCGTATTGGACGTGTTTTTAGGAAGCGTAAGATGGATCCCAAAAAGATAATTGAACCGATTTAAGCAAAAATGATCCAACCCACACAAACCTCATTTCGAGATAATCGATATTTAAATTTGTGGCGGTATTTCTCTAGCTTTGTAATACAAAATGTTGTTATTTTAATTTAATGCTATGTAAACTCAACTTTTTTGCTATAAATAATATAAGAATAAATTGTAATAGTTTAGTAGATAATTGGGAAAACTTGCGCCTGGATCATTATTACAAAATTAATTTTGTATGGAAAGAGCTATGTAGGGTGCAAAAATTAAAATGCAAAAATGATTCAAAGTGTGATAAAAATTAGTAATCATTTTTGTGTTTTAAAAGACAAAACAAACAAAATTGGCCCTACTCCTCGTCCAAATCAGAATAAGGTTCATCACATAAACCATCTACATCGTCTATTATTGCAGCTTCCCTTCAGTTTCTTAAATTAATCAATGCAATCATCTGGTATCTAATATTAGATCTGCTGGCCCTGTACTTATTTTATTTTATTTATTTATTTTTCGTTAAAGTACGAAACACACAGAAGCCGGAGGCGTGGCGGAGGCGAAGGCGTGCGAGTTGTATTCTATGGAATCCTATGAAAGCCTACACACTCACCGCAGGCCGTGGCGAACGCGGTGACATAGGAAAAACCGGCACGCCTTCGCCTCCGCCACGCCTCCGGCTTCTGTGTGTTTTGAACTTTATGGTTTATTTCGTTTACGTTCTTAGATGGAATACCAATTTCAAATATTAACTTGTCAAAGCTTAACTTGTTTTATATCATCATCATCACAATCAACCTGTATTAGTCCACTGCTGGACATAGGCCTCCCTTAATGAGCGCCATAGCTCCCTGTCTTCAGCTTGACGCATCCAGCATCTGCCAGTAGTCTTTCGCAGATCGTCATCCCACCTGGCCGGAGGGCGTCCTATACTACGTTTGCCAAGTCTCGGTCTTCACTCAAGAACACGTTTACCCCAACGGTTGTCGGTTCTTCGCGAGATATAGCCGGCCCACTGCCACCACTTCAGCTTGCTAATTATTTGAGCTATGTCGATAACTTTGGTTCTCTTTCGGATGTATTCTTTACGAATCCTATCCTTCAGAGAAACTCCGAGCATAGCTCTTTCTATAGCTTTCTGAGCTCTTTGAACTGATGGACCAGCTTAATATTATAGTTTGAATCATTGTAGCAAAATAGAACGGTAATATGTTAGGGTAACCAAAGCAACACAAAAATGATTCAAGTGGCATGAAACACTTATACATTTTAAAAAATGGTCTTCGACATGACAGTTGTGGGTTGAATCATATGGATTTTTCACATTTGTGAACATAGAGGTGTGAGTCTTTGATATGTTAAAATATACCTTATACTGATTACATAGGTTAAAAAAACTCAAAATTGACTAGGTTGTGGGTTGGATCATTTTTGCATAAATCGGTCCAATTGCACTGCTGTTATTGTTAATTAGATATAAAAGAAAAAGAAGATTCTGTATTCATCCATTTAATACGATTATGAACTCTGAAGGGAACTATTTTACTCGAAATTACTATGAGTTGAGAACTGAAGCAGTTTTTTTTTACAACACAAAGAAGGCGGCTCAGGCGCCGCGCATCTTTCGCTAAAGTTGTCTCAGAGCGGACTAAAAGGGGGGTCACCAAGTATGACGTAATATGACAGGAATGCGCGATGCAAATGAGATCGGACGTTATCGTGCGAGCTCGCAGATATTTGCGATGCGATGCGAGCTCGCAGTTTTGTGTTTGAGCCCTTATACTATGTAGTGATTTGCCCATCAGTATAGGTACAGACACCATTGCCCTGTTATCTACGAAGGTGGCATCAGTTTATATACTCATTTTTCAGAGGATAAATTTTAAAATGCCTATTCATAACATTGTATTAATTCGTAATTTTTTGGGATACTGTTAAAGTGTGGGGAGAGTTTTGGTTAGCAAATAACATGAACATGAATATAATACAATATGTTTTTCAATCGCCTGAAAAAAGGAAAAGTACCTATCTATGAATGACGTATTACTGCGTTAGCTCTTGCACAATAAATAAATAAATAAGTATAAGAAATCAAATAATTCATCATTCAATCATTTAATTAAAGGATCGGCAAATTAAGCAGGTTTTGGTCAGCCGAAAAAATGATTTTGAGAGCAGTAAAAATTAAATGTATCTAATAATATACCCAAAACCTAAAATATATCTAAGTAGTACCATAAGAATAAATAATAATGTAGTTAAGGGCTCAAACACAAAACTGCGAGCTCGCATCGCATCGCAAATATCTGCGAGCTCGCACGATAACGTCCGATCTCATTTGCATCGCGCATTCCTGTCATATTACGTCATACTTGGTGACCCCCCTTTTAGTCCGCTCTGAGACAACTTTAGCGAAAGATGCGCGGCTCCAGAGCCGCCTTCTTTGTGTTGTAAAAAAAAAACTGCTTCAGTTCTCAACTCATAGTAATTTCGAGTAAAATAGTTCCCTTCAGAGTTCATAATCGTATTAAATGGATGAATCAAGAATCTTCTTTTTCTTTTATATCTATTTAACAATAACAGCAGTGCAATTGGACCGATTCATGCAAAAAGATCCAACCCACAACCTAGTCAATTTGGAGTTTTTTTAACCTATGTAATCAGTGTAAGGTATATTTTAACATATCAAAGACTCACACCTCTATGTTCACAAATGTGGAAAATCCATATGATCCAACCCACAACTGTCATGTCGAAGACCATTTTTTAAAATGTATAAGTGTTTCATACCACTTGAATCATTTTTGTGTTGCTTTGGTTACCCTAACATATAACCGTTCTATTTTGCTACAATGATTCAAACTATAATATTAAGCTGGTCCATCAGTTCAAAGAGCTCAGAAAGCTAAAGAAAGAGCTATGCTCGGAGTTTCTCTGAAGGAAAGGATTCGTAAAGAATACATCCGAAAGAGAACCAAAGTTATCGACATAGCTCAAATAATTAGCAAGCTGAAGTGGTGGCAGTGGGCCGGCTATATCTCGCGAAGAACCGACAACCGTTGGGGTAAATGAGTGGAGACCGAGACTTGGCAAACGTAGTATAGGACGCCCTCCGGCCAGGTGGGATGACGATCTGCGAAAGACTGCTGGCAGATGCTGGATGCGTCAAGCTGAAGACAGGGAGCTATGGCGCTCATTAAGGCAGGACATAAACTTGAAGGTATGGTTACCCTACAAAACGGTTCGCCGCGCAAATTCGCATCGCAGAAATTCGCAAATCAAGTTCGTGTGACATCGCATCACATCGCATCGCATCGCATCGCATCGCACCAAATCGCAGTTTTGTGTGGGAGCCCTTAATTGTGTGAATTTTTCAGCTATATTTATTTATTTTTATATTCGCAGGTGTATTTATCGGAATACAAAAACCCATTAAAAAACGAAAAACTAGCCATACTAGCGTGCAAGGTCATTGACACAAATACCGCGCCAAAGGATTTCGTGAAGAAGTTCCTGCCGAGAGAAATAGATATGCTGATAAAATTGAATCACCCACACATCGTGCACACGCATAGTATATTCCAGAGGCGGTATAAGTACTTTATATTTATGAGGTTTATGGAGCACGGGGATTTGTTGGAGCATATTCTACAGAAGGTTAGTTCATATTATTATTTACTAGCAGCGCCCGCGGTTTCACACGCGGAATTCCCGTTCCCGTGGGAACCCCGACATAAAATATAGCCTATGTGTTATGCCAGACTATAATCTATCTCTGTGCCAAATTTCATCCAGATCCCTTCAGTAGTTTTTGCGTGAAAGTGTAACAAACATCTATCCATCCATACTTACAAACTTTCGCGTTTATAATATACTTACTAGCGACCCGCCCCGGCTTCGCACGGTTTTAGTATACGTATAAACCTTCCTTTTGAATCACTCTATTAAAAAAACCGCATCCAAATCCGTTGCGTAGTTTTAAGCATTTAAGCATACCTACATAGGGACATAGGGACAGAAAAAGCGACTTTGTTTTATACTATGTAGTGAAGTCTGATGACGATAGCTTGTTGTCATTAATATTATCATTAACAAATGGTATCCTGTTTTCAGGGCGCCGTACCAGAGGACCAGGCTAGAATATGGACGCGTCAGCTAGCCCTCGCAATTCAGTACATGCACGAACTCGAAATAGCTCACAGAGACATCAAGTGCGAGAACGTACTACTAACAGCCAACCAAAACGCAAAACTGTCAGACTTTGGGTTCGCTCGCCGCTGCGTTGACAAACGATTCCTAGAGATCCACAGTGAGACTTTCTGTGGATCGCTTTCTTACACTGCACCGGAGATTCTGCAAGGCGCGCCATATTATCCGAAACCTACCGACCTGTGGTCACTTGGCATCGTGCTATATGTCATGCTCAATCGGGCCATGCCTTTCGAAGATAAGCATATAAAACAGTTATTTCAAGCACAGGTAGGTTAAGGATTATTCAATTATATTGCGTAAAGCCTCGCACTCGGCGCTTGAGTTCAAAGAAGGTCGCAAAGATTTTCGATGAGGTGGTCACTTGGTTTCGTGGCGTAGTTGGTTAGCGCATCCCATACTGAGAGAGGGTCGCGGGTTCAAGTCCCGCCGAAATTGTTTTTTTTTGCGATTTTATTTAATTTCACAGGTAGATGGTCTAAGATCCGACTGCAGAATTAGCCCGTTCATCCCTTTATGCTTGTAACCAAATTTTTATGAATCTTTGTAACTAGAAGAATATATATATGCTAGGTTGCCTATCAGAATTTGCCCGCTAGTATTTCTAATTTATTTATGTTAAGAGATTTTTGGAAGAAACTTCGTTCACTTATTTTTTAAATAAAATAACGTCTACATGACGGCAATTTATGTAAAGTTGCTAAAAAATCTCGGTTGCCGTTGCTCACTTGGCCGCACCTCTTCGCAGCCAAATTTTAATAGGTGTAATTTCGAAAGATTTTTACGTTCATAACATACATGCATGAATTAGGTATATATCAAATTAAAGAAAAAAAAATCTCTTCTTTATCATATAGGGTTGCCTAATTGAATCCGGCCGCAAATAAGGGTTGCCTGCTGTTAAAGATGATAAATATTCTAGGTAGAGTGAAAGAAAGTTAGCGCGTAACATCATTTGTCTGACAAGAATAAAAATAAAATAAATAAATAGAATAAAAATGTCGCAGCTGTTGACTAAAAAACTAACTTTCTTAAAAGGCTTAAAAGCGTCGCACGGCCGGTTATCGTTATCCTTGTCAGACATACTCTCCTAGTTACAAAGATTCATAAAAATTTGGTCTCAAGCAAAAAGGGATGAACGGGCTAATTCTGCAGTCGGATCTCATACCATAATATCAATGTTTATTTAAAAACAAATGTTAGTAGGATCTGCACGCATACAGATTATTATATATATTTATGTACCTACATACTTTACATACTTTTATTGCGTTTATTTACATAAGTAGGTACTTTTCACGACGTCTTTTCGACAGTCGTAAACCACCACAGTGTGTAAAAAACATATAAATCTTTTTCACATTATACAGTGCTGCATAATACCAGTTATCTAGTACCCATGACACGACTCTGCCCTGTATCTATTCTGTGCCTCTGTTTAGTTTGGGCCTAGATGATGCTGTGCGAATCTTCCAACGTTATCACTTTAAAATCAAAAAGCCTTTATTTATTCCTTAGTTGTTAAATTAAAGATGCATTTTTCATTAAAATATTTAATTGCTAAGGACCCCTCTGCGGATATACCTAGGCCTCTTCCAATTTTAACCATTTCTTCTTGTCTTCTGCTTTCTGTGCCGATGTTTTTCCCGTTATCGCTTCTATCTCGTCGTGCCATCTTTCTTGTGGCCTTCCTTGTCTTCTCTTTCCTTTAGGTCCTCTCTAGATAGTGGTTAAACAAAGGAGTTTCTTAAATTCACACATTCAGTTTGTTATACCTTACATAAGCTGTTTTTATGCATCTGAAGTAGTTTCGTTTTCTCTATTCTAAGAAGAGATACGAAAACAGAGTTTGTTCGCCACCAACAGCAATTTTGTATGTCTTCCTAACTAGACAAAATAAAACTATTTCTAAACTGAACGTGTGGATTACGGAAATTTCTTTGTTTAACGTAATTATAATGATACAATAAGTGGTAGCACTAGTTTAGCTCCTATTTGCGTCTTATTCTATCCGTCGTGGTTCTTCTCTCTCTCTATGGAGATATCCTTCTATTCATGTTTGATTGACTTTCTGTTGAATATAATTTATTTTTACTAATCAAGTTATTTTTTGTGTTTTCATCAGGTGAACAGGAATTGGAAATGGCGTTCGCGATACGTGGACACGCTCTCTGAAAGTTGCAAAAGACTCGTGTCATTGCTGCTCGAACCGAATTGCTCTAATAGAGTCAAAATTAACCAAGTCATTAACAGTGAATGGATTTGCATGGATTCACGGTTGTTGGGTAAGAATCAGGGTATTCATCTGACGAAAAAGAATGCAATTTTATTAAATCTATACCTACTTGGAATGTGGCTGAAGACAGAATTTAAAGTTTTATGAATTGTCTAGGTAAATCGTCTACTAAGTAATTTTAAAGATTCTAAAACGATGAGTTCTTTCTAGATGTTTGATGTAAAAAAATATGTAGGTATAAGTCAAATAAATGCTGTAAATACTAGTACACTCGGGAGAAATTGTGAATTTGGAATCTCATAATTTTCTCTTTTTTAAATATGTTAAGCCCCGGGCTTCACAACTTAAAAGCAAAAAAAGCTTAAGAGCTTAAAGCATAACTCTCTGTTAATGATGTCAAATTCTATTGACACATAAAGTTTTTAAAACTCGTATCGAGTGCTAAAATTAAGTGAGCATATTTTTTTCAAACAAAAAATAAATTTAAAAACGTTTACGAGTATAAAACCATAACTAGGTAATGTTGCGAGACTTAGAACCCCTTGGGTATTCCGATCCATTTAGTTACCAAACCACCTATGCCACCACACTGCGAGACATTGCTTATAGATCCCCTAGACTGTGAGCCATTTGAAGTGTTATCGTGATGGTTAAACCAGTCGATATCAGGTAAGTCAACTTGTGATTTAAAAATAATAAGGATGCTGAACTGGCAATGGAGCGATCAATCTGCCTAAGAACAGACAAACGACCAACGGTTCTCGATAGATTTAAGAACACCTTCCGATCGTAATCAGGAAACGTAGTGTATGACCCTTTCCCATTTGGAGGGGTGTCTGTGCCTACTAGCTGTTGTTGGATGCGGGTAGGTACCTGAACATTGCCCACACTGCCTCTATTGAGGGAAGATAAAGCACAGCATCATCAAAATCATATGTATAGGCTGTTGATGTTGCCATGCTTTCAGAATGGACAGCGCAAGAAACTACGGCTTTCAAAAAAGCTCAAGACGAGCGAATCGCACTTCAGAAGATGGTGGATCCCAGCGAACAACTAACAGCCCGTCCCACGCCTATTTCCGACACTACAGCGGGAGTGAATGCTTCTATTGTTAAGGCATCTACATCCACCGGGTAAATGAAATTGTGAAATTTGTCTCAGGTTGGCTTGATTTTAATTTTTAATACCCCTATCATAATACCTATTCAAGGTGTAAAAAGACTAGTACTAAGTAGGTATAGAAATTTTAAGATTAAGATTAAACTTTGATGAAAAGATTTTGAGATTAGGGTAATCAGACCGTGATTTATGAATATTTTTTTAAATGTTGGTACATTACATACTTTAAGTTAAGTGATGCTACGCCTCCCCCCTTAGTTTTCGGTAGTCGTCTAAAGTCGTCTTACACCCTGTATATTAGGTACTTTCTTCAGAGTCGTATTTATATTATTTCTGATGACGGAAATATGAATATAGACATTTTAGACTGTAATGGATAGCTTCGGGAGACCTATGACCAGCTGTGTTCTTTAATATTGGAAAACGCGTCGATCGCGTAGGTTACTCCATTATCCGTTAGGTATAGGTTGCGTCACGTAAAAAGAACGCTGGAAGAAAGTGGAAGGGGTATGTTCGCGCATGGGTACACTCGCGTACGATAGTACTATGCCAATTTGCTGTGCCTATTTTTAACTAATATTTCACTCGCGGCTTGGTGTTGGTTATTAGAAAATAATATTAGATAAAATTAAAAACAAGTTCGATTCATATTAGAATGTTTAATATAATTACAAAAAAATAATGTAATGTAGCAACTCCATCCATTAAGTTTAGTCGTCTTGGGTGACGTGAAAAAAGATGAGGACGCGGGATTGATACTGGAGGTTGCTATTTCATCATCGTCGCTGTCGTCACTTGAGCTTTCATCATTATTTGAGTCAGAATCATCATCCCCTACACGAATAATAAATGTTTCTGTCATCTACCAAATGATCGCTTTTACAGTAATCGGTCTCTAGAGGTATTTCCTTTACCTTTGTGCATAATTTCCATTAATTTACCATTAAACTGTAAAACCATTTCGTAAACTTTTGAGCGCGATGGTATTTTGACAAGAAACGTGACGTGTGATAGCAAATGTCAACTGACGAACCAATAGCGCACCGGCAAGCATGCGGCGCATGACCCTTCCACCCCGCGCCCCACCGCCTACCTCCAAATAGACCCATAAATCGCCTTCTGCGCAGCTTGACCGCCAGCGTTCTTCTTACATGACGCGAACTATACCTGTATTAATTTGACTGTACCTTGGTAAACGTTTATATAACTGAGATAGGCCTAATAGCTCGTACAGACGCTCCGATTTGGTTGGTGCCAGCCATATCGGAACCGACATAGCAACCATTCCAACATTGCTACAGATTGTCCGACGGTTGGCCTTCCAGCCGTCAGTTGACTTTGCTATGAAGTAGTGAACGGACGTCTTGCCACCTGATGCCATGACATTTTTCAACGTTTTTAAAGTAGCCGCATTGTCTATTTTTCTTAAAACGTCCAGCATAATCAAATACGCTTGATTTCTGGCATCTCTATTGGCGTAATCTTTGTGACTTAAGTCCAACAAACAGAGAAAGTCTTTATAAAGTTCAAGTAACTTTATTATTGACGTCCTATGTGGCGCGGTGGGCGAAGGTCCGCCTGCGACGCAGGAGGTTGCGGGTTCGATTCCCGCCTCGGAACAAATTTGTGTACGATCTGCAGAAATTTGTTCCGTTGGTCTGGGTGTTTTCTATGTATAATAAAAAAAATATCTATCTATGTAATGTATTGTATTAAGTATATCAGTCATCTAGTACCCATAACACAAGCTCTGCTTGGCTTGGGGCTAGATGGTGCTGTGTGAATTGTCCAAGATATTATTATTATTATGTCACGTTCGGTGACCGTAACTCCCTCGGCGTTCATGTTGACGTCCTACAACGGCGGCGTTGCGAATGCGACTGAGCCGATTTGGTCGGAACAAAGCCTCCATACGTTCCGATTTGGTTGGACCGACTAACAATTTGGTTTGGTTGGATCGCCGGCGCATCCGACCACGTCCAACCAATATTAATAATAATTATGTCGGACCGACCGCTCTCCACACTTTCCGATTTGGTCGTGGTTGGATGGTTGGCTCCAACCGAATCGGAGCGTCTGTACCAGCTATAACATTTCCCGCCATATAAATAAGTATTGGCTTTGACTTTCTGTAAAAAAGTACTAGACTGATTCCATCAGTAAGAAAATGATTATGCCCATCCTCGATGATATTATCCCCGTTATAACATATCTGCTTAACTTTTCCATAAAAAGCGAAGTGTTTCCTACCGCATGGAAAGAAGCGCAGGTAACGCCATTACCAAAAAAATCCAAACCCTCTTCCTCTTCTGATTTTCGTCCAATATCTATTCTTCCGTTCCTTTCCAAAGTCCTTGAACGTCTGGTTCATCAACAACTTAGCCTCTTCCTTAATACCAACAACCTCCTTAACCCTTTCCAATCCGGCTTTCGCCCAGGTCACAGTACCACCACAGCTCTCGTTAAGATAACTGATGACTTACGTGATGGTATTGAGAATCGCCTGGTAACTATCCTCTCTCTTCTAGACTTTAGTAGTGCCTTCAATAACGTAGACTTCGATGTTTTGTTAGGTATTCTGCGCTCCCTTAACCTATCTCCATCAGTGGTTCAGTGGTTTCATAGTTACCTGTTCGGGCGCCGGCAACGTGTAACCGTTGACGATAAATGTTCTTCGTGGTGTCAACTCAGTGCCGGCGTACCTCAGGGCGGCGTTTTATCTCCTCTTCTTTTTTCTATCTTCATAAATTCAATCTCCAAACAACTATCTTCTTCCTACCACCTTTACGCAGATGATTTACAAATTTATACCCAAGCTCCCGTAGAACGGTTAAGTGAAGCCATCGTAAGAACCAACGCTGACCTTAATACTATCCTCGAGTGGAGTAGCGCGCATGGGTTGAAGGTGAACCCCTCTAAAACACAGGCCATTATTATTGGAAGCCCGAGAATGATAGCAAGGGTAGACTGGCCTAACCTCCCGCAAGTTCTTTTTGGCAAAACACCTATCCAAATTAGTAAGAATGTGAAAAATCTTGGTATTTACATGGATAGGCAATTCTCATGGGAAACTCAGTTGGCAGAGGTAAATCGTAAAATTTTCGCATCGGCTGGCTCTCTTAAGAGACTCCGAAACTTCTTGCCCACGTCTACCAAAATTGCGCTCGCACAGTCACTCCTTCTCCCTATCCTCGACTACGCCGACGCCAGCTATCCCGATCTCACCCAAATGCAGCTTGACAAGCTTGAGCGGCTTCAGAACTTCTGCATACGCTTCATCTTCGGTCTGCGTAAGTATGACCACATTACCGAGTACCGCAATAAGCTTAAATGGTTGCCTATCCGCCTTCGCCGGGATGCACACATTCTCTCCCTCTTATACTCCATCCTTTTTATCCCCAGTACTCCTCGTTACCTTAAGGAGCGATTCGAGTACACCCACCAAACCCATTCCCGTTCTCTTCGTTCCGCTGACACTCTCCATCTGACAACCCGCTCCTGTCATACCCATAGTTCTTCCTTCTCCGTGCGTGCCAAAAAGTTGTGGAATGCTTTACCTACTACTATAAGACATGCAAAGTCTCTCCAGGTCTTTAAAAAATTGGTTTACCAGCACTATCTCTCATTAGTCATAGACTCTTAGTTTGTATTTGCATATCTATTTACTTAAATTTGTATGTATTATTATATATTTTATATTATATAGGTATATAGATATTTATCATATTTATTTATATAGATAGGCATGTATTTAATTTATATTATTATATATATTCATTTTAATATTAGTATATACGCCACCGTCTATACATGTACATCTGCTTCGTGTCCATCCCAAGGTTGCCTGGAAGAGATCGCTTTTAGTGATAAGGCCGCCCATTGTGCAACTTCTTTTTACATCTTTTTCCCTGTATTTTGTTTTTGTTTTATTGGTGTGCAATAAAGTATATTGTATTGTATTGTATTGTACTAGCCAATCAGTAACCTCGTCCAAAGAGGAGTTGGCCAATCCGGTGTCTTCCCTCCACCGGCCGCTACGTCAGATGTACGCTTGTAGCGCCGACATCTTTTTTCTTCATTGGCGTTTAGTTTCCCGCCGAGTACAGACGTGCTACCAAATACGCAGCACGCTTTTAAAGAAATATTTCAAAGTGCATACAAGGATTATTGCAAAGTGCGCATAGTATTCTAAAGGTTTGGTGTAAAATTGCATTACTGCGTAAGTACATTTTTCTTTGTCTACACCACTACATACCCACATTTTTTCAATAAATTTGCGAAATAAGTTTCGTAATTTGTTTTTGGACTAATGAGTCCATTCTATTTATATTTTGTTGGAGACTCACGAGTCGCACACATGTCGCATGGTTAGTACGAAATCATACGCCTTTTTACTACCTTGCACTAAGACCGTGACATTTTTCTTATTATTTGTGCTCGAAAGCACGTGGTTATATTTGTTTTAATGACAAAAGCCGAAGCTTTTTTACAACTACCTGGCACCCCATGTGCCAGTGACATAATTTTTCTTATATTACTCCTAAGTAAGATATTAACGGTTTTTCCGTTCGATTCGTTCGAATTTATTTTGAGGTTATATGTTGCTATGTGCTAATATACTTATTTTTCTAGCAAGGATGTAAACACGATATAATATGCAAAATTCTGACCGATGTCGTGAAAACGAGACTTGAAAGACAACTGGAGAAGGAGGTCAATATTGGATGGTAATGGAAATAACATCGTGAGTACTTTAAAATATCGTTGTTTTGGTTATTCTGGGCCACGCATCCACGTGGGCAACGCGTACGATGTACGATACGTTTGGTTGTCTCCTGCCCGTAATTTATACGCGAATATACAAAACATGAAATGTTGAGTGTATCTGCACACTTGTGTAAATAACACGTGGCCTACACGCAATGTCGTCGGGTGGATTAATCTACTAGGTTGTCTAACCTATTCACTGCCTAACCATTGCACAGAGCAGGTGGTTTTGCAAGGGCACTGAGTGTTAATCTAGGTTGGCAAGAAAATAACTTTTTTTTCAGGAGCGGGTAGATACATATTTCAATGCCTATTGTTTTTGTACCAAACAGAAGTGTAGAAAATGCAAATATAAACATGTGTCTTAAGTCCACGATTGACAAGATACATTTCAAGGATAAAAACTGATATGTTCTATGTTGCTATTCTTCAATATGAGCTAAGTACCTTGATTTTTAAGCAAAACACCTCGTGCATTCTTGCAATAATAAAAACCCCCGCAGGGTTGTTTTAACGCCCTTGCAGGGCTACAATGGCTGGCGCATTGTCATCTCCTTGTAAGTATATAATAAAACCCTCGCAGGGTTCATAACGCACCCTCGCAGGGCTGCGATGATTATCTTGGACAAGGAATAAAAACCCTCGCAGGGTAGTTTTAACGCCCTCGCAGGGCTACAACGGCTGGCGCATTGTCATCTTGCAAATATACAGGGTGTCCCATAATGAGTGGATAACCTGAAAGGTGCTTATGCGGCAAGTCAAGGCCTATCGGAAACATTATTTATTTTTTTTCTAATTTGACCCGTTCGGAAAATATTTAATATTTTGTAAATTTGGAAAAATTTGTATCTTTGTTCACGTTTTTGGACTTTGTGCCTACAATTTTAACAATATGTTTATTTTTATTTTTGGAATATACTAAAGAAAAACAGCTTTTTTGAACACCGTTTGAAATATTTTGGTAGCTGGGACCAGTAATTTTCAAGGCAGGTTTAAAGTAGAAAATTTTAATTTTTCAAATTATTATGCAAAGTTTGAGCTACTGTGGTTAAAAAAATATATAAGGAAACCTAAGATGCCATGTACTTTAAAAACATGTCCATTTCAAGAGCATCCTAAAATGATAATAAACGTTGAAATTTTGTAGGGTAAAAAACTGAGAAATTGCTACTTTTGTGCCAAAAGGGGCCAATGCTACTAAAAATAATTTTGAACCAACACATCAAAAAAATATCTTTTTCGCCATTCTCGTTCTAAAACGGTTACTTTGCTACTTAAAAACAGTGAGTGAAATCTATTTTTAAATCAATAAATCAATATCTTTATTTCTTTAGGCTTACAAAATAAGCACCTAGATAAGTCAAATTTAATACTATAGGTACATAATTATCAAAATAATATAAGAAATAAAGTGATAATTGATTTTCAGTTCGCCTAACTTTTTTATCCACTAGTGGAAGAGGCGATTCATGCTGGAAAATAGGAAAATGTTAATAAATAATAAACAATAATCTAGCCGAAAGTAAAGAGAGTTTGTGCTATGAGTACGAATTTGGTGGTATGAATTTGGAAAGAAGATTCAAACTACAGAATGACGGGTGTTCAGTACACTAAGCCGTTCAGGAACGGCGTTATTTAGATTCAGCGTATCCAAACAGATGAATTACGCGTGGTGGCGCTTCCCAGTGGTCAGCGCGGTCGCTGGACTTGAACCCATTGAAATCTCATCATCCATACAGCAATGTTTGAAAACGAAAGTTTTCAGTCAGTGCGTCCTACCCGTAATGACCTACGGAGCTGAGACGTGGACACTCACGGTAGGGCTGCTCCACTAGTTCTAAGTTGCTCAGCGAGCTATGGAAAGAGCTATGTGAGGAGTTTCTCTGAAGGATAGGATTCTGAGAAGCTGAACACACGGCGCTATGGCGCTCAATGGGCGCTCAATGGGGAGATGATGGTGATGATGATGATGAAATGTTCAAATTGATGTCCTCCAACTCTGATGCAGGCTCTGCATCTTTTTAATAAAGGATTTTTTAACAAACATTCGAAGTTGCGGTCGTTAATTTTTTCCGCATCGTTTTGGACTCGACGTCGAAGTTATTATAAATTAAATTAAGTTAAATTTAGTTAGTATTTAGGGAATAGGTTTTTTGTACACCAGTTCCTTCAAGTTGCCCCAGTAAAAGAAATCCAATGGGTTCAAGTCCAGCGACCGCGCTGGCCACTGGAAAGCGCCTCCACGCGCAATCCATCTGCTGGGATACGCTGAATCTAAATAACGCCGTTCCTGAACGACGGACACCCGTCATTCTGTAGTTTGAATGGAGTTGGAATCTTCTTTCCAAATTCATACCACCAAATTCATACTCAAAACACAAACTATCTTTACTTTCGGCTAGATTATTGTTTATTATTTTGAACATATTTCCTATTTTCCAGCATGAATCAACAAAAATAGATTTCACTCACTGTTTTTAAGTAGCAAAGTAACCATTTTAGAACGAGAATGGCGAAAAAGATATTTTTTTCATGTGTTGGTGCAATATTATTTTTAGTAGCATTGGCCCCTTTTGGCATAAAAGTAGCAATATCTCAGTTTTTTACCCTACAAAATTTCAACGTTTATTATCATTTTAGGATGCTCTTGAAATGGACATGTTTTTAAAGTACATGGCATCTTAGGTTTCCTCATCTTATTTTTAAACCACAGCAGCTCAAACTTTGCATAATAATATGAAAAATTAAAATTTTCTACTTTAAACCTGCCTTGAAAATTACTGGTTGTAGTTACCAAAATATTTCAAACAGTGTTGCAAAAAGCTGTTTTTCTTTAATTAAATCCAAAATAAAAAATTTAAAAATTTTGAAAATTGTGGTCACTAAGTCCAAAAATGTGAACAAAGGTACAAATTTTTCCAAATTTACAAAATATTAAATATTTTCCAAACGAGTCAAGTTAGAAAAAAAAGATGTTTCTGATTGGCCTTGACTTGCCGCATAAGCACCTTTCAGGTTATCCACTCATTATGGGACACCCTGTATAATAAAACCCTCGCAGGGTTCATAACGCACCCTCGCAGGGCTGCGATGACATAAATAAAATTCGGGCGCACCGAATATTTTTCAGCTTTAGATTATCTTGGACAAGGAATAAAAACCCTCGCAGTGTTGTTTTAACGCCCTCGCAGGGCTACAATGGCTGGCGTATTGCGCCATATGCGCTTGCAAGTATATAATAAAACCCTCGCAGGGTTTATTACGCTCCCTCGCACGGCTGCGATGACATATAAAATTCGGGCGAACCGAATATTTTTCAGCTTTAAATTGTCTTGGACGTGATGAGCTTTATTCTCAAATGAAGTCTTATTCAACATAAATATGTGTTTACATAAGCTTCAGAAATACAAATACAAAATGTTTATTTCATTTTCAGAAAGTTACAGTGTCTTATATTGTGCTCGGAACCTCCTTTTAAGTATAGAATACTTGTATTAGGAGGCAACGTTCTTCCATATCATACTTAAATATTAACTCGTTACTAAGGAAAAAACATTTTATAAACAATAAAACAAGTAAATCAATCATCAAATTAACAAACAGTTCAGAATATTTTACAAATTACGTAAAAGAGGGTAGGTTTAAGTAAATTGTGAGAAGTAGTGTTTTGTCGTGTGGTACAAGTGCAAGCTGATGCGACTTGTTTAGTGCGTGTGTGTGTAGTGAGTGTGTGTAGTGAGTGTGTGTATTTTAGGTTGCTCCCGAGGACACCGCTCTCTTAAGAGATCAGGCAACAGGAGCTACCTACTTGGTGTGTGAGTGAAAGGGTTGCTTGTTTGGATAAAGGAATTCATCGTGGTGGTGTACCTCCACCAGCGATGAATTCCAGGGTATCGCGTACCTACTCACAACAACTTCCAGGAAGGCTAACTATAAAAGCATCGTGGTGCACCTCCAACAGTGATGAAAATAAAAAGTCCAGGGTATCGCGTACCTATTGACTAGAACTTCCAGGAAGGTTAACTATTATTAAATAGAAGCATCAAAATAAAAAGTGCAGGGTATCGCGTACCTATTGACAAATGTCTTACCAATATCTATGTATGTATATGATTCGTGTATTGCATACCTATCAACAAAAGATTTGGGAGGTTCGATACCTATATAGACGGAGTTTCTGTTCTTGTTAGACATTAACATTCAAAAGGAGCTATTTAGCTGAAGGAATAATAAAATCTTCTGATAAACCGTACTTGTGACAAAAGTCATATAAGAATATCGTAAGAAACTTGGGCTGATAAGCGTGACGGGTTGATAAATTTATCGATTGGCTGATATTTTTGTAGGCAAATTATAAATTGCGTATAGCAGCTAGTTGAGGTGTCATTGTGAATTAAGGGCAAGCCGAAGCCCCCGAGCTGAATTACATTCTACATAGTCTAACCCAGAGTTACTATTTTCCACACTGTATGATATGTGAACGGTAGCAGATATAAGAACCCTTTGGATTCATGAGATCGCAGGAAAGACTCTAAGGTTAACATACATATAAGTTATTCAGTCTACCTACAAAACTTCTCATTGACGAGACAAGTTCTTTAAAATGATTAACAATTGTAGGGTGGGTACCACGAATAATTATGGAAATGAATTATAAGATAAATGCTGCCCACCCGCATTAAAAATTTAGTGCCTATTATTAGAACAGGGATACGAAATCCCTCGTTCCATCACGAATTTGAATGTTGCGTGCGTGAGATAGTTGTTAGTATAAATAAGGTAGCGTCTACCAAAAACACAATATCTTGCACAAAGTTGCCTTCAGTATCAAGATACTGTCTATCAGTGGATATGTCCACGCAAATGTATCGATCTAGCTCACTCACTGGCCTGACCGTTTTAAGAGTACCTACATTGTCTAAAAGACTATTTGTCAGACAAAAAGAAGGAGATTTGGTGAAAGTACTGGCGTTGCGGCACTATGTCATATAGCTACCTGTATAGGCTCTGAATTGTACTCAACTTATGTCCGGATTTATGATTGTGGGAACGATAAGGGTGTGAACGATAAGAAACATTCCCGTGTTTATTTACAACTACCCTCTTCATACTTTTTATAACCGGTGGCATTTCTTGGTTATCTGTATAAAGGTGTGTACGGTAATGAACGTTCACGCGTTTATTTACAACTACCCTCATCATACTTTTTATCCTAAGTGGCATTTCTGTTAACTGCTTTGTATGATAAATTGTTGAATGTATTCTCAACTGTATTAGAAAACCCAAAAACTAGTACATTTTTAGAATTAATATTTGAAACTGTCATCATCATCATTCTTAGAAATGACAGTGAGCAATTGAGGGTTTGCGCACTATAGTAATAAAAACCTTGGAAAGTCGTCAATGTCTTCTTTTTGAACGTCAGTAAAGGACAGCCACTGTCCTTGACGTAAAGAACTGTTTATATTTTGTGTTACACTATTCTTTACAAGCAAGCGATCATTGTCAGCTTCTAAACTCTAGCACTCTGTGATCCTTAATGAGAATAAAAGTGCATCTATATTATCGCTTCTTAAGCGATGACGACAGATTTTCAGTAGGTAATTGGTTGTGAGATGTTTCAACTTAACTACTAGTTAAGCGGAAAATGGTTCTTGTTTATTATTTTATAAACATTGTAGTACAACAGACACTACTGCATCTCAAATGAAGAACTTGTTTTCGAGGTACATTGACAAGGTATTGACGAGGTATTCATGCACAAGTATAATACCTACAGTGTTACAAATAACGTTGGTTCTCGAAGTAAACTTGGTTTCACTGTCACAAGCTGCTTAGTAATCTAGGGTTTTCTAGTTACTATTATTGGTCTTAATTTTATTGATGTCTCAATAGACCTCTCTATATTAAGTACCTATATGCTCTCGGGTGAGAATTTGTAAATCTATTATGTATGATATTTGAATAACATTAGAAGGATACTCAGTGCGTATTTAAGAGCAAAACAAGTACCTATAAGGAAAAAAGAAATAGATATACCTGTATTTTTAGCTATGTGTATCGGATCTAAGATTTCTTACGCTTCTACAGTGGAAATGTACACAAGTCTTATCGCAAAACTTGTAATCTAGTCCAAACATTGTGGGGAGGAAAAACCAGTTATTCAAATGTTTTATAAGAACTTCCCATAACTTGACATTTTAGATGAACATACAAAGCTGCACTATAGTTATAAAGGTTCATAAAGTACCTACTCAGGCATTACAGCGCACTGCAATAAATTGAAATATTAATGTAACTGTTTTCCCACATGCTTTCAATTGGTTAAAACGAGTACTATGTCCAGAAAATTAATGAGTTAAATACCTAGGAACTACCTACTCGCATTTTGGAGCAGATATTTTAGTTTTCAGTTGTGCAATGATTTATTGTCACTGAAGGTTGTACACATTGCAAAAATTGCAAAAACTGTTTTTAAAAGAAGTTAAGCTGCTGAAGTATTATTATACAGTTAGGTATACTGATACAATACGAACATATTTAGCAATTTATTGTTATAAGTTTATCAGTCATCAGTACCCAATCACTCAGAACATATTCATGCTGAGCTGGGCGGCCCTATTGTATGATACTGTGTGGGGTTTTGTTCAGAATTATTTATTTATTATACTAGGATCGATGGCACATTCTATCATCATCATGATAGAGTGCGATTAATTTGTTTAAAAATGGTATCTCTATGATATTGATTTCAGAACCAGTCGAAACAAGACATAAATGTCTTGATTATTTAAGCCATCTGTTTATATAAGGTTATTTTAATTGTGTTTTTGACCATACGTATTGCAGTTTTGAATGTCACGATGACTAATTTGCATTCAAAGCGAGGTGGCTTACGATTATAACATTATTTAAAAAATAGTAAGTTCACATTGGCGTTGAGTGTCTTCACCACCACCAGGCGATAACAAACACGTCTCAGTTATATAAACGTTTACCAAGGTACAGTCAAATTAATAGAAGCGTTTTACATAAAATAAAACGCATATTAATTTACTTACCTTGGTAAACGTTTACATTTTAAATTCTGCCTGGTGATATTCGACGCAATGAAGAAAAAAGATGTCGGCGCTACAAGCGTACATCTGACGTAGCGGCCGGTGGCGGGAAGACACCGAATTGGCCAACTCCTCTTTGGACGAGGTTACTGATTGGCTAGTACTTTTTTACAGAAACTCAAAGCCAATACTTATTTATATGGCGGGAAATGTTAGGCCTATCTCAGTTATATAAACGTTTACCAAGGTAAGTAAATTAATATGCGTTTTATTTTATGTAAAACGCTTCTATTATTACAAAACCAATATTTCAGCCAACAGGGGCCCAATTGGTTAATCAATCGCTTCACTATGAAGGGCATCGTCGTAGAATCACTACCACGTATGTATAGTCAAAGATTCGAATTACAGTCTTCAAACATAATAGATGCAAGGGGTCTTAATACCGATTAAATACATACCTAATAAAAAAATGTAAAAAATTAGGTAGGTTGGTCCTACTTAAGTGAAAAAAGTATTTTGTATCAAAAAAAATTGCAAGTGTCTTGGCTATAAGTCAGTCAAATTATTATATTCATAGAGTAAATCTCTGAAGACATTACTCAGAGAAAGAGACCCAGGTTTTGTTTTGTTACATATTAGGTCCTTACATATGAAATTGGCGTTTTTCGTACTGGCCACTTTAATCACAAATTTCTCCTCTTTGGTAAGGAATTCCAAATTCAAATTTGTATAGCTATAGACTCATGTATTTGTGCTTCGATGATCGTCATTCATTTGTTTTTTTTTCTTCTGTTTTTTTCTGTTTGCGTCACTCATTTTACAAAATGGAAAACTTAAAATATCGCTTTATTTACGAGTACGAGTTCCGCCGTGGCACTAGTGCTGCGGAAACAACTCGAAGGGTGAATGATGTGTATGGCGGTCGTGTTGCAAAAGAAAACACAGTTCGTTTTTGGTTCCAACGTTTTCGTTCTGGAAATTTCGACTTGCAGAACAAGCCCCGTGGACGGCCTGAGACTCAAGTTGATAATGAAGAGTTGAAGGCTATTGTGGAAGCGGATCCATCGCAAACCACGTCCGAGTTAGCTGCAGGCTGCGGTGTTAGTGATAAAACTGTTTTAATTCACTTGAAGCAAATTGGGAAGATTAAAAAGCTTGAAAGGTGGGTACCTCACGAATTGACTGAAGCAAACCGGCAAACGCGCGTCGACTGCTGCGTTACATTACTAAACCGGCACAATAATGAAGGTATTTTAAACCGAATCATTACCTGTGATGAAAAATGGGTTCTTTACGATAATCGGAAGCGCTCAGCGCAATGGTTGGATCCTGGCCAGCCAGCCAAATCCTGCCCCAAGCGAAAATTAACCCCAAAAAAGTTACTTGTAAGCGTTTGGTGGACTAGTGCCGGTATTGTTCATTACAGTTTTCTCAAATCTGGCCAGACTATTACGGCTGATGTCTATTGTCAGCAATTGCAAACCATGATGGAAAAGCTAGCGGCTAAACAACCTAGGCTGGTCAATCGCTCCACGCCACTGCTGCTTCACGACAACGCTAGCCACACACTGCGCAACAGACGGCTACTAAATTAGAAGAGCTTCAATTGGAAAGTCTAAGACATCCTCCGTACTCCCCGGACCTTGCTCCAACAGATTACCATTTTTTTCGAAATTTGGATAACTTCTTGCAAGGGAAAAAATTCAACTCCGATGGGGCAGTCCAAATCGCCTTCAAAGATTTTATTGATTCCCGTCCGACTGGTTTTTTTAGTAAAGGGATCAATGAACTACCTATAAGATGGCAAAAGTGCATAGAAAATAATGGTTCATACTTTGATTAATTAAATATATTATATTAAAAAATATTCGACTTTTTGTTCCTCCCATACAAAACGCCAATTTCATATGTAAGGACCTAATATTTTATACGAATTTAACCTATTCCTTTTGACAGTGACAATAAACAGTAACTTAAATCAATGATTTGGGAATGGAGATGGAAGCGAAGTGAAGAAAATTGGTATAGGAAGATGAAGATCAAATTAAAATTTCCAGTTCTTCATTTCTAATGAGGTTTGCAACTCTATGCATATTTAAAAACATAGATAAGTTTTGACATCAACATACCTACATACTAATTAGCTTTTGACAAGAAATCAGGTGTGTTCCGATGTCATAGTGACTTCACACCTTACATCCAAACAATCCAATAAAATAGGCGGATGTGTCAATAACAATCGATGAAATAGTGTAAAATCTTTTAAATAAATCTAAAAATAATTCAGTCATGACATTTTTCTCAATAAAATTCAAAATGAAATGATACCTATGCGGTATTAATGGGTGCCAATGATCTTAGTACCACAAGTTCTGATATAGCCGTTTTGCAAGAAAAGGGTTTTATTTTAGAGAAGTTAATCGGTGAAGGGTCCTATGCCAAGGTAAATAAAGCACATATTTTTTTTAATCACTTGATATTTTATTATTCAATAAACTTAGATCACATAGCTCACTAGTATATACAATTATAACAAACTCTTAAAAATCTAAGCCGTCACCAGAAGGCAAAGTACCCAGAATGCTGGCAGCATTAGATAATACCTAGAGATAATAAAGATACAAGCCCACCTTCATTATTTATAGGTTTATTTATTACATTAGGTGATATTCAAACGTCAATAAACAAATCTGTTATTAGACCAGTTTGTTCGACCAACTGATCTTTGTAATGAATGAAGGCTAGGTTCAGATGGAATGAGTAGCGAAGACGACATCGTATATATTCGATTTGCTTTTCTTTTCTAATGTTTTCAATTTAAATGCATTCTTTAGACAGTGGGTCGATGCATAAACCTCGAAAGCATATACCTACTAATATATCCAGATAGGATCATTCTTAAACTGGAAAAAGGCGTGCAAACCCGTGGGCAGAAGCTTGTTAAATCTAAAGTAGGTATCTACGTATTTATATAATTGCAGGTGTACAAATCGACGCATATGATAGATGAGACCCAGCACGCAGTGGTGGCTTGCAAAGTGATAGACACGGCGCAAGCCCCGCGCGACTACCTCACCAAGTTCCTTCCGCGAGAGTTAGATGTCCTGATCCGCGTCAACCATCCGCATATCATCCACGTCTCACATATTTTCCAACGTCGCGCTAAGTACTTCATCTTCCTACGTTTCGGTGAAAACGGAGATCTACTAGACTTTCTAACGCAAAACGGAGCCATCCCAGAGAACCAAAGTCGATTGTGGATGAGACAGATGCTCTCTGGACTGAATTACTTACACGCTTGCCACATCGCGCATAGAGATTTGAAATGCGAAAATGTTTTAATTACAGCCAATTTCAACGTGAAGATCACAGATTTCGGTTTCGCCAGGAGCGTCAAGCAGAGGGATAGAGACATCCTCAGCGAAACGTACTGTGGGTCTCTGTCTTACGCGGCCCCTGAGGTTTTGAAAGGAGTGCCGTATCTACCGAAGCTGGCGGATATATGGTCTATGGGCATTATTATGTACACTATGCTGAATAAAGCCCTGCCCTTCAACGAGACTTCGGTCAAGAAGCTTTATGAGAAACAGGTGCCTTAATGATTTTAAAGTTTATTCTATCGACGGATGTGTCAATCACGCATACCTGCAGGCTTTGCCAGAATACCCTAGACAAGATGATATGCAAGAACAGAGAAAAATATAATGCAATACGTAACTTGATGGTATGGTGTATGCTATAAGTATATTGAGTCTGTCAAACGAAAGTAGAAACTCGATTTTTTTCTTGACTTTTACATGGCAATACTCATATATTTCCACTTGCAGACGCTTTGCTCTACAACGGGGTAAATTCAGGGTGTTAACTTACTATTATAATAAATGGGAAAGTCTGTGTGAATGTTTGTTATGAGTAGGTAATCATCATAACTACTTAAGTTATTTAAATGAAGTTTGGTATGTAGATACCTAGTTTAAAACCTAGAATAGGACATAGGCTATTAAAATTTGGAAATTTTAACTTCTGAGGGGGTTAAATAGGGTGGTAAAGTTTTTATGGAAAATAGTTTTTTCTTGGTTCGATTCACTCAAAATATCTCGGTAATCGGTATAAATAAACTATGGACTGAATAATTAAACACGTATTTTTTACACAACTGCATCGCCCGCAAACAGAGGATTTTATTCATCCTTTCAGAAATTTATTGCACAACCCCTTTGTGCAATAAATTTCTGAAAGGATGAATAAAATCCTCTGTTTGCGGGCGATGCCGCGGGGCGCATCTAGTAAATAATAATTGCGCGTAGTAATAACAATAGGTAATAATAACGCATTGTGACTCACTTATGAACTTCACTCCATTTTAATTAATAATATGAAGCATTTTATTGATATTTTTATCCAGAATCGAAATAATGGGCAAAATAATTATTGTACTTCTATGTTTCCCGGAAAGGTAGGCAGGAACCACGGATCACCATTTCCAATCAGTCTGACGTACTTCTTTTTTCTTTACTTATTTTCGTTTATGAGTGAATAAATATGAACTCAATTAAAGTTGCTAAGTTTAGGAAGAGATACGAAGTTGCCTTTGGTGGCCACCAAACTCTGTTTTCGTATCTCTTCCTAAAATAGACAAAATGAAACTACTACAGACGCAAAAAAAAAGCTTATGATAGGTTTAACAAACAGTACGTGTGAATGTTGAAAATTCCTTTGTTTAACTGAATTATATGATAAAATAAGTGGGGGCGCCACTTTAGGTGCTGTTAGCGCCTTAATACTGGTCGTCGTTTTAGGTAGGTATACCTACACTTGACATTTTCCAAAAGATTAGGGAAAACCAGAATTGGTGTGTGGCATTATTCCCCATGTTTTTAAGATGGCGGCGTAAGGTATTTTTTTGTTTTGGGGTGCCCTAATCTATAATATAAAAATGAATCGCAAAATGTGTTGGTAAGCACATAACTCAACAACGCCTGGACCAATTTCGCTAATTCTTTTTTTGTTCTGTTCGTTATTATCAGGAGAAGGTTTTTATGAAAGAAAAAATTTAGGAAATTGCGCGGAAAATTTAGAAATAAATTTCCATGCGGGCGAAGCCGCGGGGCGCAGCTAGTAGGTAATATATTTTGGAATTTACCGCGATTTTTCAGTCTCTACTTTCATTTGACAGACTCTACCTACTTATATAAGAAGTATGAACTCTTCGGAAGGGGAAATGCAGGGGAAACTGAGGGCAGTTGAGCCTTAGACTAGTTACGCGTCATTTACTAAAAGCATTAGGACGATTTCGACTTTATAGTCTATGGTACCTACTTACATAAAATATGGTACAGCACGGTCATCAAATTTTTTTTTAAATAATTTGGTTAGCCAATAGTAGACATTTTCTAGTTCTTAATAGTCTTTTTTTTTATAAGAATATTAATGATAAAATTTTTAGATGGTACCTAATGTTACCTAATATAATTAGTAGGTACTTTTTATTTATTTTTAAGAATACTAGGTAGCTACATAAAAACACATTGAAGCGAAGAGAAAGTCAATAAACACTTTATTTGTAGTACGCTCTGTTAATTTCATTTCGGGCTACTGATTTACAAAAAATACCACAAAAAAAAAATTAAACGCCCCTTTTCACCCCCTTAGTGGAGGAATATCCAAAAATCCCATATCAAAGACAACCTGTTTGTAGTAAAAGGTTCCTACAAATTTTAATTTTCTTGCTTCGGCGGTTTGGGCTGGGTGTTGTTGTCGTCTCCAAAAACTCGTTTGTTCTTAATTATTTTAAGATTGTTGACCTTACGTGTAATTATTATATATATATACATATATATTTATTATAGATGTTGTATTGTATTAGACCTACGTCTCTCACAAAACGTTGATTTTTGTTTAAGTTACGTTGAGAGTATTTTAGAATTCAAAATAAATGTGATATTCAAATGGCATGAATTTGGATAAAACCAAAGTCATGATCAATGGCCACATTGTTCCGGGACCGATCGTCGTAGATGGTCACCTTCTTGAAATTGTTTCCGAGTATACTTACCTTGGGCAGATTGTACAGCTAGGTAAAAACAATTTTGAGAAGGAGGCCAAGAGGAGGATCCAGCTAGGCTGGGCAGCATTTGGGAAACTACGTCAAGTCTTCTCGTCATCTATACCGCAATGTTTGAAAACGAAAGTTTTCAATCAGTGCGTCCTACCCGTAATGACCTACGGAGCTGAGACGTGGACACTCACGGTAGGTAGGGCTGGTCCACCAGTTCAAAGTCGCCCAGCGAGCTATAGAAAGAGCTATGCTCGGAGTCTCTCTGAAGGATAGAATTCGTAACGAATACATCCGACAGAAAACCAAAGTTATCGACATAGCTCAAAGAATTAGCAAGCTGAAGTGGCAATGGGCCGGCCATATCTCGCGAAGAACCGACAACCGTTGTGGTAAACGTGTTCTTGAGTGGAGACCGCGACTCGGTAAACGTAGTGTAGGACGCCCTCCGGCCAGGTGGGCTGACGATCTGCGAAAGACTGCTGGCAGATGCTGGATGCGTCAAGCTGAAGATAGGGCGCTATGGCACTCATTGGGGGAGGCCTTTGTCCAGCAGTGGACTAATATAGGTTGATGATGATGATGATGTGATATTCAAACATATCTTCTTCTTCGTGAGTGACTTAAGTCACTCATTCCCTGTTTCCCCCATACATCATCATGTCTAGGATAGGTAGGTACCTACATGATAAACCTTTTGATCGCTTGAATTTTTAATGAAAGCTATCTTTAACTGTTGGTTGCGTTTGACACGTTTCGCCTAGTTTTATATTTTTATAGTGTTCTTTTCATCACCACACTTGACTAAGCAAAAAATATGCTAAAATAGTTTAGCAAAATAAAATAGTTTACCAAAAAAACTGTTATTTTTATGAAACTTTGCCTCCTTTGGTTACGGGTTATATAAAAAATGTTATTAATTGTTTATTGTAATTTCCAGGTGATGCGTAAATGGCGTTTTCGCACAAATATAGTGAACCAGCTGTCCACAGAATGCAGACAGCTGGTGACTCAGATGATGGAGCCCGAGGCCAAAGCGCGCCCCACCGCCTGCAATGTCATCGCCGGCCCTTGGATCGGCATGGACCCCATACTCTCCCGTTAGTAGTGAACTGTACGCATACTCTCCCGTTAGTAGTGTACTGTACGCATACTCTCCCGTTAGTAGTGTACTGTACGAACAGTGAGCTAGCCCCACATAATGCAGACAGCTGGTGACACAGATGATAGAGCCCGAGGCCAAGGCGCGCCCCACCGCCTGCAATGTCATCGCCGGCCCTTGGATCGGCATGGACCCCATACTCTCCCGTTAGTAGTGAACTGTACGCATACACTCCCGTTAGTAGTGTACTGTACGCATACTCTCCCGTTAGTAGTGTACTCAAAATTCAAAATTCAAAATTCAAAGTGCTTTATTTCCTTAAGACCTTACAGGACACTTGGACACGTCATAAAGTACATGTTAAAAATAATTGAAATTATGAAATAAAGTGCTCACTTTGATTATTGTTCACTTCGGTCTATTTAGGTAAAGTAAAGAAGCGAACAAGAAACCTTTACCTTGTTAGGTTGTTAGTTTTAGAGTTGGAGCAAAACTCGTCCCAAGCTTTTTTATCATCTAAATAATCAGATATTTTATAGTAAGCCTTTTTACAAAGAATAGTTTTGATAATTTGTTTGAATTTATTTACCGATAATTTTTGCAACTCACTTGGAGTTTTGTTGTAGAAGCGTATACATTGCCCTTTGAAAGATACATTAACTTTGTTTAATCTAGTTGTGGGCAAAGCGAGTTTATTCTTATTTCTAGTATTAACATTATGTATGTCACTATTTTTAGTGAACCTATTGATATTTTTATGAGTGTACAACAAGTTTTCATAAATATATTGACATGGTACTGTCATTATGTTTATTTCTTTGAATTTATTGCGGAGAGATTCTCTGGGACCCATATTATAGATTGCACGAACAGCCCTCTTCTGCAGCACAAATACGGTGTTAATGTCTGCAGCGTTCCCCCACAGTAGTATACCATAAGACATAATACTATGGAAGTAGCTGAAATAAACAAGTCTAGAAGTATCCACGTTTGTAAATTGACGGATTTTTTTGACTGCATATGCTGCAGAACTGAGTCTCTTCGATAGCTTATCTATGTGTGGGCCCCATTGAAGCTTACTATCTAGAGTGATTCCTAAGAATACGGTACTTTCTACAATTTCTAACGTTTCTCCTTTCACGTTTACATCAGCCTTAACTTGTTTCACATTAGGTAGAATAAATCTAATACATTTCGTTTTGGTTTCGTTAAGCAAAAGATTATTGACGCTAAACCAGTGGACAACTTTTGAGATTGCATTATTCACATCGTCGAAATTTGTAGTTTGTCTTTTCATTTTAAAAATTAAAGAAGTATCATCAGCAAATAATACAATCTCGTGATTATTCTTTACAAGATCAGGCAGGTCGTTAATATAAACTAAAAACAGGAAAGGACCGAGGATAGAACCCTGCGGTACACCCATAGTAACTACAGACCCCGAAGACCGTTTCCCATTAATGTCAACTCTTTGTATCCTGTCACTTAAGTAAGATGAAAGAAGATCCAAAGAGGTGTCATTTATTCCATAGTGATGTAGTTTCCTGATTAATGTCTTATGGTGTACACAATCGAATGCTTTTGACAAGTCGCAAAAGACGCCTAAAGCGTCTTGCGACTTCTCCCAAGCATCAAAAATATGTGATACCAACTCTACACCAGCATCAGTAGTTGACCTGCCTCGAGTAAACCCGTATTGCTTACAATGTAGCCAGTGCCGGATTTATATTTTTTATGAGCGTAGGCCACTTTTTTCCGCCGCCCCATGTACGGAGCCGTTCATTCATTTAGCCGCACCCCCCCCCCCCCGTAGACATAGAATTTTATTGCCTGCAATCGAGTGACCGTCCTCTGAAATCTGCCGCCCCCACTAGGACGCTGCCGCCCCCCTAGGACGCTGCCGCCCCTAGGCCGCGGCCTATACGGCCTGTTTACAAATCCAGGACTGAATGTAGCAGGTCATTGCCATTGAAATGCCTGAGCAATTGATGTAAAATAAGTTTTTCAAAAACTTTGCTGAATGTAGGCAGTACTGATATCGGTCTAAAGTTGGTGGGGTCAGACCTACTACCCGATTTAAACAGTGGAGTTATTTTACTATGTTTCATTAGATCAGGAAATACGCCACAATCAATGGACTCATTGAATATGAAAGCTAAATCTGGTGCAATTATATCAATCAAAGGTTTAATAATTTTAACAGAAATGCCCCAGAGATCTGCAGTTTTCTTAATATTTAAAAGTTTAAAGGCTTTAATTATATCTTTGTCATCAACATGATTGAAATTAAACTTATTTTCGCATTTAGGTACATTTTCTTTAAGTAGAGACTCAGCGATTACTTGAGAAGAGTTAAGACACTTAGTAGTAGAGATTGGAATATTAGTAAAAAAGTGTACGCATACTCTCCCGTTAGTAGTGTACTGTACGCATACACTCCCGTTAGTAGTGTACTGTACGCATACTCTCCCGTTAGTAGTGTACTGTACGCATACTCTCCCGTTAGTAGTGTACTGTACGCATACTCTCCCGTTAGTAGTACTGTACGAACCAGGGTTGTTGCTGATGAGATTGTTTGACTCATCAGCGTATGCTGATGCTGATTTTGGCCAAGAGCGTGTCGGGCTCGCAAACTAAGTGTTTCACACTAATTTAATGTAGGTGGTTCTTCCAATAGAAAGCTAGTCTCTAAAAATCATCCTTTTTTGAGGGTTCATTACACGAAGGGTAGCAAAGGGCCCTTTGTCTACTGAATAAAAAAAAAAGATACTTATTATATATTCACAAAAACCCTGGCAAGAACAGTGTATCCTGTGTATCCACACAGAACCTGTAATATTGCAGGACTAACTTGGATGAAACTAGAGCAGGACCTAGGAAGTTACTGCTGGTGTTTTAAACCGTAAAATTAGCTTCCCAACTAACATTTTGGTGTCAGTTACAGGTATTATTATTACTTTTAACTGTTTAACGGAGTAATAATGATCTCAGTTGTAACTATAAACTTTATAAGGTAGTTAAAATATAAATTGAGCTCGAAAAGAGTTACAATAGTGCTAACTGCAACAAGTATACTTAAGATGTTATAGGTTTAACCTGTTTATAACACCCAAATCTATACAACGGTGCTCGCTGACTCTCGTTAACACTTATTGTTGTTTAGTTTTTTCCGTAAAGTGCCTTATAAGTATTTTGGTGTTATATTGATTATAAGGTGCAGACATTACTTTTAAAACAGAGTTTGTCAAGAGTATAAGTTCATTTTATGCTTAGCCGGTAGTATTGTCTTGGCTATAGTAATTGTAGTTACTTAAGACTATTAATACACTGTAAAGAGTACTAAAGACTGACAACATTCTTGACTAAAGATGTTGTATCTCGAAATGTGTAATAGAACACTTAACAAAGACATAAAGCTTTAATGTTCGGTCGCCATTGTTTTGGTCAATTAACTTATATATATTGAATAGGTTATTCAATATTTGACAACAAAATACTTCATTATTTATGTAACTTCTGTCATTCTACTGAAACCTCTTAATTTAACATGCTACTGGCTAATAAGGAAAAAAATAAAAAAATAAAAATTTGAAATTTCTTTATTATTCTTCATAATTTTTATTTAAAATCTTAATTTAATCCAGGGCGCGTTAAAATTGAGATGAGAAACATGGTATACATTTACAGTAAAATTACCGCGGCAGATTATGTTCACTTCACAACGAAAACTTTAACTCCTTAGTATTTGTATATTCTCCTCTGTCAATTCTGTTACGCCATTCACTGATAGTCACATAATTTTATTAAGTAACAAAGTTCATAGACTTCCCGTCGTAAGATACAAAATGCTTGAGAATATTCTAACTACTAAGCGATTAAGTGTCAAACAAGTATCTTTAATAGGTCTTGTAATATGTTAGGTGATATTTCATTCTTAACCGAAATGATTCTAACACCTAAAGTATTAACCAACTCATCTACAAGACATTTATACCGGTTAAGGTATTAGCTGAGAATGAATAAACACTCTTGTGCAGGTACTTAACACCCTTATACCACCCTTATACAGGCTTTATAACACCTTTACCTGCAAAATCGTAAACCTCTTTCGTGGTTATAAGTGAGTTAGAGCATGCTCTAACTCCATTCTTACAGGTATTTTTAACACTAGGATACTCGATTGGAACCGTTATAAGTATGATATACAGGTTATTTTAACGCCAACGTGCTAGTTGGGTTGTACTTGTAGGCATGATTAGCTTGGGGCTAGATGATGCAGTGTGGATTGTCCAGATTTATTTATTTAATTGGCAACCAACCTGTTGCCTGTTTATTTCGACATCTGTGGCGCAATGCTCAGCCTTAGAGTCAAAAGCTTGCGAATTCTGTTACGAAAAATTTAATGACCTGCAAATATATTTTGTTTCGGGTTCATTTCTGTGTTTTCTGTGCGACCTTTTAATAAATCTCAGTTTGGGTTTTTGCAAATTATCATCTTTTTTGACGACTATGTCGAACATGAGGCACGGCGGGCGAAGGTCCGCGTGGATTGTCCAGCATTTTGTACCTATTAGTTTTCAAAGTCTGTTACTGATTAGGTGTGAGAATGACCAGCGTTATTTATTTATTTCAGACTATACGTTCCTGGAAAACTCTCTCCTGAAGCAAGCAGAAGAAGACTCGCTTAAAAGGGCGATAGAAGAACAAGAGACCGAAGTTGAGAGGATTGCGGAACTCAGACGCAAGGGAAGGGGAAAAGGTACCTACCTGATGATTCACATAAGTATTTCCTTCTTCAGCACATTCGTTTCGAGCCGATTTTTTTGTCTCCAGGCACGAATAGGTTATTTGACTTAACCGACCCAAAAAAGGAGGTGAGAAACCATACAAAATAAATTCGATCGTCATTCTGCACGATTGATATTTTCAAAATTCCTTTGACTATAGATAAAATTGGTGCCGGCGTTAGTATGCTTTGGGGTAACGTCTTGAGAAGTTACAACAGAATTAAAGTAATTTTTTTTCAAAAAAATAATATAATTTTTATCTAAGACACGACTTTGCCTAAGTAGAAAATTTACTGCTTATTATGTAATCATCATCTTCATCAGCCATTATCGACTGTTTATTGATAACTTTGCGCAGCCCACTGCTGGGTCATCAATAAACCAAAACTGCTATCAGTGGAAATACTATACTTATTGTTACAGAGGGACTAAAAACCTTGAAAGATGTTGCTGAAGATACAATGCCTAAATCACAGCAGTTGTTTGAAAAAGAAAATACTTGACATAAGGACAAATCCAACCTTTCAGAAATGAAAACCGGCGACCACATTCAACCAGTATTTATTAACTTTTACATTTTTATAATAAAGTATTGTAAAAATTACTTATTTAAAACAATAAAATTATTGTACAAAGGTTTTGTTTTTTTTTCGTTACATGATAATTATCCATCTATTAAGTAAATTACAAAGCTATGGAAGACAAGGGCCTATTTCCAAACACGATAATTAAAGATATTGGCACAATATTTAGGAACAGGGCTGTGACCTAAACTTTTAATAACGTCATACAAATTAATAATTGGAGCGAAGCTTAGAGAATATGTTCTTGTGCGAATAATAGGACAAACTAGACACCTGATCTTTGAGAGTGGTTTACCTAAAGACCACTAATTTATTCTGTCTGTCGGAATAAATCGTACACTATCTTACCGCGGATACAATAAATTTCTCAGGTGATTTCTAAAACTGATAATAAATACATCCATGAAATGCTAACAACAGCAAAACAAAGTTTTAAAGTCTTAATATCAATAAAATCTAAGTATTTATAAATATACTACACATCTACATTATAACTTGTAGCAACGGAAATAAGACCAGAATAATATTGTCGGCGTTCAGTCGATTATTATAAAACTAAGCTACTTTTATTTGTCAATAAATATGCGTTAAGTACTGTTTTTATTACATAACGGCTAATCGCACCTTTCTATCAAAAATGTAGTAGCTAACTTGAAAATTAAAAAAGCTAAAGGTGATTTCTCACAGGGAACATTCCACTGTAATGTAAACGTGGGTTTATACCGAACGAACAAAGATACACCTGATATGTCGCTATTTGTATCTGTCCTTTTGAGAACAAACCACAAGAACATTATTTAAATCTCATCAATAAATCTTACTTTTGATCTCTACGAACAGAGAAGGAGTGATCTGTGTCTGTTTACATAAAATATGTATTTTTATGTACCTACGCTATTGCATTGGGTAAAAAATGATATACTTTTTATGAATAAATAAAAAGTAGTCTTGACGAAGTGCAAAGAGCGTTTGATCGTTTGGTCTAAATTCACCTTCATAATCCAACTAGATTAGATTTTGAGCCTTCTATTGTAGTGGAATTAGTTATTTTTACCATGATTTTACAGGTTGCACTGAAGTAACGTATACTGCTCGGTTTTCTTCCCTCATAGATTCTAATGCTCGAATCTGAATGTTACATTACAGGCGATTGCTTCCGATGAGTCTTACTCTCGAATGTTTACTCAAACGCCAGTTAAATCTAAGCAAGTATCAAATTCCGAATTGCTTAAATGTTAGTTGCGTTTGAGCATTGGGACATTGAGCATATTTGGTATATGCTCAATGATTCGAGGGTTAGCGATCCTATTGCTTAAGTTTCAAACATTCCGTGTAGGTACAACCTTATGTTCCAGTGAAAAGCCACTTTTACAAGTTAAACATGCCTGTTAAACATTTTCATAACAAAAGCCTTGGAATGTCTATTGCTTTTATTGTTTTGTCAATATATTACCAAACACACAACATTCTCAGTACATTTACTCATCAACACTTTAATATATTACTCTAATTTATTTAAAACTTGATATAAAATTAAAGATGATTTAAATATTAAATACAATAACGAATTAAATCTAATTTTAATACAAAGTTCATTTTGGCAGTTAAGACTTGAACTAACTTAATTTAAGTTAAGACGTTTAGTTGCTAACACAAAACAAATGTTGCCAGTAACAAAGAAGTCAAGTCACTTTAGAGTTTAAAGTATTCAATGTTATGTTACTTAAAATAACCAATGTTACAGGTTTTGTTTTAATCACAGAGAATTGTTCTCAAAAGGTTAAATATCTTTACCAATTTAGCACCAATAAGTAATGTGCTTTGGTTTTCTTTTACTTTTCTTATTTTATTTTTATAAAACTAATTGCGATATACTCAATTCAAGCTGTATTTCCGTTGAGGAACGTTTAAATTTAGTGAAATAGTTCCTGATTAGTTTACATGAGCTGCGAAGAACATAAAATGTAATAATACGTGTAAATTATTATTCTCCATCCAAAAATGTAATATAGATGCCACTTGGACTTGAATTTTTATTATTTATTATTAGTTACACTTTAGTTTTTAAATTTTGGCAACCCTTATTATACTATCATACAAATACTATAACAATGCATAAGTTTGGTCGAATTATATCAAGTTTACTATTAAATATTTATGAACATTTGTAAGACAAGTTTAATACTTTTTCGTATAAAATTCATCGAAGACACGAACACCATTATTAGTTCAAGATTCTTGTCATTTTTAATCACTAATCATGTACAAATGTAAGTATACAGTTCCTGGTAAGCGCACTGACGATTAGACATGGATTAAATGAACCTTAAGCCTCTGAAAATAAGTTATTATAGCAAAACTGTCTTCAGAGAGGAAATCTGGTCCAAGTGAGAAAGGTTTTCGAAAGCCCTGCGTAGGGTAGGATGGTATTATTTACTGTGAACAAGTGTATGCACAAACACAGGTGCAATCTATTCCAACACTCATAATCCCAGGGTTCTGGATGTTTTCAAGTATAATCGAGTACCCATAACACAAGCTCTGCTTAGCTTGGCGCTAGATGATGCTGTTTGGATTATCCCTTCGATCAAATATACGCTAGATACAGCGTAAGCACGCCAAAAGTAACCAAACAAAACAGTGCATTCATAATGAGCACTGTTTTTCCATAAGGAATTTTGCGCGTTACAGTTATGCAGCTAAAGTTAGTTAATATCACAAAACATTTTTTCAAAAAGTTGACTTTTCTTCGGTAAAAACGTCATAAAGTGTACAATACTAAACGATAGGTAACTGCAATAAAGTTAGTTATTATTCGAAATTGAAATGTCTTGGTCTATTTTAGTGTTATCTCTAAGAAGTATGTATATCTAAATTGGTAAAAAGGTGTAGCAAACTCACGCCGTTTTTGAGCGTTATGTCAATATGGAAAGTTGCATCTATTGTATATTTGATTGAAGGATTACCCACCCATAATAGAGGTACAGGACCCGCATTCCACTAAATAAATCGCTTCAATATTGAGACCTTTGTTTTGACATTAGTGGAATTTGGCCCCAGGGCTCTTACTAAGCTATCTCACTTGGCACTTGGGTTGTGTACATTGGTATAAATTCCTTGGTGCATCTTGAATGAAAGATGCCGCATGAGGTTTGTGAAGCGTCGACCAATCTCCTGTGTGACGTCACAGCGCTCGCGTCTCGTCAAGCGGGGGAGAGACAGCCAAGGTGACGCCCGCTGCCGCTGATTTTACTTTCATCGTCTGTTGAGTCAACAGTTACAAATATATAGTAATATACACAGATGAGAACACATTATTATAAACTAGCGACCCGCCCCGGCTTCGCACTGTTTTATTATACGTATAAACCTTCCTCTTGAATCACTCGATCTATTAAAAAAAACGCATCAAAATTCTTTGCGTAGTTTTAAAGATTTAAGCAGTCAAAGGGACAGGGAAATAGGGACAGAAAAAGCGACTTTGTTTATATTTTGATATAAGATCTGCAGAAATTTGTTCCCTTGGTTTGGGTGTTTTCTATGTATAATAAAAAAATATCTATATAAGTAATGTATCGTCGCAGGCAGACCTTTGCCCACCGCGCCACATCGATCGTCCCTATAATATTATTGTCACTATAATATTATATTACCTTAGACGTATTATGGTTAAAATTTTGATTTAGAACAAGAAAAATCTTTAATCGAGTAAAAAGTTTTCTTTACATAAAACTCACCCAGAAATGTCATCAGCGCTTGAAGTAACTAAATACCCACACCAGTTTTATATACAAATTTTCCAAATCCTGTTAAGATTGTTAAAACTCACACCATTTGAAATACTTGTGCTCTTATGTGCTAAAATAGATAAAATCAAATGTGCACCACAAAAAACTAAGCAAAGATTAGGTTGAAATAAAAACTTTAGTGCATCAGATGATATCAACATTGACCACAACATTGATATTTATTGTTTTAATTTGAATATTTTGTACCGCACTAAAATGTTTTATTTTCAACCATTATAATGAATAGACAACCTGTGCTGGATTTATTCGAAGAACTTCTCTTTTAAATGTTCTGTTTTTACAACTCTTGAATTAAATTGATTGATATAAACGTAACCTTTTAGTATAATATTCAAAATTTAAACGGCTTTTTTGTCAATTGGTAGAAATGTGTAGCATGAATGAAAGTGATTCTTTTCAGCCCTAGAGAGAATCATTTTCGTTTTCTCGTGTTTTTGAGTTTAACATAAAATTCATCAAAATTTTTGTTTAGCTAACTTGCGTCTTTATTTATATTTCCTTCTATTCGTAATGAAAGCACAGTTTTTACCTCGGGTGAAAGTAACTTATTTAGTCCCTCGAACTATCGCCTTCGCTACCGTCTCGGGACCGGTAGGTTCCATTTGTTCTATGGAAAATGACGTAATTCAACAATTTGAGAAAATATTGTCCCTATTCGTACTATAGAACATTTTGTAATTTTTGTCTCAAATTGTTCCATAGAATAAAGTAAGTGCATTTTTAAACATCTTGAAGTTGATGTAAACTGGCCACTCGCCACTTCACATCTTATATCTCATTATGGAAGAATTTGGAAAAAGTAATTCCCATTTAGTTCTGTGCATTCACAGACAAATAAAAACAGGAACAAAAGCTAATATGTAGTTCTATAGAACAAATAGGGACAATATTTTCTCAAATTGTTATATTACGTCATGTTCCATAGAACAAATGGGACCTTCCGCTCGGGACAAGCCTAGGGTAACAATGTACTATTGTGTCTATATATGAACATGGAATCCAGCACAGGCTATCTATCAGTTAGTAGGGTTAGTGCGAGACTTACAGGCGACGTGGGTTCACCTGAGCAGTCGTCGACGAGTGGACACACGAGGTCGCCCATGTCCAGGTCGTCTTTACTCTTCTTGCGCTTCAGGGAGAACTGGCTTTTCTTTGGTACCTGGAAAATAAAATAAAAAATAATAGTAAAATGTTTATTGCAATTACTTAAAAACTATACATACAGGTTCAAGGGTCGCACTTTAAGCTAAATTAGCTTGTGATACCATTAATACAAAAACAGACATTCAAGTATTTGCGTAAAAACTTAAATATAAATAAACTAGCGACCCGCCCGGCTTCGCACGGTTATTATACGTATACACCTTCCTCTCGAATCATTTTATCTATTAAAAAAACGGCATCAAAATCCGTTGCGTAGTTTTAAAGATTTAAGCATACATAGGGACAGAGAAAGCGACTTTGTTTTATACTATGTAGTGATGTGTTAAAGGGCAGGGTTCAGGGTTATAATCGGAAATATTTAATTTGTCTCTTAAATTTTTCGTAATGTATTGCGGGTATCTTAACGCGAATTTCATTGTCTAGTAGATAACTTTTCAAAACTATAAATTAAAACTTAATAAAAATTGCCCTGATTGTTAATTGAACAATGCTTTATTAACAACGAAAATTACAAGCAAAGGAATAGAAAAATTACAACTAGTATTTACAATTGAAACCATTGAGCTAACTGCAGACGGTTGCAAACAGTCTAAAGGTAGCTCAATTGATCCATGTCAATACCAGTCGGAAGCGTCCCCAAGACACTGGCTGCATTGTTAATTTGATTATTTTATTCTTATAATGTTTATAAATGGTGATAGGAAGATCGCCAAAATAACTACCAGAAATAAAAACTGAAAAGTTTATTATATAAATATTTGATAATAATCTAATGATTATCGTGATAATTGAAAGGTAAAACTATCGTTAAAAGGTAAAACTATTGTTTTAATCGTTCGTTAGTTAAGGTGACTGTACAATAAATAAAATGCGTGTGGTTATAATTTAAAGTTTTATTTAGAAAACTTGAGAGCACAGTCAAAAATCGATCCGTTCAGTCGTTCGGATTATAGGGAAGAGAGCAAAACTTGCCAGTTACAAATTAATCTTAGAAAACTAAAATTGTTGCCATAGCTGGCTAGCACACGTAAACTAATTAAAAGCTAATTACACACATTATTTATAAGGCTGGCCATAGACACTAAATTTTATGTTTGACTTTGGTCTTAACATAGTTGGGGCCGGCGGCATGAGTTTACTCTATTAAGCTTTTTACAATATTCAAACTTTTTATAAATGTACTTATTGTTAAGTTTACTTATATATTAATTTAGTTACATAACAAATGTGTTTAATCTATTTCTACAGGTAATTTACAGAGACGCTTAATTGATCTTCTATAAATCTTATTTTTCATTTTTATATCAGCCGCCCTTACTCTACCATCATTGCCTGGATATGTTTTTACAATGCGAGCCATATTATATTCTAATGGAGCAGTATTAAAATCTTTTACAATAACCAAGTCTCCTTCTTTAAGGTTTGGTTCTGGATATTTCCATTTGGGACGGCTTTGAAGCTGAGTTAAATAATCATTTGACCATGATTTCCAAAAGTCTTGTTTAAGCTTTGTACAGACATTCCAAAATTTTAAACAATTGACAGAAGTGTCTTTTAAATCTACTTCAGGGTAGCTAGACAAAGCAGTTCCAATAAGAAAATGAGCTGGAGTTAAATAATTACAGTCTGTGGAGTTTGCAGAGAGTAATGGTCTTGAGTTTAAAATTCCTTCGATTTGAATGATAACTGTATTGAATTCTTCATATGTTAAACATAAGTTTCCTATAACTCTCTTTAAGTGATATTTCACACTTTTTACTCCTGCTTCCCACAATCCTCCAAATTCAGGGGAGTAGCTAGGAATAAACCTGAATTTTATATAATTTTGTGAACAAAATCCCTCTACTGAATCCCTATGTTTTTTAGAAGATTGTAGAGTATATAGCTCTTTCATTACATTAGATGCTCCTTTAAAGGTTTTAGCATTATCACAAAATATATTTGTGGGCATGCCACGCCGGGAAATAAAACGCTTAAGGCATGCTAAAAAGGCGTCAGTTGTCAAATCTGAAACCAACTCTACATGAATTGCCTTTGTGGCAAAGCACACGAATAGCGCTACATAACCCTTTGTAATTATAGGTTTTCTGACTCTAGCAACCTTTAAGTCAAAGTGTCCACAGAAGTCAACTCCGACATGCTGATATGGCCTAGATACTGTTATTCTCTGTTCAGGAAGGGAGCCCATCATTTGTTTAGAAGCCTCTGCTTTAATTTTGAAACACTTGACACATTTACGCACTATCTTTTTAACCTCTCTAATACCACTGACAATAGAGTACCTCTGGGAGAGAGAGCTCAGAACTAGTCTGGGTCCCGCATGCATGAGCCTAAGGTGTTCCCTTTCTATAATCATATTAGTAATCAGTGCATTCTTTGGGAGAATAGCAGGATGTTTTTTATCATAAGACATTTCCCTGGCATTATGGAGCCTACCTCCTACTCTTAGAATACCTTCTTTGTCAAGGAAAGGACACAAACTACCTATACCTGTTTTAATATTTTTTCCAATTGAAAGAGAATGTATCTCTTTCTTAAAATGTTGCCCTTGAGTACAACGCACAATGATTAACAAAGAGTCGCGAAGCTCTTGGGGGGTTAAGCTACTGTCCATCACTTTATTTTTACTTTTTGAACAGTTATTATAAAATCTATAAATGAATCCTATAACTTTTTGTAATTTGAATATGCTAGAATATTTTTCAAATAATTTTGATGAAAATGATGGCTCTACTTGTGTCACATTGCACTGTATTTCTTGCTCATCATTCTGCTGTGTGTCTGTGGGCAATACAGACGTTTTAGAATCTTCAAAACTAGTGTGTATATGATTTTTGTCTGACAAGAAGTCTGGGCCTTGAAACCACAATCTGCTTTGCTGCAGTTTATGTGGCATGACCCCCTGGATAATAAATCAGCAGGGTTATCACCTGTCCTAACAAATCCCCACTGTCTTCTATCTGTCAACTCTAAAATTTTTGTGACTCTATTGTTAGCATAAAGATTCCCTTTGACATTGCCCATTTTTATCCATGATAGAACTATCTGAGAATCAGTGAACAAATATTTGTTCAATTGGGGATATTTACTGTCTAAGAGCTTACCTACTCTATCTGCCAGCTGGGCCAAAAGTAGAGTACCATTAAGTTCAAGTTGAGGGATTGTTAAATTTTTACTTAGTGGAGAAACCCGTGATTTTGAACAGAGTAAGTCTGTTTTCACTGAACCATCTGTTTTTATTATTCTCAGGTATAGACAGCAGCCAAAGGCTTTGATTGATGCATCCGAATATCCTACTAATTCTACAGATGCAATTTTGTCAGTATTGACACACCTAGTTATAGTTATTTTTCCCATAATCTTTAAATAGCTTAAGAATTTATTCCAGTATGAAAACTGATCAATGGGTACTATAGCGTCCCATCCTATTTGCAAAGACCATAGCTCTTGCATAAACATCTTAGCTACTACTATTATTGGACCTATTAACCCAAGAGGGTCAAACATTTTGCCTATAAAGCTAAGAATTTTTCTTTTTGTATTAATATTATGATCCTCCTCAATTTCTGGGCTAGAGAAGGTGAATTTATCTGAAGTTATGTCATACATCAAACCTAGAGGCTTTATTAAATTATCTCCACTCATGTCAATATTTTCAAACTGTTTTTGTTCATATGGAACATCATTAAGGACCTCTGGCAGGTTTGAGCACCATTTGTGCAGTGAAAAACTACCTAACTTGAGGAGCCCTATTAATTGAGCTTTGAGCTTGTATAATTGTTCCACATTATCTGATCCACATAAAACATCATCTACATATGTACTTTTAAGCATTGTTTCAGCAGCTAGTGGGAAATCACTTTTATAGCTCTGAGCTAACTCTACAAGGCATCTAGTGGTTAGGAAAGTACTTGCTTTTAGTCCATAGGAAACGGTTAAAAGCTTTAAACATCTGATGGGTTTCCTTTGTTCATCCCGCCACAAAATATTTTGTAGGCAGGTATGGTGTTCATTGATGAACACATTGCGAAATGCTTTTTGAATATCACAAATCAAAGTAAAGATGAATGTCCTGAATATTATTAAAATATCAAAAAGCTCACTCTGTACCACCGGGCCATTCAGCATGACATCATTGAGGGATACTTGCTTGCAGGATTTCATGCTCCCATCAAACACCACACGAAGTCGGGTTGTCTTACTAGCCTCATTGATAACAGCATGATGTGCTAGAAAATAAGCAGGACCATTTTTTGTATCATAGTTCGCAATATCCACCTCTTTAGCATGCCCTAGCTCAACATATTGATCTATAAACTGTTTATACTGCTCTAGTAACAAAGGATCAGATTTAAATCTTTTTTCCAACATTAGAAATCTTTGGTAGGCCACTGAAAATGAATCACCAATCTGTAAGTCTTCTAGAGGTGCGATGAGAGGCATATCTACATAAAAGCGATTATCTTCGAGCCTCATTGAGCTTTGAAAACTTTCTTCAGCCTTTTGATACTCATCACAGCTCTTTTGTATGGGTGGTTCAGGTAATTTTTCAGTGAGCCAAAAATTTTCCATTACATTTTCCAACTTTTTGTGATCATCAATGACAAAGTTTGAGACTAATTTACAGTTTACATTACTTACTTCACAAGTTTCAGACTCTTTTATAGGAATGTCGCCACCAACTACATATCCAAATAGGGTGTTTTGCAAAACAGGCCCATTTTGAAGTTTTACACAACCATTTAGTAACACATTGAAATAAATATCAGCACCCAGTAACAAAGAAATCTCAGCTGGGTTATTGAACTCGTAATCGGCTAGTTTAATATTATTTGGGATTTTCCAATCAGATATGTTTATGTATTGTTGGGGCAGTTTTGTAGTTATAGTGTCTACAACATAACATTTTAAATTTAATTTAATTTTGTTGTGGCATGGAAGCACACACAAGTTTACAATCTTATTAATTTGTGTACATTTATTACCTATCCCAACTATGTTTTGGTGTTGACTTATGGCTGTCAACCCAAGTTGGTTTGCTAGGCCTTTTGTAATAAAAGATGCTTGAGAGCCAGTGTCAAGTAATGCACGAACAGAATTTAACTCACCTTGTTGGTTTAGCAAGTTTACTTTTACTGTTGGAAGCAAAATAGTATTGGAGACAGGGTTCGATAACAAAGTCACAGCATCCTCAGGAGGACTGGGTTCACTAGGCAAAGCCTGATCTTCATGCAGCAGTGTATTGTGCCCTTGTTTACAAATTTTACATTTCAAAATTAGCTTACACTTTCCTATGTGCTTCTTGAGACAAACTATACATAGCTCGTGGTTCAGTACAAATGATTGTCGGACTTCTAATGCTGCCATTTTGAACTCTGGACAGCTGTAAAGAGGATGTTCACTTTTATTACATTGTTTACACAATTTTTTATCATTTGAGGCAACATTAGTCACCTTTGATGTTGTAGGTTTATGGAACCTGCTTGTACTTTCATTGGAAGTACTTTTGGGGGTGAAACTATCTTCTAACGCGATGGCGCGTTTTTCAAGGAATTGCAAAAAATCTACCATGGAAGGTAATCTTTCTATGTTCCTATCTAATTGATATGCTCTATTTGTTATTGGATCTAATTTTCTGGTTAGAATGGAAATTAGCATCATGTCCCACGATTCTATGGGCTGCTCCAGATTTTTCAATGCGTGCAATTGTTGCTGCACATTTGACACAAGATACCTTATAGTATAGGCTGCAGTGCCTTTTTGCATTGTTGGATAATCTAGTAGCAAGCTAATATGATTTCCTATTAACCGTGCTTTGTTATCAAAACGTTTCTCCAATAACTGTAGTGCTTCCCTATACGACTGATTTACCAATGGCAAATTGACAATGACTGCTAAAGCATCATCTGTTACATACTTTCTTAAATAAAATAATTTTTGTACATCTGACAATGACCTATTATTATCTATGATAGCCAAGAAAAGCTCGTAGAAAGGTTTAAATTTGGTAAAGTCCTTTCCATCATATGGGGCCAAATCAATGGTTGGCAGCTTGCATGTTGACACGTTGTGACACTCCGATACAGTCTTTTTTCCTATTTGTTTTAATGACGCATTTATTTTGGCAAGTATGTTATAATATTTTTCTTCAACAAGACCAACCTGTTCAGTATCGTTTTCGTCAATACTTAGTATGTCCAGTTGCACGGCCTCATAGCTTTTGAGAGCGTCTATGAGTTTCTCCTTCCTGGCCTCGAGTATGTCCACCGTAGAAGATGCAAATGATATTGGATCATTTACATAAGTATCGATTCTTGTGATTGTCGCCTTGCATTGTGAACGCAAAAGTTTGTATTTACGCAATTGTTCTTTGGATTCTGCCATTATAAACTACGAGATATTTTATAACACTACGCGCACTGCACTTGTGTTTACTAACGTGATGTAAACAAATCGACGTCACTTTTGACACTCACTGACAGCCGCGAAGACAGGCACGGCGGATGACAGCTCGATCGACAGCAAACACGAAGAAATATGGCGGCCGGAAGCACACGCCTTTTGCCAAACAATTTTTACCGGAAGTTGTAGAACACGTCGTCTTCACTTTTTCTTCAGAGGTTATATTTACCAAACTGGATAGGATGCCAGAATTTGTAGGATATGTTGTTGTATGCACTTTTTTGATGATGCTTCTCCTTGTTTTTTGATCTATGATGGCATAGATCGAAGTTGCGGGCCTCGTACAAAACCCGGCAATGGCGGCTTGTCTTGCAAGACGCTCTGTAGAACACGTAGTTATTACGCGGCACTGATTTTTACTTTTTCGAAGGACCACAGCACGCATGTACAATAAATAAAATGCGTGTGGTTATAATTTAAAGTTTTATTTAGAAAACTTGAGATTGAGAGCACAGTCAAAAATCGATCCGTTCAGTCGTTCGGATTATAGGGAAGAGAGCAAAACTTGCCAGTTACAAATTAATCTTAGAAAACTAAAATTGTTGCCATAGCTGGCTAGCACACGTAAACTAATTAAAAGCTAATTACACACATTATTTATAAGGCTGGCCATAGACACTAAATTTTATGTTTGACTTTGGTCTTAACAGTGACTAAATTATTTAAGATTACAATTATTTATTTTCAAAGCAAATGAGCATAGGTCTCTCTTTCACTTTCCACTACTCGCGGTTTATTACTGTAAATTAGGAATTTAATGAGTTACCTTATACTTAGTAGTTGCCGTAAGGGGTTGATAACCTAGTGTTTGTTCCGCGGTCCGTTTCTGCTGTATCACATCCCGCCCCAAAAGGTCGTTGAATCTGCAAAAAGTCAGTTTTGTTGTAAATATTAAATTTAGTTTCTGTATAAAACTTCACTTGTCTAAGTGCTTATTTTATAAGCCTGAAGAAATATATATATATATAGACATGTTTTTTTTATTATATTAATAGTATGTATAAATATAACGACATAAAATAATTTGTTATGAGAATAAATAAAATGAAACTGAAAAAAAAGTTAGGGAGTCAATTGTATATTGACTTGATTGTTGTCTTGGGGAAGCTTCCGACTGGTATTGACATGGATCAATTGAGCTATCTTTACACTGTTTGCAACCGTCTGCAGTTAGCTCAGTGGTTTCAATTGTATACAATGTGATTTTTCGAACCTTGATCAAAAGAAATGTGCGGATACACGACACATATTTATCGGTAAAAATCGGGATAAAAAAAATTATATGTTATTTATCTCAAAAACAAAGCAGTTTTAATATTTTTTTAAATGAAGACTACTTCATCTGGTTTTTTCTTCGTTTCTTTTTGAGTAAATGGTGTATGTTATTCGAAGTAGTCTCATTTGAAAGCTAGATAGTTTACCTAGCTAATAAAATAAATAAAAAATACAAATACGATACATAAGCGTAGTAAAAACAGTATTTTTTTAGAAATAAGACAAAAAAAAAGATTTTTATTTTATTTTTTCTCTGTAACTTTAAAACTGGGTAATTAAGGTGTACTTTTTTGCATGTTGTATTAAACTTCATAATTTATTCTACAAATCCTTCAAAAACTGGGGGTCTATCTCTTTCCGTTGTCATGTTATTCACCATTTAAATTAGGTACTTTCTGCCATCAGTTGAGATTCCTGTTGATATCTGTACTTGACTTGTGTTTAAAAAAAAAACATTAAAATTTTTTAATAAATTAATAAATATGTGTCGTGTATCCGCACATTTCGTTTGATCAAGGTTCGAAAAATCACATTGTATACTAGTTGTAATTTATTCTATTCCTTGATTGTAATTTTCATTGTTAACTAAGTACATTTGGTGTTAGAGCTACCGGGATAGAAAGGATAACTCCAACAACGGCTTGTAGATCGCAACTGGTTTATTGATTAGGTTTAGTTAACATGAAGACAAAATACGGAACATGAAAAGCACGTAAAACGATAAACATCACGCATTACACGTTCGGCTACATCGACATTGCTAAGCTAAAAATATAGGAATTTAAATGATACAGTTTTTGCATGTTGCTTCACCCTGAATAACATTGTACTTTGTACATCTTGGCCACTAGAAAAAAGAAGACAATATTATGTGTTAGAATACGAATTGTATACACAATAATCTACACAACTAAAATTCTTCCGAATAATCAACACTATATTGTACTTCGTACATCCTGGCCACTCGCAAAAGAAAACAAGTATTCATTAAAACTTGACAACAAACAAAAAGTACCTATTCATGTAAAGGTGAATGTAGGTAAATGTAAACATTAAAATTGTGTAAGTATGATATAGAAAATTGAATGGAAATGTAAAACATCGAAATATTAAAACTGTTGAAATATTAAAACTGTTATACAACGAAAAAATTAAACTTTAGTGAGAGATGAGATTGTATAGACAGTATAGAGATAATAAAGAATCGAATGGTTTTATGTTATACCTAATATGCGCCTATTAAGTATGTTTTCTATACGCTGTTCTAACGTAGTGTTAACACTGGGCGCTTCTTGATCCCGTGTTTCTACCGTGGGGATATTCAACCTCGAGCTCCATCGCGAAACACGCGGCGCGCACTGCTCGTCACACGCTGCTGGATACTGTGCCTTGGGGTCTTCTGCAAGGGCCGCCGAGTTGCTCGTCGTCAAATGGAGTCCTGCGCCGGCTAGCAGCACATTTCTTCGTCGTCGTGCTGGAGAATTACGTTGGTGTAGGTTGTTACAACTTAGCCTGTTTCCAAAGAATTCCGTTGGTAACTGATGTACGCTGTGGCGGATTTCTTCTATCTCCTCTAAATTTTTGGTAAATTCCAATCCACTTTCTTGATTTCGGAGTGCCTGGTGGATTTGATCTTTCCTCTGTGTCATCCTTTTGATTTTAGTCGTAGATGGTTGAATGTGAGAATCCGATGATGTTCCAGGTTTCCGTAATGCGTCATGCAATAAAGTATTGTGCTGACCTTGGCACATTCTGCATGAACGTCTTGAACGGCACTGACCTTCCTCGTGCTGAAGTAGGCAATTTTGACAAATGCCTAACTGCATTGTTGCATTTAATTTATCTTTGTTATTGATCTTCTTGATATTATCACATCGGTAAATTGCGTGATTGTTGCTACAATAAGGGCTGGTCAATAATGTGCAAGCTGTTGAAATAAATCCAAGGTTGCCTGACTTACTGTAGCTTGATTGTTGTTGATTATTTAGCTTGCTTGATGATCCCTTTGACTGACTGAAGGGCTTCTTAAGTTGAAAAGGAATTTGTTTCGTAGGATGCTTCAATTTATTTTCCATTTCTTTCTTCATTATTGATGAACTAGATTTCCGGGGCTGCAGCACTGATTTATCCTTTTCACTTTTTATTGATGGTACTAGACCACTGAACTTATTATGCATGAAGTCCAGAAGCTTATCTAGTCTATTTATACTTGTCATAAGACTCTTCCGATACTTCTGACTGGCTGGATCCTCGAGGAAGTTGTTCTCGATACGTAGCATGGCTTCGAGAATATCCTCAAGGTTCTCCTTCAAGATATCCATAATTAGTAGGTTATACAGGACCTCTTCGATATAGGATACTTGTTCAAGCGCTGCTCTGCGATGTAGGTTCCGACGGCTATGCAGGGAACACAATACGCGTTCGAACAGCTGCTCTGCGATGTAGGTTCCGACAGGCAATGTAGGGAACACAATTCGCACGATACTACGTGTTCATATATGCGACGTAGTATCTTGAGGATAACGTTTTAGTATTGTACGTTATCCAGTTTGTCCTTCGAGAGACAGTGGTGAGCGCGATCGCGGATTTTGACTGTGAATCCGGCTCGAAGAAATGTTAGAGCTACCGGGATAGAAAGGATAACTCCAACAACGGCTTGTAGATCGCAACTGGTTTATTGATTAGGTTTAGTTAACATGAAGACAAAATACGGAACATGAAAAGCACGTAAAACGATAAACATCACGCATTACACGTTCGGCTACATCGACATTGCTAAGCTAAAAATATAGGAATTTAAATGATACAGTTTTTGCATGTTGCTTCACCCTGAATAACATTGTAAAAAAAAAAAAATACAAAATCGTTTATTGGGACAGATAACAGGTTTGGTAAGTTACATGTTGAACGAGGAGACCACAAAAGTTAAAAACTGCGGCGTAGTCTCCTCGCCCGCCTCCTGACACGATATAAATACATTTTTAAAGTTATAGTTATGTTTAGATAGGTAGTTAATTAGGAAGAAATTAAAAATCTATGTTGCATGCAAAAACAATAGAAAATTAAAATTAAAATAAGAACAGTTATATAAAGATAAATGATTAATTAAGAACTAGTTGTAAATTAAATCAGGTTGTTTCTTACAGTAGGCAAAAGATTCTAGAGACAATAATGGGTTTCGAATCTAGGTATTAAGGGTATTAGTGTGTTGAGTTTAGAGTGTATAGTTTGAAGGTTTAGTATCTGTTTGTGTGTGTGTTAGGTAAGGTGCTCCCGAGGACACCGGTCTCTTGAGAGTCCGGGCAACGAGGGCTGCCTGCCAAAATGTGATTGTTTGGTGTAGAATCTGTGTGTGTGTGTGTGTTTTGTGTGTGCGTGCGTGTGTGGGTGTGAGTGCGTGTGTGAGTTTAATAGAGAGAGAGATAAGTGTGTTGGGCCCCTTGAGGACACCAGTCTCTTAAGAGTCTGGGCAACAAGAGGTCCACGGAATTTTGGAGATTTATGTTAGAGTGAGAGTGAGAGGGTATCTAGCTGGGACTTTGCAGTAGGTTTTCAGTGTCTTCATATGAAAGGGTCAGAAGCCATTGGCGGCACTTTATTTTCATTTTGTATCGAGGTAAGGGGTAGATGTTCAATATTTTATTGACTCTGTTGTAAATTGAAGGGCTCGAATAGAAATATTGTCGTCTGGTTACAGCTGTATGGTGAGGCTCTATTTGACAGACTTTGTCAGATCGACGTTTATTTCGTACAAAATGAGGGTCATAGGTAAGTTCTGAGTGTTTTCGCTGGAGAGTTGCGAGAATGTAGAGTTGTCTAACAGTCAGAACCTCACATTCTGCGTATAGCAAGTGGGTAGGATATCGCCGAGGTTTGGACAACATTACCTTGAGCACCGCCCTCTGCGCTCTTTCAACTTTAAGGATTTGTGTTTTAATTGCTCCACCCCAAGAGGTATTACAATAGGTGATGATGGATTGAGCTAAGGAGAAATAAACAGTTCTTAGACTGACTATGTCCGCAACACCTCTCAGTTTATTGAAAACAAAGATCAATTTTCGGACTCTTGAGACGGTGCAGTGAATGTGAGGGAACCAGGAGAGGGTGCTATCAAGATAGACGCCAAGGTACTTGATATTCTGCACTACTTCAAGAGCCTGGCAGGAGCAGGGTGAGGAAGCATTGAAGGAAGAAGAGATACAAGTGTGGGCTCGAATTGAAAAAGGGGTAGAAGGTGGTGGCTGGGATCTAGAGGATGAAGAGAAAGTCAGACATTTTGTTTTGCTCGTATTAAGGGTTAAGAGATTCAGAGAAAGCCAACTAAGCACTGTCCTTAACGATAGCTCCGCAGATAATTGTGCCTCCTTCCAAGTCTGGCCAGCAATGACCAGCGCAGTATCATCTGCATAGGTGAAGATTGAGCAGTTAGGGAGTGACAATTTACAAAGTTCGTTGATGTAGATGAGGAAAAGCTGTGGGCCAAGTTCACTACCCTGCGGAACACCGAAAGTGAGTGTTTCCTCCTCACTGAGGATATCATTTATCTTAACCACTTGTCGACGATCAGTAAGAAAACTCTCAAATAGCTCTTTGACACTGCCTCTTATACCGATGTTTTCTAGTTTGTTTAAAAGTAAAGGGACTGATACAGTATCAAAGGCCTTAGAAAGATCTAGAAAAACTCCGACAGTTTTGAGGCCTTTGTTGATGTTCTTTGCAATCGTGGTAGTGAGGTTAGATACCGCGTCTTCAGTGGATATATTGGTTCTGAACCCATATTGATAAGGGGCTAGGATATTTTTACTATTTAAGAAATTTGAGAGCCTCCTATTGATAACTTTTTCAAAGATTTTTGAAAAGACACTCAATACCGATATTGGTCTATAGTTATTTACATCGTGGCTTTCGCCATTTTTGTAAATAGGGTGAACAATAGCTTTTTTAAACGCAGTAGGGAAGGTACCGGTAGAGATGCAAAGATTGAAGATAAAGGTTAGTACAGGCCCAATAGTGGTTCTGGCCCCTTTTACAACGGCGGTTGGGATACCGTCCCAACCAACAGCGGATTTATCTTTTAGGCTGCCTATAAGGCATTCTATTTCTTGACTGTCAGTAGGCCAGAGAACCATAGAGTCATTGGAGGAGGTTTCTAGATTTGGGTATTGAGGAGACACAGGATCCACTGGTTGAGTTATTTTAGACGCCAGATTTTTTCCTATACTAGCAAAGAAATTATTTACTCTATTTGCTGCTTGTTTTGGGTTATTATCCAATTTTAGTAAGTCCTCAGACGTAGAATGTTTACGTTTTAAATTAGCTATTTTCCTTATTACTTCCCAAGTAGCCTTTGGGTTATTCTTGGCCTTATGTAGCTCATTACGTTCATATTCATTCTTTATTGATTTCAGTAAATTGTTGCAGAAGTTACGGTAGCGTATGAAAGAAGTTTTAATTATTTGGTTATTTTTATTTTTCAAGTGTTTTTTGTATAGCTTATCTCTATGTCGTATGCACCTTAGGAGCCCTGGCGTAATCCAGGGTTTTATAGTGCGGTGTTTACTAGAAATTATTGTTAAAGTATGCTTTCGGATAATAGTTGATAATATTGTAATAAGAGATTGTGTCGCAATATTGGGGTCAGAACAAAGTAAAACAGAAGAAAAATCGTGGCCTTCGATGGTTTTTATGATATCAGGAATTTTTAATTTAGTCTTGAATAACGTTTTCGGTTTAAATTGATTAGTACTATGTAGGCAGAATAGTATAGGGGCGTGATCAGTTATTACGGAATCTAGAATAAGCGAAGTGACAGGAAATGGTGATTTAATAATAACGTGATCGAGGCATCTGTCCAGGCGAGTAGGCAAAATGTAGGCAGGGTACATAGCATGCGAAGCTATCAAATTAAGGTATTCATCAGAATTGGGATCACTAAGGTGTGCTGGCTGAGCTATGTTAATGTTAATATCACCGACAATTAATATGGACTCAAAAAGCTTTAAGGGTCTAGACAGACGGACTGCAATTCAACTGCAATCCGACTGCCAAATGGCAGTTCAGATGCAGTTGGAATGCAGTTGGCTCGACTGCAATCAAACTGCACGTCGACGGGCAGTTGGCGTGCAGTTGGATTGCAGTCTGAGTGCAGTTACAACGACTAACTGCACTCAGACTGCAATCCAACTGCACGCCAACTGCCCGTCGACGTGCAGTTTGATTGCAGTCGAGCCAACTGCATTCCAACTGCATCTGAACTGCCATTTGGCAGTCGGATTGCAGTTGAATTGCAGTCCGTCTGTCTAGACCCTTAGTCATTCAGAATAGTATCTAGACAGTTGAGAAAGCCTTCGATATTTTTTTGGGAGGGGGGACGATATAAAGCGACTATAGAAATATTGTTATCGAATTTTAGTAAAAGACAATTTGCGTCTATAAATGAAAGTGTTTGGACATTACAGATTAGATTATCTCGAACATAGGCGGCAACACCTTCGTTTTGAGTATTAAAATCAGAGGAGAAGGAGCGAAATCCAGGGAGATTTGGTAGATTGGGACACTTGCTGAGCCAGCATTCACTTAAGATCACCACGTCGAGCTGTGATTGTATTCTATGTAACAAGACTAAAAGAGCACCGAAGTTACAGTTTAAGCTTCTTATATTAAGATGTAACATTTTAAGGTTACCCTTGCCGAGGTATTTAGAGGATTCTTCCGGAGAACAGTTATAGGCATTTGACAAATTATAGGTTTCTTCAATATTATCAGCTAAGTTAATAACATCATCCATTGTTAGATTGATAAAAGTACAGTGGGAACAACATCATTGCGGCATTTGAAAAATACGTAAATCTGACATAAGGCAAATTGAAAAACGAATTCTGATTTTGAGGACGTATGTTGATGAAAAACCAGTGAAAAAATAAACAGTAGGATAAAAAACACCCAGAGGAAATAATGTGAGTGTCTGAGTGTGTGTGTATTCGTGTGAGAGAGTGTGTGTGTATTCGTGTGTGAGAGTGTGTATGTATTCGTGTGTGAGAGTGTGTGTGTATTCGTGTGTGAGAGTGTGTGTGTATTCGTGTGTGAGAGTGTGTGTGTGTGATTGTTTTTGTGTTACAAGTTTTTACATACCTATTCAATTCAATATACCTTATTAGGTAATACCAGAAATTAAACTTAACATTAATTTTAACATACAATATACAAAAAAATACTAAGCAATAACAATAAGAATTTACATTACATGCGAGCAAATTTGGTAAATAATCTAGTCATTTAATATTGAATGGATCGAGATCAGCCTCGCTATTAACCCTAATCGCGGGGCTTCCCTCACGCTTGCGTAGAAAAATTTTTCCGTTTGATACCCAGCAATATTTAAAATCATTCGCTTTAGCGTATTCTCTGGCTAAGTAAAAAAGCTTTTTTAATTTTTGGGGTAAATTTTCGGATATGAAAATGGGCTTTACCGCTCCCGAAATTCTCAGTTTTTCAGTAGTCAGTCGATTATTACCTTTCACATCTTTTCTGTACTTGGAGATGAAATTCTCCCTCAAAAGCACACTAGTGAAGTCAACTATCAAGGTTTTTGAGGTCGGGTCTCTGGTGTTATTAATTCTGTAGATATCTTTGATTTCGGAGGTAGACATGGGGACATTGAGCGCTCTACCAATCTTAATAACACTGTCTAGCAGCGATGATTTGGTTTCCGGTTGAGACAAAGGCAAGTTACGGATCTCAACGCAAGTAGATCTGGCGTGACGCTCGAAGCTATCAACCTTTAGTTCGAGGGCTGCGATGTACTGGAGGTTCGCCTTTTTTTCTGCCTCATGCGTATTAAGCTGGGACTGTAGCGACTCGTTTTTGACAGTGAGCAGATCGACTGCGGTCCGAAATTCGTCAATCATTGTTATCAATTTTTCATACTTATTGTTTTGTTCTGATTGAAAATCAGACATCATGTTCTTTATCTCATTCATGAATGAGGTTAGAATCCCATCGTCATACCCCAATGCTTTGCGCTTTATGCTGTTACGCCGCTGAGGTAAAATAGGTGTACTGCCTCTAGGCGTTCCAAATTCGGGCGCTATCTCTGAGCAATTGAGGTTTGGTTCGGACGAACACTGCTGAAGTGGAGGTTGTACTTTGTACATTTGGCATAGCAGTTAAAATAATCGGTATATTCTACTAAGCTAAGCAGCGCTGTTATGTTATGTATTCAATACATAGAGAAATGACATTTATGATAATTTATAACCTTTAATAATTTACTTTAATTTCCTTATCTGCGACCAAAATGTCATAGATAAGAAACCATAAAAGAAACTGCATTTGTAAACCGCCGCGAAGCCGCTTACAGCCACCATCTACAAGGTACTCCAGGGCCCGAATTCCACTAAATACATCGCTTCACCATTTAAATAGTATCGTGTCAAAATGTCAGGGACATATGGATAAAGGGACATAGGGACAGAAAAAGCGACTTTGTTTTATACTATGTAGTGACTTCTATAGGACACTGTGTCAAGAGAAAAAAAATAATGTACCTCTGTGTTAGATGCCGCCGCAGTAAGGTCTTGTTGGCCGGAATGTTCAGTAGCGCAGCTAATAACTCAGCCGTGAAGCGCGGCTCCAATAGCATAAGGCCGCCGTGGACGCCTGGAAAGGAAACAAAGGTATCATTTATAAGGGTTTCATTTTTACTATAAATACCCAAAATATTTCATTAGGTGAAAATAGACGGTTCAACCAAATTGAATCATTTCGGTTGAATGGAGCAGAAATGAAAGCATGAAATGAAAGATGAAGCAACCAAATTGATCCATGTAAACTTAAAAGTGAATCATTCAAGGTCATTGAACGGTATCTGGAAAATGAACTGTTCAACTGTTTCTGTGAAAGATGTCGTCGTTTAGGAGTTGCAATAATATGTGATCATTTAATAAAAGAATTATCGAAAAAGAAGCTAAGGAAACGCCGCCGTCAAACCGTCTATTGAGAGAATTGGCAGAAGAGGATCCAGATGAATACCTCAATCATCTTCGCATGACTGAAGCAAAATTAGGTAGGTAGTAGGTAGGTATATAATGTCCAAAAATACGCCCTTCTTTGACACATTGTATCGCTTGTTACCTGCCCCGCGTAGGTTGGGCGCGTACTCGGCGAGGTCGATGGCCTTGAGCCACTGCATGACGCGGTGCGAGGACCAGCGACTCTCTATGACACATTGTATCGCTTGTTACCTGCCCCGCGTAGGTTGGGCGCGTACTCGGCGAGGTCGATGGCCTTGAGCCACTGCATGACGCGGTGCGAGGACCAGCGACTCGCTATGACACATTGTATCGCTTGTTACCTGCCCCGCGTAGGTTGGGCGCGTACTCGGCGAGGTCGATGGCCTTGAGCCACTGCATGACGCGGTGCGAGGACCAGCGACTCTCTATGACACATTGTATCGCTTGTTACCTGCCCCGCGTAGGTTGGGCGCGTACTCGGCGAGGTCGATGGCCTTGAGCCACTGCATGACGCGGTGCGAGGACCAGCGACTCGCTATGACACATTGTATCGCTTGTTACCTGCCCCGCGTAGGTTGGGCGCGTACTCGGCGAGGTCGATGGCCTTGAGCCACTGCATGACGCGGTGCGAGGACCAGCGACTCGCTATGACACATTGTATCGCTTGTTACCTGCCCCGCGTAGGTTGGGCGCGTACTCGGCGAGGTCGATGGCCTTGAGCCACTGCATGAAGCGGTGCGAGGACCAGCGACTCGCTATGACACATTGTATCGCTTGTTACCTGCCCCGCGTAGGTTGGGCGCGTACTCGGCGAGGTCGATGGCCTTGAGCCACTGCATGACGCGGTGCGAGGACCAGCGACTCGCTATGACACATTGTATCGCTTGTTACCTGCCCCGCGTAGGTTGGGCGCGTACTCGGCGAGGTCGATGGCCTTGAGCCACTGCATGACGCGGTGCGAGGACCAGCGACTCGCTATGACACATTGTATCGCTTGTTACCTGCCCCGCGTAGGTTGGGCGCGTTCTCGGCGAGGTCGATGGCCTTGAGCCACTGCATGAAGCGGTGCGAGGACCAGCGACTCGCTATGACACATTGTATCGCTTGTTACCTGCCCCGCGTAGGTTGGGCGCGTACTCGGCGAGGTCGATGGCCTTGAGCCACTGCATGACGCGGTGCGAGGACCAGCGACTCGCTATGACACATTGTATCGCTTGTTACCTGCCCCGCGTAGGTTGGGCGCGTACTCGGCGAGGTCGATGGCCTTGAGCCACTGCATGACGCGGTGCGAGGACCAGCGACTCGCTATGACACATTGTATCGCTTGTTACCTGCCCCGCGTAGGTTGGGCGCGTACTCGGCGAGGTCGATGGCCTTGAGCCACTGCATGACGCGGTGCGAGGACCAGCGCGCGAGGGAGGCGTCCCCCGCGTCCCCCTCCCCCGCGCCGCACTCCGCCCCCTCCGCCGCGCGACGGATCATCGTCTCGGGGTTGAAGCGGTTGTCGCGGAGGACTTGGATGCCTGGAAACAATTATTTTATTATTATAAGTATCAGCCGTAAGGAATATCCCACCGTAAGGAATTAAGGATAAAATAATCAATTGTCTTGTATCCATAACACTAACTCTGCCGCGTCCGCCGCCGCCTTATTATTTATTGAATACACAGGTAATGTAGTGCATACCTCGCCTGATAGAGAGAGCGTGCAGCGCATGAGAGACCCTGAGATGCGCGTGTAGCTCCGCGTGCGTGAGGCGGTGCAGCGCGCGCCCGTCGAGCGCCGCCTCCGCCGCCGCCGCGCGCGCGAAACAAACGCCCACGTCCTCCAGCCAGCGGAGTGTCCACGCCGTGTCGAGGCGCCCTGATGCTGTGAGCAGCGCGTCTCCGTGACCACCCTGGAAGAACAATACGAATAAGAGAACAAACTCTTAAGCCCTTCTCCCATTACGGTACTTGTAGGGTACGATACTCGAGTATAATACTTGGTGGGTACATGTTCGCTACGCGAAGCTCGCATATTATGCTACTGAAATATTACTAAATTCATCATATGTGCTCGTTTCTTGTAGACGGACGTTATGTCGAGCGACTCCATTGGTATGTTGTCGAAACGCGCGAGACGCGACGCACAAGCGAACAACACGGCGGGTATCTAGAGACTAGCCGCGAACGCGTAGAATTCCAGTATCGTAGTGTGAGAGTCTCCGTATAAATGTACCTATGTGAGATACTTCGCGGCTACTAGTCTCCGAGACTAGAGTCGCGCGGGCGTCTCGTAATGGGAGAAGGGCCTTAAAGTCTCCACACACTGAAGCCGGAGGCGGAGCGGAGGCGAAGGCGTACCGGTTTTTCCTATGGCATCGCGCCGCCACCACCTGCGGTGTGTGTGTAGGCTTTCATATGATTCAATAGAATACAACTCAAACGCCTTCGCCTCCGCTCCGCCTCCGGCTTCAGTGTGTGGAGACTTTTAAGGCGCAAACAGGAGCTAAGCTAGCCCCACCACTTATTTTTTCATAATGATTATTAAATTAGAGTGCGTAAGCCCGCCCTCGCACTCGGGGAATATCTAAGAAACGAAATAAAATGACAAAAAAATTTGCGAATTCGAAAATTTTTGCGATACTATTTAAATTTTTCAGATACGTTAAACGAAGGAATTTCCTAAATTCATAGTTTCATTTTGTTATATCTAACATAAGCTTTTTTTAATGCATCTGTAGTAGTTTTACTTTATCTAGTTTAGAAAGAGATACGAAATTGTTCTTGGTGGCCACCTAACTCTGTTTTCGACTTTTTTGGACTTTCTTTTTTTGTATAAGACTTTTTTGTGTTCCCATAAAAGTCCCAAAAAAATCTACCAATCTTATCCTTTAAGAACGAAACCCTAAAAACCAAAAAGTCTTACCAATAAGTCCGTCAACGCCAGTACAATCTTCTTCTTATGCATCGGATGCTTAATCGCCAGCTCCTTCTCGATAGCTTGGTGGGAAGCGGAGGCGAGCACGCCCTTCCCGTCGGCAGCGCCTAGCCACGTCCGCGCCGCGGCGCAGTAAGACTCGAGACCGAGACTCTCCAGCCAGCCGCAAGTTGTGTCGCAGTCCCATTGCCTCACGTCTGTTGTTTGCCTGGCAATTTTAAAGGAGTAAGACAACATCACACTAAATTCTTTTATATTTCAAAAGGTTAAAGTTTTAATTCATTCATTCACTACATAGTATAAAACAAAGTCGCTTTCTCTGTCCCTATGTCCCAATATCCCTATGTCCCTTTGTATGCTTAAATCTTTAGAACTACGCAACGGATTTTGATGTTGTTTTTATAAGTAGATAGAGTGATTCAAGAGGAAGGTTTATACGTATAATTATAATAATTACCCAACCGATCAACTCTACAAGGATTGGAATGTCCTTTCTGTAAGGCGAACCTTCCTCCTTGAAATCACCCTTAGCATGCACTCTCAACTTGAGTACAATCAGGAATTGTTAGGAATAAGCGTAGGAAGGGTAAGGTTTGCGCCACTCAGACCTTTCATACCAGCCACTCACACAAATTCAGTTGTTTCTTGGGACCCTATATCTACAACAAGATTAACAGCTTTCTAAACCTCTTTCCCCTATCCCGTTTTAATTGTAAAAAAGTAGTGACTAAATGGTTAAAAACACTTAACTACCAAGAGATAGAAAACCTCCTAATCATCCTTTCATAAATCTAATCTTAAATCTAATCTAATATTGTAATTTGTAATTCTTAGACAACCTAGAATAAGCTAAACTTTTTTAGAGTGAAAAGAAACCTCTAGCTAAGCATGATCAGAGACCTGACACTTATCTAGACTGTTTGACCCTGATTGCATTTTTATTTGACTGGTTGTTTGGGGTCTGAACATAGAACTTACATACTTAAACACACACTCACACAAACACCACACACTTGACACACAAAGTCACACACACATTTGGTAACTCCTGTCGCCCGGACTCTTAAGAGACCGGTGTCTTCAGGAGTACCCAACCAAACATGCACTCATACAACACACACCTACATTTCACTTGTAGCATTCACACACACTCACTCACACACACACGCTCACACACTTCACCATCACTCATTTTGGTTTGTCTGTGCCTAATGTTAGTTTACTTTTATTTTTTCCACGTTTTCTTTTACTCTTTTAAATTGTTTGTTTCTATTCCTACAATGATGTTAAATTATTAAGAAAGGTCAAAATAATAAAACAGTATATAGTACGTAGTATAGTGTATAGTATCCGTGGAGTGGGAGCCCTGGAGACTTGCAGTTTCAGGTTTTTTCTAAAAACCTATAGCAAGCTCCAGCCTCTCACAATACAGGTTTTATATATTACTACCTATAAATTTAATTACCTAATCTTAAGAAAACCTATTGTGAAAGGAAATAAATATATATTATTATTATTATTATTATAATAAAACCGTGCGAAGCTGGGGCGGGTCGCTAGTGATTATAATAATTTAAGGCGCAAACAAGAGCTAAGCTAGCACCACCACGCTATAAGCTTTTTTAATGCATCTGTTGTAGTTTCATTTTGTCTATTTTAGGAAGAGATACGAAGTTGCTCTTGGTGGCCACCTAACTCTGTTATCGACAGGTTCGGAAAAAAATGGAAAATAAAGACAGAAAACTCACTGAAACTATAACTATTGAACGGGTGTTTTATGTAACTTTTTTCTTTTTTTCTTTTCTTTTTCTTTTTTTTCGCGAACGCACCTCTATAAATGTGTTCTATGTATAATTACCAAGGCATAGTGAGCGGCCGCGATCGAGGCGTCGACCGTATCGAGGCTCGTGCGAACTCGTCCCCTTCCAACATAACACCTCCGCTGCCGAGCCGCGAACGCAATAATTACCAAGGCATAGTGAGCGGTCGCGATCGAGGCGTAGACCGTATCGAGGCTCGTGCAAACTCGTCCCCTTCCAACTTAACACCTCCGCTGCCGAGCCGCGAACGCACCTCTATAAATGTGTTCTATGTATAATTACCAAGGCATAGTGAGCGGCCGCGATCGAGGCGTAGACCGTATCGAGGCTCGTGCAAACTCGTCCCCTTCCAACTTAACACCTCCGCTGCCGAGCCGTGAACGCACCTCGCGTAGGGACGGGGATGGACTACCGCGACTTATCACTTCGTCTTTCTCAGCTGTTGGTAGAAAACGTAGAAACAAACTTAGTTTAGGGCTAGATGTTTTGTTAGTATATCAATGTCTTTATTTCTTTAGGCTCACAAAATAAGAACTTCGACAAGTTATATTTTAAACTATAGGTACATAACTAATCAAAATAATATAAGTGATAATTGATTTTCTCTTCGCTTCAATCTTTTGTTGTTTTGTGTTAGAGGTGTTTGAATCAACATTCAATACACTTTATTGTATGTACCTGTCAGCACCCATTAAAAACCTTCCTCCCAATATTTTTTACTAAGTTGTATCATCATCATCAGTCACCATCTATATTAGTCCACTGCTGGACATGGGCCTCCCCTAATAAGCGCCAATAAGGTGTATAGTCTAATATTATCTGTGCTAAGATGTATGATTAGCCATTGTCAATATAGTGTGTGACATCGACGAACAGAACAATTAAAAACAACTTATAAGATAATCTAAAAGTACCTTATAATATAATTTACACATAACATCAAAAGCTCAAAGCTAAGGACAGTCTACCTTGGTCTGGCTGGGTAGAGATTAGTAAGTAAGCGCGCATTTGTCTTGTTATTTACTTGACTCATTATTTATTATAAATGAATTTAATGTCAGTTGGAAATAAATAGCATGACACATTAATGTCGGTGGAAAATACAGCTTGTGTTGGAACAAAGACCTATGACTATGTACACTACACTTTATGACTATGAGACTAATACTTCGATCGAGGAATGTAAAAGGACGTTTGTCATATCATGTATTGGAAACTCCCAGAGACTTAGGTTGGGAACTTTTCCCAATATTGGGTCGGCAACAACTGCAGTATACAAGCGAGTCATAGAGACCTAAATTGGGAAGAGTCCATTGGAGTCATGGGAAGAGGTAAATACGAGAACATGATGCGTCAACCAACACCCATAGAAACGAGTTGAGATCCCATAGACGAGGACTGTTATGGGTAGACTATTACGAGTAAGAAAATAAACAAGCCGGCGTTGAGTGAGTGTGAGGGGGATATAAATACGACAAACAGCCTGGAATGAGTGTGAGGGGGATAGAAGCGCGTCATGCGACAACCCCCAGAGACCTAGGTTGGGCACAGAGTGGACACATGCTCAGTGTAGCTGAGTGTAAAAGGCACCAGGGCCGTCAATGAGCGGCGAGAGGGGATAATACGACAAACAAGCCGGCGTTGAGTGAGTGTGAGGGGGATACAAATACGACAAACAGCCGGCATGGAATGAGTGTGAGGGGGATACAAATACGACAAACAGCCTGGAGTGAGTGTGAGGGGGATACAAATACGACAAACAGCCTGGAGTGAGTGTGAGGGGGATACAAATACGACAAACAGCCGGCGTGGAATGAGTGTGAGGGGGATACAAATACGACAGCCTGGAGTGTGTGCGAGGGTGATACAAGCGCGTCATGCCACAACCCCCAGAGACCTAGGTTGGGCACAGAGTGGACACATGCTCAGTGTAGCTGAGTGTAAAAGGCACCAGGGCCGTCAATGAGCGGCGAGAGGGGATAATACGACAAACAAGCCGGCGTTGAGTGAGTGTGAGGGGGATACAAATACGATAAACAGCCGGCATGGAATGAGTGTGAGGGGGATACAAATACGACAAACAGCCTGGAGTGAGTGTGAGGGGGATAGAAGCGCGTCATGCGACAACCCCCAGAGACCTAGGTTGGGCACAGAGTGGACACATGCTCAGTGTAGCTGAGTGTAAAAGGCACCAGGGCCGTCAATGAGCGGCGAGAGGGGATAATATGACAAACAAGCCGGCGTTGAGTGAGTGTGAGGGGGATACAAATACGACAAACAGCCGGCATGGAATGAGTGTGAGGGGGATACAAATACGACAAACAGCCTGGAGTGAGTGTGAGGGGGATAGAAGCGCGTCATGCGACAACCCCCAGAGACCTAGGTTGGGCACAGAGTGTCCGCGGCCGCGCGCCACCACCGTGTTGCTCAGTTTACCGAACGCGACGCGCGACTCTGACGTCACCATCGAAGACCGCGGTAGTGATGAGTACAAATGGGTGTTCCGTTCTATTTGCCGGCCGTAGTTCGCTGGTGGGGTCTGGAAAGGAAAGGTTAATATTTAATGTTTCGAAGAACCTAAAGATACCTAATGAAAATTTCGGGCAACATCATTTGGAGTCGATTTTGTTGTTGCATTAACTAGTTCTAGATGCTTACACTTGTTCAGTGTCTTTTCCCAATAGGACTTTAACTTTATGATTCGTAATAAATTTTTCGAGAATCTTCTTTTTCTTTTCATTAAAATTCAAATAGAACAAGCCTGTTTTTTATTTCGATCGAAGAAAATTACGGCGTTTTTACTTATAATGCCGACTAATAAATTTATACGAATATATACGTTCAATACTAGGTATTACGCGTTACTGACAAAGGTTATTGAAAAATTAGTCTTGGAAGTACGGGCCTTGTAAAGTAGCATCGCAGTTGCTTGAAAAATGAGCCTTATCAAAATAAATTTAAGGTCTACTAACCCGTGGCGGTGCGGGCCTTGTAAAGCAGCATTATAGTTGCTAGAGAATTGAGCCTTATCATAATCGAGTTAAGGTCTACTAACCCGTGGCGGCGCGGGCCTTGTAAGCGGCATGACCGTGGCTTCAGGCGGCGGCGATCGCTCTAGCAAGCCCCGCTCGGCTGCCCTCAATCGAACCTCACTCAGTTTAGATAGCAACTCTAGCTTCTGAGTCTCTAGGGAGGATCTTTGAAGCATTTCCTGGAAGATAATAAATTAGGTTGTATAATATTTTTCATCCCGCCATCTCGGAAAGAGTATTTTTGCTCTTCGGTATCTGAGTGCAAAAGCCGTTTTTTGCCGTGTAAAGGATAAAGTAAATTGAAATTTAGAACATCGTCTGTGAATTCAAAACATCATTGAACCTAAGTATTTTACTTCTACCTGCGTGGTTCCGAATTTATCAAACAACCATTTTTAATGTGTTATAAACTTAGAGTCTGATCTTTCTTGGTGTACTTTTTTTATTTGCTTTGCGCGCATTTTCTTTTCTTGAAGAACGGCATTACACTACACGGTATTCAGGGACCCTAACCCTAACTAAGAGTGGTGTAATAAGATTTAGGGTCCCTAAGGGACGGACCTGGACCCGGACGATATTCAGGGCCCGGTAGTTAGGGCCCTGAATAACGTGTAGTGTAATATCGTTTTAAGGTGGGATGAAAAGTTACGTGTTGCACTCGAGTGCAAAGATTTTTTACCTCGTGTTCAGTTTTAATTCCCTCGCTAACGCTCAGGATTCTAATTTCAGACTCCTTCGGTGCTCGGTCATCAAAATTGAGCACAGGGGTTAAAAAGCAATTTTGCACTCTTGTTTATCAAATGCGAGTAGGTAACTAAGTATTATTTATCGGTGCAGGGTCTTGCCCTCTTAACATCGAATTAAGCTGGAGGATGATGTTATGAAAATACATAAGTAGGATATGGGAGGGTATGATTACCTACAGGGGATCGAGTCTCGACAAAGGTAGCAATCGCATAGCGACCGATTCGATTGCGATGTCGGTCACATTTTAGCGATATTTGTCTCTCCTATTGGAACCATCATTTTTATCGGAATTGTTACGAAAACATATGTCAATTTCAAACATATGGCAATTACTGCGGATTTCTTTGCGAGTCCGATAAGTTTTTAGCGATCGTTATCTACCCATAGATTTAGATTTTTTTCACTCCTAACAACTTATCTTCTGTGTAAAGGGTTTTGACGAGTTATTGGGTATCATTTTTTTAAAAGCAATTAAAAAATAAAAACAGTGGATTTGTTCACGGATGGTTCCAATAGTACCTAGACTTTGCGACCGATTTCAGTCGCTATGCGATCTTTGTCGAGACTGCATCCCCAGCTTTATATGAAATTGAGCCGATTATTTTGAACAAACCGAAAAGAAAGCTAGATTAGAAAGATAAAGTGCGTGTAGTTACGGGTGTACTTATGCGTTATTCAGATGTACAAATACCCTAAAATGTAATTAATTCTAGACCTTCGTGTTTGAATTATTTCTGCTCAATAGTAACTTTGGCGTTATTCGAGCACAAACAAATTCTGAGTACCTAGGTACCTAATAGTAGAATGCAACGAAAAACCCCTTGAAATGCCTTCAATAAAATATTTTATTACTAACATTATTTGCATATTAGCACCAAGTATAGATGTACATCACACATAAACCCATTAAAATTACTACAAATGAACTTATCTTTCATCCTGTTATAAATGCTTGAAAGACATTTATTTTTTAGGAGGGGTTAATGAACGCCAAACCGAGGGGCAATGGTAGGTCTGATACATGAGGCCGATCAGTAACAGATTTATTACGAAGTTAAACGTTTTCCTTTCGCTGGACCCTTTTAGAATTCAGATGTTTACTCAACACACCTCAGTAAAATTTTGTTTACATTTTCGCTCCCCTAACAACCACAAAGTCAGGCGCCCACAATTTTCAATTCATTTGATTTCTAACGCTTGTAAACACTGCTCACTCTGTCAACGTTAATTCACTGAGACTGACTACCTAAGCTTTGTCTTTATAGATTACTAGCGACCCGCCCCGGCTTCGCACGGTTTTATTATACGTATAAACCTTCCTCTTGAACCATCTATTCGAAAAAACCGCATCAAAATCCGTTGCGTAGTTTGAAAGATTTAAGCAGTCAAAGGGAAATAGGGACAGAAGAAGCGACTTTGTTTTATACTATGTAGTGATTAACGTACCCAATTAGAATTTGTTTCGGTCGGTATTTATCTACTCGTAAGTAACTACTTTATTCTCTATCCAAAAATGGATAAATCCTACAAAAGCCAATTAATGATAATTTTCGAATATATTATCGTTTATTCTAAAGATATGTAGGTAATTGATAAAATAAATTATATTAAAACGAGCAGCGCCTCGCGGTTTCACCCGCAGTAATTCCCGTTCTCGTGGAAATTCCGGGATAAAATATAGCCTATGTGTTATTCCAGACTATAATCTATCTCTGTGCCAAATTGATCCATATCCGTTACGTAGTTTTTACGTGAAAGAGTGACAAACATCCATCCATCCATACATACTTACAAACTTTCGCGTTTATAATATTAGTAGGATTACTCTCATTAAAAGGGTAAACTCCAATTAGGTTCATAAAATTAAAGGCATAAAGTACACAAAATTACATAACCAAGATTAACATTAAAAATGTTTACGGTAAATCGAAGTGAACCTTTCTACAGAACATCTTTATTAATTAGTTTTATCACAACATTAACCTGATTCAAACATCGCTTTCGCATTAGCATGCCAAACGCATAAACGAGATACGAAATAAGACTGTTTGCCTACCGCTACTGGCTGTTATGGTGTTTAGTCGAAAAAATACCTTAACGACTTTGTAACAGCTTTATACTATTTTCAACAAAATAAATATCTGTGAAGAGCGTTATATTTCTAGACCTCGATGCTTCGTAGGTTGGTTGTGATACCATGAAGTTTGATAGGCAATAGAAATGACTACTTCTTGATTATGTATATCTGGTCTATACGCTTTTTCGGTAGCCAGTTGATGACTTATTTTATCACTTGGAAGGGAACTCAGTCATATTAGAATCAATCTTTGCTTGGAACGGTATCCAACTCAACCATTTATGGAGAAACAATAGCAGCGCCCTAGAGCTTCACCAACGTCCGAGTAAACGAGAATTAGCTTTTGAGCAATTCCACGCCAAAGTCTACCATAAATGAAAAAAATAAATATTTGATTTTGTTAGTAAAAATACTTGAGTTTGGTGGCAAAATTATGTAACTTTTAAGTTTTTATAGTAGCAACAATTTTTTGATATTTTTTTTCTGACAATTTTGTCATTTACGAGATGCCGTCGTGAGCTCAGCTGATAGAGGTTTTTTGTGTTGGAGTTTTGATTAAATTTTCATGGTAAGTATTTGAATTATTGATATATTTATTATATACTGACTGTTCAAACGCTGAAATATCGATGAAGAGTTCGTAATTTATGGAAATTTTACTTTGTTAACATTTATTAGGTTTGTAAGATCACTTTGTCAAGGTGTAGTGTCAGTCACAGAATAGACATACTTTTCTGTCTAACTACCGTAAGATTACTTTAATAACCTGAAAATAAGTATTTTTTCCTACTTAAAGGCTTCCTTATAAATGACACCGACGTAAAAAAAATATTATCTTTTCTTATAATGCCTAAACTCTTAAAAACATTTCAGTAGTGTCAGTCAAGCCTGGAACTACGTGTATTCAATTTCAAAACCAAAGTGTAAGTCAATTTGAAATCGATCAGGTCAGAAGTTTTAGCGTGAAGAAACAAATGTCCATCCAAGCTTTCGTTTTATAATACTGTGATGTATTAAATAACGATATGAATAATCTTTGCTGGTTAAAAAAATTATAAACATCTCTGGCATTTTCTAAATTATTATTTGAGTTTAAACTTCTTATTATTCTTGCGACGCCTTGTTATTGCATGCGCTCATGCCACTCACTGCATTTGCACAATAGAGATAACTTCACAATGGTACCGAATAACACCTTTGAATCGAGAATGAAAAACCAAAACCACATCAGTGGTCCAGTTTTATGAAGATAATCACGAAGATGGCGCTGCCTTATCTCTTCGAAATATCTTTTAAGTTCAAAAGTAATTCATCAACCATACCCCTGTACGTAGGGTCTTAAAATAACTTTAAAAGGATTATAAATAGCAGTTGTCTTTTCTAATATACCTACACTTTAACGAGAAACTTCAGATCTAAGCTTCAGATCACTTCGGTCTTCAGAATGTGGCTGCACTATGTTTTTTTAGGAAATTCCGCCTGATTCTATCAAAGACGGCAGAGCTGCGTAACCTATTGATGTATTAAAAATACAAGCTAGATATTAAAAACTAAAAAGCCAACATTCCCCTAGCTCGTCAATTTCAACACGTACAGTAGCTCTGCATTTTTCTCCAAAATAGAACGAGTATAGTACGCTCGCACTCCGAGCCACATAGTTTCGTAGTAATAACATTTTTTAAATCTCAAATGGGCTACCTACTTTCCACAGTACCAATACAACATGCATTTCTGCAGCGAATTTTACGAGATACCTGATCATTTATATTCTACAAACGTGCTGGTATCATTTCCTAGCTACATCTGCGGTGAACGAAAGATACGCACGTAGAGTTTAACTTTATTAGTCTCGCATTAGAACGGCATAACATAAAATAAGACACACATACATATATATATTAATTCAGGAAAGAAACCTAGATGATATCAACATCGCTGTGTTTCTACAAGCGCCTTTATTTAGACACAGCCAGCGTAATTCCGTAAGTTTTGAGTCATAATTATTTTAAACCTTTCTAATGGATCGTTGTTGAACTGATAGACAGCAATAGACAGAAACCAGAACACGGTAGAGTCTAAATAAAATCCGGCGGAGCATCAGAGTAAATAAACTGCTAAATGTGTTTCGTAAGAAAAAAGCTCCCAGGAATCCCGCTCCACAGTCACGTTATTGCTTTCAATATTAAACATGAAAAAGATAAACAGACATCTGGATTTATTGTACTACGCTTACTGAGTAATGCGTAAGGCCCGTGATACACAAATGGGAGGCGTGCTACGTTTTAATATGTCTGGAGAAAAAAAAACAGGACCTACATAAACGATTACCGACAAAGTTAGTGACATCAGCGTACCTGCTAACTATCTGGAAATCCCACTTCTGATATAAAACCGAAACATAAACGTAATAGTCCTATGTATTACCTAATATTCCTTCTTCTGTCAGAGGACTGTATATCTCGTCACAAGAAACGATCCACTCGTGTGGGTAGTCAGTTGAAGCCACGAATACCGACATGGAATTATTTAATCTCGGCCAAGAGTGATTCTGTTACGGGTAATAGCACTCATAACTCGCAAAGAACCGGGCCATGTCTGAGTGCTGTGAATTGCGGCCCGCTACTGCTATGATTATTCAATAGGCATAATGTCCAGGGTTGTTGCTAGGAAAACTAAACGGGTGAAAGATATGACCCATTTATAGGATAAACTACTTTTAAGAAAGAAAGCTTCTCTTCTTCCAAAAAAAACCTAAAAGCAAGATTTTTCACAGGAAATGGGATTTTAGTACGTCAGATTGCAGAGATAGCTGCATATTAAAATTAACGCCTACTGTAAATCAGTAAATCAATATCTTTATTTCTTTAGGCTTACAAAATAAGCACTTAGACAAGTCAAATTTAATACATAGTACATAATTATAAATTAATCCAATAAATACAAATCTATGTATAATAATATGTATAATATTTTTGTACATGTATACCTACTTACTGCCGACATAAATAAATAAAAAAAATAAAAAAAAAAAACTCAAGTATAGATAAGGTATTAATTTTTTTAATAAACTTAAGATCTTTCCAGCCTTCTTAAAAAAAGAAATAGTAATCCACTCTCGGCGTCAAAATAAGCCCTGCCTACATCCCTTTACAATTCCATAAGGATTTAGGACACGCTGAATGCTGAGCAGTTTACGGAACCGCCTAGCTGTGATTTAAGCATTTAAAAGACGAGAACAAGATGTCCACCAACAATGGACTCGACAGTTTGTACCAAGACAACTAGCAAGTTGTCGCAAAACTTCGAGACCGTATCTTTGTGGTCCAGTTTTAGTTTGAGTACTTAAGTTTGTAGAATCTATTCGGTTACTTGCGTGCAAAGTTTGACAAGAGTCTTATTAACAAAGCTGGAAGAGTCTTATAAACAGAGCCTTGTCAGCTTTTACAGTCTGGCAGAGATAGGAATTAAAACTTAAAGGATATTGACAAGACTAAACGCAATGACTCTATTATTTGATCTAGATTTAGCAATAAGAACTAAATTATAAATCCAAATTATATTAACGACTGAGATTTGCTACAAGGTAACGAGTGACAAAGTTGCTTTCAGCGGGCCATATAAAACTTTCTCTCCTTGGAACCAGGGATGAGCCACCGGGCTAACAAACACCTTCTCAAAACTTTGCGGAGATTTGGGAAATCTTTTTGTTTTGGAATTTGATTATGGAAGTTCGTATTACCTTTTGAAGCCTCTGATCGCTGTCGTCGAGTCTCTGTCTCGTTTCGTGCAGTGCTCGTTCGAGGTCTGCCATCTTCTCGCTCTGAGCTTGGATCTGCTCGGAGAGGACTTGTACCTGCAAATGCAGACTTTCTTTGTCCGCTTCGAGTCTTCGCACGCGGTCTTCTGCATCGTTCTGTAACAATTTTTGAAATTGTAGATTTTTAATTGTGTTTTTATCATAATCTATCCGTCTTTCCTTTTTCGGGGCTTGAGATACAATATGTAACACTTTTATTATATTGATTTGGAAAACAAACAGATCATTCAACAATAATAGTTGTATCTTATGGTTTACTTAGGCCTAACAGTTTCCGCGTATGGGTAATCAATATTCATTGTATGCTTCAAACATATAAAACTCTATAAAATACATAAACTGAACAGGTATACTATCTACACTTCACCAGTACACTTAAACCAGTCAAATTAAGATAACAACATATAATGTAAGAATAGTTAATAATAAAAAGTTAGTGACGCTTATTAATTGGAGAATTAATAAATATTAAGAAATTAATGACATTCAAAAAGCGAAACTATTGAAAAAAGAAATTGTCTTTGAATCGACGTTTAGTAAGACAAACTTACAAACTTTTCATATGTTATTATTATTGCATAGTGTGTACTGCTTTGTTTTAAATTTGACAAAGAGTATAAAATCCAGTGTTGACCTGATAATGTTACTTACGTGATTATGTTTGTCAGTTTTAGTTCTAACGGCTGTGTTTTTTTTTGTATTAAACATCGTAGGTAATGTAAAAAATCTATCTTATACTAATTTATACTCGTACTTATTGGCAAAAAAAAGAAATAATATAAGCCTTTATTGCTGTTTTTACATATACAGCGTGTAAACAGACAACTATCGAAAACGAAGGGGGATGGCGAAGCACCTTTAAACTTAAACAAAACAAAAATCCGCAGGCCGAAAAAAAAATTGTAGCCGAAGATAAACATGTTTAAAGATTTTCAATTATTTTGTTTGCAAGCAATGTACGCGTCCACTTCGATACCTACGCCGCGCCGCCGCGCCGCCGACGTGAGTCGCGCGCGACGCATCACTCACTACATAACATAAGTACATCACTACATAGTATAAAACAAAGTCGCTTTTTCTGTCCCTATGTCCCTATATCATTGTGTCCCTTTGACTGCTTCATCATCATCATCATCATCAACCTATATTAGTCCACTGCTGGACATAGGCCTCTCCCAATGAGCGCCATAGCGCCCTGTCTTCAGCTTGACGCATCCAGCATCTGCCAGCAGTCTTTCGCAGATCGTCATCCCACCTGGCCGGAGGGCGTCCTACGCTACGTTTACCGAGTCGCGGTCTCCACTCAAGAACACGTTTACCCCAACAGTTGTCGGTTCTTCGCGAGATATGGTCGTAATCGTTTTGACTGCTTAAATCTTTAAAACTACGGAACGTATTTTGATGCGGTTTACTAGCGACCCGCCCCGGCTTCGCACGGTTTTATTATACGTATAAACCTTCCTCTTGAATCACTCTATCTATTAAAAAACCGCATCAAAATCCGTTGCGTAGTTTCAAAGATTTAAGCAGTCGAAGGGATATAGGGACATAGGGACAGAAAAAGCGACTTTGTTTTATACTATGTAGTGATAAACTCGTGCGAAACCGGGGCGGGTAGCTAGTAAAGTTATAAGTCGTCAAAGTTTAAGGTAAGGTACCTAGGCTGTCGGTACTCGGTAGATATTTCACGACTTACCTAAAGACACGAGCATCAGCTGGGATACTCATGGGAAACACTTCTGACGCATTTCCTAGAGCTTCACCATAAGAAACACAAATTTGCCCATACTCCATCGCACTGAACATTATGTTGGCAAATAAAACACACTTACTAAACACAACCGATACACATCACATTCTCCATAGCACATCATGAGCATTTGTCCATACTCCCTCGCACTAAACATGTTTATAAAACACACCGAAAAACACAGAAAGTAACTTCCACTATTTACCTTCCTACACTAAGACCATGTACTTAAGAAAAACTTTAAAAACACGCATACCACACTAAAAATCTGTTTCACAAAACAAAACAGTATTCGCAAATTTCCGCAACGACCGCGCAAGTTCGAATACTAACACCGACTAAAAGACGAATAAAAATAATACAAGCACTATGTACCTACATAGAGAAGTTATGCATTCAAATCCGTTTTTAAATGCCGACATCCAAAGTGTTATAAACCTTATGGCTAATTAAATAAAGTTTAGATTCCTTTCAATACATTTCCTTTGACTATAGCCGAAAGGCCGTGCCGACCCATGCGGCCACCACGGCACGGCGGCGCTCCGCGCCCGACAAAGAAAAACACCGCTGCTGTTCTAAACCTTATGCTGAGTGGAATAAGGTTTTCCTATACCAAAGCAGATTATACAGTATCTTATCCAATAAGGTTCAAAATGGGGCATACTCATTTTAAAATCTTTATCACAGAATTATGAGATAATTGTATTTTTTTCGCGGGAATAAATACTACGACTAGTAAAAGGACTTAGTTATGAACGTTTCCAGCTAGAATTAACTTTTTACCCTGAACCAAAAAAGCACAGAATACATAATAGTAGTATACATGGTCATACATTACATCCCAAGGTTGCCTGGATGGAAGAAATGAGAGAACTTTTAGCGATAAGACCGCCCTTTATACTATGTATGCAGTATTTTTGTTTTGTTTTCTTTCTTTGTGTGGTACCTAGGTTTAAGTATAATAAAAAAGAGTTTTTTATTCTATTCTAGTAGGAACAGGTAGGTAAAATGTAAATGATATCTTCAATTTGTTAATAGAAGTAGAAGTGTTAGGAAGGGATCGATCCTACAATCTTCAGATTGAAAATCGAGTGTATTCTTTCTATGCCAAGACGGCAAAATACAGATAGCCACCAGCGAGCAGCGCGGTAACCTACGTGCGTACCTAGCGTATGTATGTATCTTGCGTAGATAGATAGATACCCATTTCGCTCGCGCAGTCGAGCGGTGGTGCGGGCGTCCATAAACAGCTGAGTTGAGGTCATTCACTTGCGTGCAATACATTACATCTTTTTTTTAATTTGTTTATTTTTGCTTTTAAAAATTGTTTATTCGTGTTGATATGTTTTCTTAGTGTTGTACTATGGGTGTGTAACTAGATAAAAAAATAAAAAAATTTAGAGAGGTGAAATTTTATTCGCGTTTTTTTTTCGATAAATATGTTCAGAATCATGGTCTGATTGCCACCTTTCATTTTTCGATAGTAGTCTTTTTACACCCTGTATATCTTTTAAAAACTACCAAAAAAAAGGAATACGAACGCTCAAATAAGAACTTCAGGTAATTTCTTCTATCCTTTTTAGTACAAATTAAATGACACAAATTGGGAGAAGCCAAAAAACTCAATCATATTTTACGCGTAAATGTACACGAACATTTTACTTTTTTTATTCACGGGCGTTGATGCGATATAATACGAGCGGAACATATTTTATCCTGGATACAGTGATGATTTCAATTCCAGTGGATGAATTTATTCATACCTTGGTGTATGCGCGGGGGGGTTGCGGTAACGAGGGATGCGAGGGCCAAGAGCGGTCGTGCATGCAGCAGGGCGGCGGCGGCGGGCCGTGGCACCAGCAGACGGGGGGCCACCACCCGCCCGGCGCACCCGGAGGGTCCGGGTAGCGGAAGTGCTCATACGAATTCCAACGCCTCTGCAGCTCGGGAGGCGTCTCCGTCTCCTCGTCCCGAAAGCGCCGAGGCCGCGGCGAGGCGCGCACGCTCGTCGGGTGCTGAGGCGGTTTCGAAGCCACCGAAGACCTCGATTTACGATCCCGGTCGCTGCGGTCCGACGGCGCGCGACGCCGTCTGTCCAGGCTCGCCGAGGCGTAATCCTCCGCACTCGCGTCCATCGCGGCAGGCTCTGTGACGTCGTCGTCCACTATGTTACCGGTCGGCATCCATTTGAAATCGTCATCACGCCGCGTCGAGTTGTCCAGACGTCTGGTCGGCGTCAAAGTGCGGTAGTTGTCGATTCGCGGTTCATAGTCGCGTCCGTCCGACTCTTCGTCGCTGGTGGAACTGGACTCGGTACCGGAGGAGTTGGCTCGGTTGGCGGCCGCGGCCTGGGACCAGGCCGTGCACTTCACCGTGGCTTCGTCGGGACTGTCGGAGTCGCCGCCTGTTACGAGATTGTCGGTCAAGATCGCGGTGCGCGGTAGGAGCCTCACGTCGTCCGCGAACTCACCCATGGGCGAGTACAGGTAGGAGCGCACGGCGGGGCGCGCGTAGGGCGCCGCCGGCGCGCGCTCCGCCTGCCCGTCGTCGAAGGGCTCCGTTAAGTATTCGCAGTCGGACATGAGGCTCTGCCGATGTGACACTGCGCGACGAGCTCGGTACGAGTCACCTCCGAATCGCTATTTACAGTTTGGCTGACTTCCAGTTACGCTACGTCAGTGACTCGTCCACGAACGTGGATTACGTACTCTCCTGAGGGGGCGGTTCCTCGCTGGATTGGACGGAAGCGGAATCGCGTTCCGAGGCTTCGGAAGCCGTTGACAGAGGACGCTCACTGTAGCCGGAAGTGCGACGCGATCGGTCTTCGGGTTCTTCTTTTATTCGCGGACATTTGTTTTGACCGGCATGCGCACGCGCCTTGGCCGGTCGGGGTTTGTCTTCGGAGTCGTCGGTTCGACTATTGAGCGCCGCGATGGTGGCGGCGACGAGAGAGCCCCCGCGGCCGAGCTCACGCATGTTTTCGTTCAAAATGAGCTGAGCTTACTGGAATAGGGCCGACGCCCGCGCCCGGAAATAGAACGCAGTATGCGTCTAATGCATTCCGAGCACCCTTCTTGCTTTGATCCATGTTTTATTAGGTAAAGCAGAGTTTCTAAAGCTAATCACGTAAACACAGCCATCTTTGAAATGCATAGTAGTCAACTCTGTAGTCACTGTGAGTAAGGTGTTAATCACACACATTAAAGTTTAATATTACCGAGCACACGTTCGCTATAAAAGAACGGTAAATAATGTGTGCTGTTGATTAAAAACATCAACTTTGTGCACTCCAAACTGCTATGCACTCACCGGTACGTAGTTGACGTTAACACCTTCGTAGAGCGATCGTTGCCTGAGCAGAGCCCTCTCGAACCCAGGGAGTTCTATATTCGCATGATCAACGCCCCATGCGTATATAAACTCGAGATTATCTGATACATTTATGGTACGCGGTTCGATGAAATGAGGATTGTAGGCCAGCTGCGGTGGATAGTAGGGCGGCGCGCTTGGCTCTACGCTGTCGTACTCATTGGATCTTCGTTTAGGAGCTAGGCAGTTCATTGTACATTGTTTTTTCATTGTACGCAATACTCGACTTTAAAGTCACATCAATTGTGAATATAGATCTGAAAACAAATTGATCAAAGTTGTTTGAAAAATAAACTGCAGAATAATATATGCCGATACTGGTTGGCTTGTTTCCATTTAAAAATGTAGCACAAAATTCGGCTGCGTTGCGTATTTCGACTGTTCGATGGCCTGAAACCGCTGCATAATTCTACAAAGGGGTTTAATTTTATGTGTAAAGTTGGGTTGTTTTGGATTTCGGGAGAAATAACTTGGATTTTTGTATTTCTGTCGATCGGCCGACGAACTTAGTTACTAAAGCATCGTTCGGATTGCATTTTCTAATTGTTTTGGTACACTTTTATTTTAAAGCATTTATCCTATCATCTATAAAATTTGTCACTCTTTTTATAACGCCGTTTACAATATTAGTTCCGTTCCAGAGCATAATTCGAATTAAATTTAGAAATGAAAAGCGAAAATCAGTTAACACGCTTTTATTCACCGTGGTGGAAAATGTTCAGCGCTCCGCCGCCGCGCGCCCGGTAGAATACAAGTACAGTACAGGGAGTTCTTAAATTCATTACGAATCAGACACACATTTTATTCTGTAGCTTATAACATGTAATTACTTATTTTATACAAATTTTATTATTTATTACGGAACAGTATCACTAACATTATCATATTATTCTATTCTAAATGAGGCTAATAAAATGTCTGACGCGTAGACCACAGGATAAACATTCGCAGTTTCATTTGCAAATAAAATAACGCAACATGGCAAAACGTTGACCGGCCATTTTCATTTGTGTATATCAAAATTAAATAAACGTCAACTTCAGTCATAAATTAAAACTATTTCGAGCGATTCAGTGTGCTGAGTGTGAACGGCTTTACTGTTTACTACAAAGTTTGCGTTACTTTTTTTGTATGGAAATCTGAACAGCGCCCCTAGCGGGAAGTTTACAAAACTTTTTTGCAAGTTTGAATCGATAACCATTACTTTTATAGTTAAAACGTGAATTTGATAGTTTACTCAATTTTTTGACAGATATGCGAGTGTGAACGGCAAATTACGTCAATTTTTGACAGATAGCTACTATAATAAGTAAACTTTAAAAGTAAAGTATTTCACTTGATAATTCTTCAGTGAGACCATAGTAACTATTGTATTAGGCTCGGCGCCCATTATCGGCATTGGCACGACTGAGGATTTTAGGTGGCGAATAGCAATATATGTTAACATAATGGCAATAAAGTAGAAATTGCCGTGTATATGGTCGTAATAACAAAAAATACCGCTTCGATATGCTTGACGCTGCATCGGCTGCCTTGAGAATGCTTCGGGATGCTTCAGCATCCTTCGGTACGCTGCCGGCGCCGAGGCAACACTCGGGGGGATAGCTTGCCCTGCGGGGCGAGGGGAGGCATCCGCCATTTGAATCATTTGACTCACATTGATATTGAGACGCTTCGGCAAGCTACAGGACGGTGCGGCATGCTTAAGGACGCCTCGTCATCCCTAAGAACGTTGCATCCAAAGCATAGTTCCCGACAGTGTGCGCTTGCGTGTAGGATGCCGAAGGATCCTTTTCCTTGCCGATGCCGATAATGGGCGCCGGGCCTTATTCTCTCTTTGACCTCGAGTGAGACGAAAACGTCACTTCGGAAATACTGCATGTATTGAAGTGAAATAAAAAGTAATGTAAAGGACATGATCTACGCTTGATTTTAGGTACATTTGATAGTCATATTTTAATCCTTTTGTGTTCTCCAAAACTCTTGAGCTGGCTGAAATAAAAACTTCCTTTATGGATCATAATTTCGTCAAAAACAGTAATCTTGTCCTAGATGTATGGTTTAAGGGGTGGGCTTATGATCTAGGGTTGGATGTTCGAATCTTTATATGAATGTTATTTTTGCTTTATCCTGTGACCTTTTAGCATAATAATTGTCTATAATCTGTTTTTTTATTAATAAGAAATAGGATTGGAATATTATATAAACACATCTTAAATTATATGTCATGTTATTTTATTTAGAGACTACAAAGAAATACTAAAATAAAACACATTACAATGATATAACTAATTTTAACTTATAAATAATAATTAAAACATATTACATTTCGGTTCCTTTTCATACAGCTATGTTGTTTAGAAATCCAAGTAAATAATAATTAACACACAAGTAGAACAAACACGTTTTGTTATTATTAGAAAACCTATACCACAGTCTATCTACTGTAAGGTCTACTTTTTTCATGCAGCATCAAATAAATATTAACAATTGAGATCCCTCGTGTGTAACAGACCATACTTTACCTATTTTGAGAAATGTGGAGTATTATTATACTCAATACGCTAAATGAAAAGCATGCTAGAACTAGTAAATTTAATTTATTGACAACAAAAATTAATATTGGATTCGATAACTTTCGATTAGTAAAATTTGTTCTAGCTTGTTTTTCATTTGAGAAACCGTATTCCAGCCCTGCATCACTTCCACGCATTTTGTCCCATGGTCTTAAAACTTCTCTGCTTAAATTGCACTTTAATCGAATTTTTCTGAATTTCAATTCAAAACTATTAAACCCCACATATTCCCAATTGGATTTAAATTCAGACTTTTAAGATGGCCAAGGAATTGCAGTCATATCATTCTGAGTAGATAGCAGCTATTCTGTTACAATTTTCGAGCGATGAACTGCATCTTGCACAAAATATACGTGCCCTACTGGACAAGCAACGCGCTGTTGGTTTATGATAACTTCTTTCAACACTTGTAAGTATTGTTCCCATTCATGCGGCTGTCAATTTCTATGAGTTCTCCTGGGCCTATGGATGACATTCAGCCCCAATAACCTGAAAATAACACTGACTTTTCAAGACTTGTAGGTAGGGGTGCACAGTTATTAAATTAATAATTGACTGGACAGGCAATTTAGTTTGTAGTAAAAGAAAGCTGTTGGATATTTACTAGATAGGTCATTTAGTCTCAAGTAGGTATAAGAAACAGATTTTGCAGTAGAATATGCAATACTTATCACATCATATGTACCTAGGGTAATTCTGCCACTTAGTCGAACAGTTAGTATATTTTGTGGAAGGAGTCGTTCGTTTGGTTTTATCAAAGTATTTTCCGACCATCCGTCCTAACTGTTTTTCCATCAGTGATAATCACGATATTGTTCTGCAAGTTAAAGTTTTAATATTCTTCTGCGAACCGCACCCTTTCTCTCCGATGGGTTTCAGCTTATAATTGTGTATGTTGGTTGCACTAAGTTTATGATTGCTTGAAGTTCTCCTTTCTTCAAAATTATTTTTGGCGAATAAGCGAATGGACGCCATTTTGTTTGTTTACTTTTTGCTAAAGAAACGGTGTCTTTCTTCTCTTTTTTGCGTAAGCATTAAAAAGAGAAAAAAAACAAATGTAATAGACAATACAAACCATAACTTGAAAACGTGTCGAGTAATCGTTACTTTTTTTAGTAAAGTATAATGGCGTTTACAATCTCACATTTTACGTTGACTTCGCGATGGGCGTATTCTCGATGAACTCGATCGTCGAGTTAACGAAATTTTTGCAATGTTTCACACTCAGCATACAGAAACGAAATTTGAAAAGTCCGGCATTGTTCGAAAATAGCTCTACAGCTGTTTGTAACGGCAGGGACGGAGTTATCCTTAACAAAGAGAGGGGGAGCACGTGTTAGAAACAGTCTATAAATAGCGACCAGTAAGTATTTACGGGTGCTTGGAGTTACCAACAGTTCAAGTTAAACGGAGTTTTTGATTGGGAATTTGCACCTAAATAAAAAAAGCTGGACAATCCAAACATCATAATCTAGCCCCAAGGGAACAGCTTGTGTAATGAGTTCTAGATGACTTATTTTATTATTATACCTACATGACATTCATAGACAGGTATTTTCATCACACATAGAAAATACAAACACCTGGAGCAAATATCTGCTGCTCATATAAACATTTATTCCAAGGGGGGAATCGAAATCGCAACCTCCTCCGCGACATTTAGCCGCTGCGCCACGTCAAAAGCTTTTGTCTCCATAACGGACATACAATATCCAAATACAGGCCAAATTTCTACTGGTAGATTCACTAACAAGATATTCAACCTGATTTTTAAAGTTATAGAGGAAATCATTCTCTGTATCATCGCATGAATGCAGAATATTTAATTACGGCGTCGATAGTTTTTACTTTACCGTTGAAAGGTGGAAATGAAAATAAAATTAAATAATTCCGGACAGCAGAGCTTGTGTTATGGGTAGATGACTGATATACTCAATACAATACATTACATAGATAGATATTTTTTATTATACTACATAGAAAACACCCACCAACGGAACAAATTTCTGCAGATCGTACACAAATTTGTTCCGAGGCGGGAATCGAACCCGCAACCTCTTGCGTCGCAGGCGGACCTTCGCCCGCCGCGCCATATCGGTCGTCAAGTCGTCAATGTAAGAAAATAACAATTGCACACAAAAGTAAATGATGATAGCATGAACCATTTTCCAATAAGTTGTTCAGTGAATTGAATTAATTGATAGGTTATTGGCTACTCGTCGGTCGGCCATTGAAGCGTTCCTACGTGCGGCGCGGCGGCGTGGCGTGCGTCATGTCATCTATTTGATCACTCGTGATATCTATAGATCCTATTTGATATATTAAAACCGAACCTATTATTGTCCATTGAAAAGGTCATTAATGGATAATAATAATATTAGTACTTCAATATTCTGTTATTATTTTTAATAGCAATGTCCCGCAGCTTCAACTGCGTGAAAATTTATTGAAAGTAGCCAATGTTTTATTCCAGGCCTAGAAATATGTACCTACGTCTATTCAAAATTTCAGTCGGATCCGTTCGTAATATTGAAGTGAAGGAGTAATAAACACATCCATAAACATACATCCATCCATCCATCCAAACTTTTACATGTATAATATTAGTGATTGATTGATTAGTCATCGTTTGGTAAATTCTAATTTTTTTTTAATTTTTTGGTAATATTTACAGGGTCGAAACTTGTTGACGCCTATCATTTTGTGTCACTTAAATTATACACCTCCACGTTCATTGTTTAATTTATTTATTTATTTATTTAATTAATCTAGTATGTTTTTATTTGTGTACATATGTATGTAGTTAGCTGAATGGTTTCAACTGTTTATACTACATAGTTGAATTTTTTTTCCATTCTTTGACTGTAATTTTCGTTGTTATTAAAGATCCTTCATGTATGTGTGTGTCGAAATGAATGTTATTGTATTTACTATTTGTTTTTGATTGCTCAATGGTGGAGGCAATTACAAAAGCTCTGAACAGGGTAAAAACTTCATTTTTTCTTTTGTTCCGTGAAATGTTATAAGAGTTCTGGAAGTTCTAAGACCTATGGCGTATGTTCAGTGCATTGTGCTTTTAAAGTGTCATATTCAACTATAGGTATTTGTAGTTCTCTGTACATTACTGCAAACACATGTTCTCCAGATACCTGTATTGTTTACACCTGGCGGTATACCAAAACCACTTTGTAACTATGCCAGGATTCCGAACCATTCCTAGAGATCAGGGATTACATTTAACACAGCTAGATGTTACTGCATAAACCGCTGAATGTTTGGACTGTCTAGTAGTACCTACAAATAAATATAATGGAAGTGTTTGTTTGTGACGTCAGGATAACAGCTTTTTACTACGATCATATGAAAGTAGTACACACGGCACTTCGAACAATATACAAAAAGTTTGTTTGTTTAAGATAATCTAAGGGGGCTTTCTCTAGCAGATATCTGATGTTATAATGGGTAACTTAGGCTACTTTTATTTAAATACTGGCGCTCCGCCCCAGCTTTGTATAGGTGTTTTATACTATAAACCATCCTCTTGAATCACTCTACCTAGTAAAAAAAAAACGAATCAAAATCCGTTGCGTAGTTTTAAAGATCTAAGCATACAACATAAAATATATAATAAGTCGCATCTATATGTCCATATACATATAGATGCGACTTATTATATATTTTTCAACTAGCGACCCGCCCCGGCTTCGCACGGTTTTATTTACCTATATACAGCATGTAGCAATAAAGAATCTTGAATAAGTATAAACCTCCCTCTTCAACACTCTATCTATTAAAAAAACCGCATCTAAATCCGTTGCTTAGTTTTAAAGATAGAGAAAGCGACTTTGTTTTATACTATGTAGTGATGATAGGGTTCGTCGCAAAAAATAAAAACATAGAAACGAGAATTTCACAAGAGTGAAGTCGCGAGTATAGCTAGTAGAAGATAAGTCCATGTGGCACTTTCAGGAAACAACTTAAACGGTAGCTGAAGTTGACAGCAAGCCTGCTCTACAGATGCGGGTCGCTTGCCTTCCTAGACAAACTTTTTATGTCTCTTTGTACTTCCTTTACGAAGCAATCGATCGGTCTAGACCAAACAAGGGACGTTGATAGTAAATAAGGAATCCCTATGGTATTTAATGAAATGTGATTTGACTATTAACAGTTTTTGTTGGGTATTTGTCTCCATTTATTCTGAGCTTTACCTACAAACCAAGGAAGATAGTGACTAACAAATTATTAGTTATTATTACTTTTTCTAATCACTTGTGTTTATCTTCAATTCAATTCTTGTATTCTGCCTGTTTTACTTTTAGATAAGATTTAGATAAGAGTTAGGTTAATTATGGCTTACATCAAAAGGTACAATAAAGAGTTTATTCATTCATTCTCAGATTTAAGTAATAAACTTTCAGGCTAACCTGAGCTAATTGTACTTCGTTGTTTTTTATACTTACTCAGGTTTAGTTAGCACTTACATTTTGCACTTAATTCCACTGTAAATTCTAATAACCACAACAACGAACTTTGGATGAATGTTTCAAACTGTTGGAACAGAATTTCGTATTCCGTGTCGGAGCGGACTATTATTGTCTTGTGGCACGTTTACCGGCGGTATCTTCTCATGTCAAAACAAACCCGCCTACTTTCAGACACATGCGTGTCAACGACAGACAATAGCTTTATTATAGCAGCAGAAAACTCGTTAAACATTTATATGCTTTATATTTGCGCTACTTTCCTGCCAATTCGCTCTGGGAAATTCGACTTCGATCCAATCGAAATAATTATGATATGCATTCGCTAATGAGTGCATTGATGATGATGCTGTGTGGACTGTCCGGAATTATTTATTTATTTATTGAATATAGACAAACAGAGCTTGTTTTATGGGTAAGATAAATGATATACTCGCCAAAAAGATTTGTATGTTCAGCATATTTACACCGTATCATGTCGTTTTTTGTATTTGAATATTATTTATATGTATAGGTTCTAAAAGAGGTAGGTAAGGTACTCGGTACAATACGGCTCCAATAGGCCCAATAGGCTTCTATAAATTGCATGTAAGAACTGATACGTACTAATTATTTACAAATCTATTTGCTCTTTTGGCTATAAGTCTAAGAGTGAGAATTTATGAAAATTACGAAACACATTTCAGACAGATGTTAACCAAGACACATGTTTAATTTCGCAATAAAAGAATGGAAATGAAACTCTTCTTCAGGCTCATTAAAGTTTATAAAGCTGCGACATGACAACAGAATAATGAACACTTTTGTCGTGATGCAAAAAAATCAAAATATGCGAAACAGACGACCACCCCCATCCTGGTGGGAGGCAAATGAACTTTGGGTGGGGGTAGAGTATTAACATTGTAGGCAGAGTAATAATTGGGTAGCTATTGTGAATTGATACAAAATAAGCACCGCAAAGAAAGCAAAATAATTTGTAGATTTATTTTATACTTTACTAGATGCGCCCCGCGGCTTCGCCCGCGAACCAGAGTTTGTTTTTCGTACAAATTTCAGAAATTTATTGCACACCACCTAGGGGTGTTATAACGTAAAAATAAAAAACTTGTTTAATTATTCACTCCATAGTTTATTTATACCGAGTTTTGAGTGAATCAAACCAAGAAAAAATATTTCCATACAAACTTTACCACCCCATTTAACCCCTTCAGAGGTTAAAATTTCCAAATTTTATTTATTAGTCTTATTCTAGGTCCTAAGCTTACATTCTTACATACCAAATTTCATTTAAATAACTTAAGTACGGAGATTACTTATAACAAACATTCACACAGAATTTCCCATTTATTATAATAGTAATATAGTAAGATGTTTTGAGTGAAATTGTATATATTTTTAATAAAAATTTCAGAATTTTTTGCACACTCCCTAGGAAGAGTTTTAGTAGTACTCTACATAACATTTTAGGTATTCAGTTCAGTAGTTTTTTGCATAAAACAGTCACAAGTAAGTATCGATACTTTCACGCATTAGTAAGGAAATATTCTATGTAAGAGACACCTTTTACACTCATGCAGTCATTCTTTAATTTCTACAAGGCATTGCCACATTTTTAACACATCTTAGATAAATTTTACCCAGGGTGGCACTGTAGTCAATAAGTCAATAAACGTGTTAAAGCTTACAGCATTAATCCATTCAATTGATTAGTTGTTGAAACCGTGAAAGCATATTTCCGCGAGATAATTTAGGTCAATCGTAGTTTACACGCCAGCAGCTACATAGGAACAGGATTTCGTAATAAGGAAGCATTGTATATAAAATGTTTCCAACTGGAATTACGAAACTTTTATAGAACAAGCATTTTATCGGTGAAATATATTTTGTGGATGAATGTTGCACAAAACGCTGAACTATAAAGCGATTTGAGTGTTTGTTGAGTTGCGGGGAACAGGCAATTCAACCTAGTACCGATCGAGGGCAATCATACGAGAAACCAAGATGCAGCCTAACGTATTCAATCTTTGAAATCAAAAAAGGTATAGAAACATAGAGAATTCACACATAAAAAGACCACTAGGTCCTTGTGAATTTCTCATTCTTTTGTAATTTAAAATTTATTAAATACCTACTGAAAACATTAATAATTGCTGGTGAAAAACAAGATACTTAATAAATAAATGTGAATAGAAATAAAATAATTCGGTTAGAAAAATATCAAAACAAAGAGGGTAGCAAGCAAAAATACTGTCTAGAGCTGCCTAGAGCAAAATTAAGCTGTAAACACACTTATTCAGAAATACTTAAAATTACCGATACAATGCACGGCTAAGGCCTGATACCTAAAATTCATAATCCTTAGTTTCATTAATTTAGTCTAACGTTTATTGTAATTTTCAGCACGTGTGGAAATCAAAACATATTTATACTGTAAACACACAAGACACGGAAATCCAATAATTAGAGAGCGAGCAGGGCGGGCAGAGTTTCCAACTGAAATGCTCTGAATTTTAAATTACTCTTTGCACAGGCGCTGCCGAGGCAGCATGTAAACAGAACAGCCGTCAATGAGATCGCAACAAACCTACCTATACCTAACCAACCTTCGGAAAACATGCGGCCATTATTTTACTGACTCACGAACCGAGACGTATTAGCTAGCTTTATTTCACTATTTAGTACAAAACTTCCCGCTGTCTGTCTGTCTGTCCCTATGTTTGTTAGATCTTTACAAATACGCAACGGATTTTGTAGCAGTTTTTTTTATAAGATAGAGTAATGTATAATACCCCATTGCCTGGGCGGGTCGCTAGTATTCACTAATATTCATTACAAAAGGCAAGATGAATAGAAGATAGCTTGAAAAACGATTTTCATAGAATAATGGAGAAATTATGGTTTATCCCCTTCCGAAATTAAATACGTCCGTTTTTAAAATACGAGCAGAGAACAGAAAATATCTTATCGTGACATGGCTTAGGTGTATCTCAAATGTCCTGGAAATAACATAGGTTTGCGGATTTCTATCTGCGAATGTCACGAACAAAAACCGTAGACAAAACTTCATCGAAACTGGCGAATGACATGGCTCGTATTCTTGCAAGCAAGCTCACAAAAACCACATTTGGTCTATCCTATTACCTAAGTAGGGGAGTAAATTTACATCCCATGAATAGCAAATGCAGGATAAATAAGTTTTGAAAGCTTGTTGGCAAGCTAGATGGCAGAGTTTATAATGTTGCAAGAAGGCTGCATGGATTGGATATTGCATATTTGTAGTATTTGATAATATTCGTGACCACTTCAATTGAGCCGTACGTGTAATCGTTGAGTCGCTTTTTCTTTTGTTCCGTTTTACTCTGAAGATGTTTATTGCTATAAGAAAAGCATAGTTTTTCGACTCTACTGAATTAGTCAGAAGGTACGTAGTTAAAACAACAAAACATGCCCAAGTTTTAAAAGAGCCAAGAGATGTTCTGAATAGGCATCAAGTTCTCTTTTCATCAACGATACGCCCGAAGCAAACGCAACGTACAAGTAGGAACGACAATTAATTATTAATTCAGCGATACCACGCAACTATCATGAAATATGCAAATATAATTTGGGTTGAAGGGCGTGACGGAAGCTGCATAATTATATTCTGGGTGGAACTTTCCAATGTTTTTACCTGTAATCCCTATCACAATAAGATAGGCAGGTTTAGTACCTTAGGTGTGTATGTTATATGCCTGTCAATAAGTATTAAAATAAAGTTACTTTGCAGACCGTTCATTTTTTAAAGCATAATTTCTGGGTTCATGTAACAGACCTTTGACAGACCTTTTAAACACTTGTTTTAGAGTTATTTTTAGTATTTTTCTACAAACATGAATATTATACAATCAAAAGTAGCTAGTTGAATTATAAACCCTCTCCCTTGCACACAAAGTTGGTTCATCAAATCTGTGTGGCCCTCATAATATTATGGAACTTTCAGCGCTGGCGACTACTTTAAGCGAACTCGTTCAAACTGTGCTGTACCCAGACAGCATTGTTCCGGAACGTAGCTCATTTAGCTTATGCTTGATTTGATGTTTCTTATTTTTTCTCAAAACTTTGGATTTACGTTTAACTCTAGCTACTCGTATATTAAGGCAGTACCTACCTATATTTTTGGTTGATTTAGTATGCTTTTTTTTTTAATTCAAATAACTTGTTGAATAACCATAATCAATACAAGAAAATAAACAAATAGAAATTTTCCAAAACTTAAGTATGTTCTGGTTTAATTAAAAGTTGTATGAAATAATACCTACTACAGCTTAATTTATGAAATATGTCCCAATTCCAACATTGAACCAAATAATTTATTTTCCCGTTACGAACCTGTCGATAATGTACAATTCAATTACCGATTGTTAGTGTAATGGATGTGGGAGGTCGACTAAGGGGGCAGGCGCAAGGATAGGGGGGACTATTTTCTAAATGGGGATTATTTTCTAAATAAGATCACGTCTGGAACGATCTAGAAAATTGTGGCAGAGCCGCAACCAATGCGATTATGCCCCACGTTGTACGCCAATTATGAGCCACACGTTGGGTGCCAACAAATACCAAGCCAATCGCCATAAAGCCTCAATCATATATCATTTATACACTTGTCATTAAAGTAAGCCTCTCGTTGAGCGATCCAATTCATCCAAATAAGCTGCGTGAATTTTTCCCATTCGTTTTGTTACAATAGGTAGGGGAGGTGCCACAAGTGCGGATTCTTCGAGTGTAAAGAATGGGGTGTACAGAACGGAAGCGGGTGGAGCACGGGAAACTCGTCGGGACCTACTTTCACGCCTGTCGCACTGATGAGCATTGGCAGAGGCATGCCAAATGACCCTTATATTTTGTACCTCATACTCTTTCATTACTCACCACAAGAGGTTACATTTAGAGCATACTTTTTCATTTACGAAAACTTTTGGGCAGTCGGTCCCGGCACATTTAATTTTCCTCGGGGAAAAATCCAATTTTGCTGTCAATCTACGATACAATACAGTGGGAATGCTCGATCAATCTCAAGTGGGGTTTAATAACAAGCCCGATTCATAAAAAAGGTTTTCAGGTGTTTTGGCTATTTCGGCGTGAAAAATTTACAAAAACAGGTAAATTCACCGAACAGATATAGAATAAACGCGGAACGCGGAAGTGGTATCAAATCAACACATAGATTACGGAAGGTATACCAATATATACAACAAGTACCTACTGAATTCCAATTCGGATCGAAAAGCCAGCCCACAACGATATTGCCCTGCATTACAACCACAATCGAAAAATAGCTGAAATATCGGATATTAATTACATTCCTAAATGTGATACATACTATCGAGACTAATGCTACGCAAGAATTACTTCTATCGCACAAAATGAATGGATGATTATTTGTACAGAACGCAAAGGTAACGGCGTTCGTATAACTTTCATGAAAAGAAAACTTCAAAGACTTTAAAACGAAACTGTCGGTCTTCTAAGATGTGATTAATGAGACGTCCAATTGAAGGAAGCCTGCTTCGGTTATTGAAACTTTGCAAGTATTTAATTGAAAAAAAATCTCTACCTGAGACTAGTTAAATAGTCCCTGACTTTACTTAGTATTATGTACCATACCAGGACATTCCTCAGTCCATCTGTTAAAAATCCAAAGATAAATCTGAGATTTTCTGCTCTAGCGTTCTTAATCCAACAGACAGTATAAAAGAGAGAAAAAGACATTTAGTTTTTAGTCGTTGCTTTGCAACTCTTTTTGTTTGAACGAACACTCTTACTTATTGTAAATACTATCCTTAGTATTGCCATTTTCTAAATTACCAATTCCTTACTTTACTAAAAGCATAAGAATAAATAATAACTGCGCTTAAAGATACATTCCCGATAGATTACATAAATACACTTTCAGTCAAGCTACCTAAAGTACCTGCGTTAGTACTGCCAATCAAACCCTAGGTCACATAAACCGAGCCATAACTAACATCTTTCCTAGATGCAAAAACCGGTGATCATGATTGTTAAAATTGAAAACAGTGAATATAAGGTGAAATTAAACGGGTTAACGCTAACACATACTCCAGAAGCAATAAACGATGTAATATTCAGGTGGGCGATGGAGGCCTAGAGGAATTCTAATTAGTGCTAATGGGCGTTCTCTGGCCTGAAACTAGGCTGTTAGTTTTGATAACACCACGAATTCGTATAATTTACGTAGAAACTCAGTAACGTACTTTGTTATTCTGGAGTTGCTTGTTCTGTTAAACTTATGCGAAGCTGTATGTTTGAGTGTAGTTTGTGAGTTAAAGGAACCCAAAGTTTTTAGATGGGTGTTGTTTTATAAAGCAGCTGTTGTCTATAGATGTGCGTGTGTGAACTCATTCATCTTTATAAGTTTAAAATTAATGTTATTATCGGTATCTACCTTGTTCACCACCCAAACGAGGGATATATCATAGAACTAGAATAGTTAAATCTTGCAAACTTTAGTATTTTTTGCCTTTCGTTGTTTTAATTCGGTATTATAATTTATTAACAAACAAGTTGGATTTTCAATAGCGATTTATGTATTACTAGATGGGCCCCGCGGCTTCGCCCGAGAATCAGTTTTATTTCCATAACTACAAATTTCAGAAAAATCTAAAAATAAGTATAAAATAAGTAAAAAATAAAAAACACGTGTTCAATTATTTATTTCATACACTGTATTTATAGTAAAAATATAAGTATAAATTTACTAGCGGCCCTCCTCGGTTTCGCATGGCTGGACAGGTATTTTTTAAACACATTGTTATAATTTTAGGATAAACATAAAGTAAATGCTTCCCTCCCAGCGGCGGCGGTGCCCGCTGCGTAGTGACATTCGACATAGTTGAGTTTATTCGGTACAAACATTCAAGTGCAAATCTACCCTCTTTATAATATTAGTACATATAGATGAATAATTTCTGAAAAAATTGATATTAGATTGTGTTGTGTGTGAGGAGTGACTGACGTTATCAGAATATAGATTACAATAACTACCTATTTGGCTTGATATTTGAGAATATCTGGATTCTGGATGGCCGGTTACTGTTCGCGAACTGTGGATTTAATCAAACGCAGCCCAGAGAGCTCCGGCCTGTTGGCTCCGTTAATCGATCAGGCAACTTGCTCTAATACTCCTTTGGAATATTAATTCGATGTTGAATTGAATCGTCGAGCCTTGCATTCGAACATATTTTGGTAATCACTAAGTTTAATAATGTAGGAAACTTATGGCTATTTTCTTCATCATACGCAATTAATTCTATGCAAAGGAACTTTTACAATTGTGTTCACTACTAGCTAATGTTCTATTATGTATAATGTTGGCAAGCCTTAAAAATTAATATTAAGGACCATAGAAAAGAAAGGACTCATCGCTAATTTGATACCTTTAAAATAAACTTTCCAAGTTAACTCTTCGCAATGAGTTTTTACAGAATGTATTGAAACACACCAACTAAACAAAAGCTTCTAAAATCCAACGGTTTAAATTTTTTAGTAAACTTTTCCACTCTGTCGAGTTGAACCACTTTCCGGGACCGTATATTAACGAGCACGGATGCACACCTAGTATGCAGATGTAGAGCATAATAGTGTATTCAGGGAGGTTAGTTACCCCGACAGGACATAGATGGATACTAGCTAAGTTGGTGTTGGTGCAATGAATGCCTAAGTGGGGAGCCACGTGGCGTCTAGTGCAGTAAACTTTGCACAGTCCTTTCATATCCTTCAGTATCCTTTCATAGAATGAATAGGCAGGACACTGAATAGCATGCGTGTTACCTGGTACCCCAGTGCGCTTTGATGGAACTAGAGGGAACTTGACCTCATAACTGTCAATATAAAGACAAACATTGCCATCTTAGTCATTTTTGATGGGTGCTTTATCAACGCTTTCAGTGATTTCCTGGAATTTCGTTTTAAATATGGTATTAAAATTTTGTTACAAGGACTATACACAAAAAGTGGCTGACCCAGAAACGTGTAGATATCTTTACCTTCGCTGTCAAGCTGTATCTCAGCCGGAGACATACGTATGTTCTGGTAAAGACATCCGAGACCGGAACTGTGTGTGTCGGATAGATCCGGTGTTTGGAGGACGGACTACATTCACGGGAATTGACTGTGAGCTCAATCAATACAACAACATACACTAGTGTCACAGAACTGATGTTATTATAGTTGAATACAGTTTATTGTTTCTGCGCTTTAATTTACCTACATATGAACCATACGAGAACGTTTCTAGTCTCAAAAAATCTGCTGGTTATATATCAAACTCTGATACTGTAAGCAGATGCACTAATAAAATAAAAACAACCAGATCCGAAACGAATTTTGAAAAACTTAAAGTTCGAAAAACACTGAAGCCGGAGGCGGAGCGGAGGCGAAGGCGTGCGAGTTGTCTTCTATGGAATCCTATGAAAGCCTACACACACACCGCAGGCCGTGGCGAATGCGGTACCATAGGAAAAACCGCCACGCCTTCGCCTCCGCTCCGCCTCCGGCTTCAGTGTGTTTTGAACTTTAAGGTCACACAAACATTTGTCGCGACGAGCCGATCCTGCAACCTTCTGCGTTATAGGTGGACATTCGTCCAATACTTACCAAGTCATCCGAGGTATAAAAGAACCAAGGACATTGGATCCTTGTTCGATCTTACCTCGATTTACAACATTTTATAGCACAAAAGCGTGCTTGAGATTTTTTTTGGAAGTTCTTTGTCTTTTGACAAGTATGTCGTAGGTACCCTTGAAGCACTTACCTGAAACTGCCTGAGATTTTTATTGCTCCAGTTCAAATCTAAAGAGGTATAGAACATTTGCAATAAAGACAAAAACAGATAGGTAAGCAAAATACGGTTTAAAATTTGTTTGAGAGCACACGAGAAATTTCATTATCAGTTTTACCGAGGAGTATCCAGCTAGGTGAAACAGCGATGAATACTCATAAATTGGGAAAATTCAGTAACCACAAATAGAATTTTTCTGCCTTCGAGCAGAAAAAAACAGTCAACAATTTCTGATATATTTTGTGGATTTCCTTCTACCCCGGCTTTACTACTTTTTTCATTTGGTTTTTGTTGAAAATGGTCAAGCTTGAAGACTCCAAAATTGTATTTTACCTGGAAAACAGACGGAGGAAGCTCATTCCACTCAAAGACCGATGATTTTTATAAAGGTAGAGCAGAACTTTTTGGTTCGAAACTATGGAATATCGACTAGGTACAGGTGCTATTTCTAAGAGCATCTGTAGGTCCGATGATGGTAGGGAAAAGGTGGAATAAGGTCCTCGACTATAATAGGTACGGATGGTATTTCTCAGAGAGTCTCCAGTACCAATGGTGGCAGGTAAAAGATGTAATAATGTCGTGCTATGACCGCTCACTCTCTCTTCTCCTGCGCCAAAGTGGTATTTGTAAAACACTTCTCGCAACGCACCGTTTGTGTTGGAGGCTTTGTAGGTTATACTTAGCAAGCGAGAGAGCGTTTCTCAATCGAGTCAAGAGCACTCAAGGGCTTCAAGTTGGTTTTTGGGCGTGCCGTCCCAAAGGTGACAGAAGGTACCTACCTACGATCTGTGCTCTATACACACATATATAGGTAAGTGATACTAAGATAAAACGCACCTCGATTCTTATATACGGAACCAAACGAACAGGAAACATCCTGAATGCCATGCCTGAACCACAAGGGCCATAACAATGCCGATATTTCATTTCACACAATCCCCAAAATGTTGATCATTAATATTTAGAGGCGACTATGATATTCCGCGTTAATTTCAGAATCCGAGTTACAATGTATGCAAATAAAATCCTTATCGCTATTCACAAGCCAGAGCAAAAAGGGTGAACAATTAGAGTTCTCCCGTACAAAGCTGCTTCAGGGCCTCTGGAGATTCAGAGGTCTTAACACATCTATAGACGCAGAATCGGCCTAAAATTGCTCGAATAAGTGTAGACTTTTTCTATTTTAAGCCGATTTTGGTCGTAAGACCTCAACACTATGGGCTAATGAGAGGCACGATATAGATGTTTTTTATTCTTAATTTGAACTACGAGCAGAACAGTTCTACCAGTTACTGGTAGTGAAGAATGAGCATCTAGCTAGGATCCCGCTTTATGATTTTTTTTTTTTTTTTTTTTTATACCACCAAGGTGGCAAACAAGCATGCGGCCCGCCTGATGGAAAACGGTTACCGCAGCCTATGATTTGAATAGACAGTAATTTTTAATTTAGAATGAGTGAAATATGAAAGTTTAATTACGGCTTCTGTAAAATTATAACTGTTACAGAATCATATCAAATTTAAAATCTTGCTTTTTAGGCAAGGTAATATCATGGTAGAAAGGTGCTGATCTTCATACGACCTAAGAGTGTAAAACATATCGCTCGGTTGACACCTTTATGTCATGGCCATATACGTTTCTGTCCATTTCTGACCGATGTTAACCGATTTCGAGTCGATAGATGTGAGAGACCCCAAGCCTTGCAATGGCTTGCGTGAACACCTGAGCACTACGCTTTGTTCCTCCGTCCTACCACTCTGCTTTCATATTTCAAAGAACGGTCATAAATCTTTTTAAACGACATCTCTTACGAAGTTAGGAACGAAACCTTACAGCGATGTTCCGAACATTGCTTGTAAAGTAGGAAATAAGATCGTAAAGGTGTTCCCGTGAGTAGACAAGGTTAATTAACTTAACAAGAGCGCGACGAGCCAAGTGAAAATACTTCCGAGAGGAATTCCCAAGATTTGATTTAAAATTATAATGGGAAGGCACTTTACAGTAAAAGTTTCCGCATTTAGGATAGCCTTCAATTTTCGCATTGTCAAAGAAAAGGTCAAGATTTAATTAAAAGCGGGACATATTTGCGCAGAAAATCTATTGTTCTGTTACCAATTCACTGGAGGGTTTACATTGTCAGTGAGTTCTGCGAAAACTATAAACATAAGAAAGTATTCCAGCTATTAAGATCATAAAATGTATTTTATCTGCAGGAAGTATGCAGAATGGGTAAACCTATTTTATGTTTAACTATTATAGTAAGTACCGGGAATTGTTTTCCTGTTTATTTTCTAACATCAATACACAGACCGGTTTGTCATTTCTCAACGGGTAGGTAGAGTTTAAATTAAATAACACCATAGCATCAAACAAATCACAACCGCGCGCCATTTTGCTTTTGGCACTGAAAACTTTTAATTATGAACATTATTTAGCCTGCCACGCTGCGATCGAACTCTGCTTCAAATAGGAAACGCTGCGAACCTTTAGACACTTCAATTAAAATGTTACACCGCTGGGAAGTCACACCAACTATTTGAGAGATAATTTCACCTCGTAAATAATTTAAAATATTCAAGATTCCCATAGTTGGTGCGTCGTGGAAACCCAAGTAAGTAGAGAACCGCCGTGTATGAGAATATAACCTAAAGTATAATAGTGAATATTTATAAGAGCAACGCTTAATTGTCTAGCTGATCTTGATAGGTAAGCAGTATTTTCTTACTTTGACATAAGTCAACTTATCTAATTGGTACGTCCATAGTTACTGTGTAGTAGTTTTCAAGAAGCAAATAAAAACATTTCTCTTTCTCTCTCTCGACAGAAGACGTCAAAGAGAATACGAGAAGATAGTTCACAATCAGGTACGTTTTATAAGACTAGATACTTACAAGAGCCACCGAGTTGTTGTTATGCTGCAGCCAGCGCAGTATGGCGCTCGCGGTGGTGAAGTCGGGGCGGGGGGGCGGCGGCACCGCGTGCTGTAGCGCCGCAGACAGCTGCTGCGCCAACTCCAGCGCACGAGCTCGCGCCGCCCGCCCCGGCCCGCTCGTCACGCCGCCGCCCGTGCCGCCTGCCTCTGGAAATGCAGACTAGCTGTAGACAGGCTGCCGGTGGCGGTGTTATAACTCCAACTGAGGTCATGGATGTCTTAATACAAAAAATATAAAAACCGTATACCTACAATAAGATTTTTAAAAACTAGATGAAAAAATTGACTTATTTCTATGTGCCACAAGGGAATTAGATGACTACGAGTACAAGTAGCTTCCTTTCCTCATTGGTATTTGGATTGACGATTGTAGTAGAGGTCTACCGCGATCATCAATCTGAATGGCAACCATGGTGACTGGTGACTACGGCAAGACTTTGTTTGGGGAAAGTTTTTCAGCAGTATACGGGTGTGTGTGTGCTACAGGCTAATACATAGAAGGACCCAACACTTTGTTACCGGCTCGTGACACCACATCATTTAGTGTTGAAATTTCAACAAGTGTTATTTTGTTAGAATTAAGAAACAAATGTTATTTATTTCTGATTTCTGCACTGCTACTATGTGTACTTTGAGGTATCGCTGAGTTATCTATAGGCAACGGTTATTTTATGACACATCGGTCCGCTTGCATAAGGATACTAGGAGCTAATAAGTCGTTGAATATGAATAAACATTTAAACATCTTTGTGCAAGCTGGCGGAAATAGATTAATTTTCGTCAATCAGTCGCATAATTACAGACGGAAATTCTTTCAATATTCACATCCCTCCACGATGACTGTCAGTTTGATTCAAGACTTACTGGCCCTAGGTAGTAGGTAGTTAATTAAGAGTTAAGACAAAAACATGGCATTTTATCTTTAACAGCGCAAAAGAGAAGGCAGCTATAATCGATTTACCTAAGTAAATTGCAATCAAGAATGTCAACAGCTCCAAACCTCTGGGCAATGCGGGACAGTCCTAGTAATTTGGTTAAACTGTACACAAATCACTGAAATTTGTTCCTTTAATCTACATTTTAAAGCGAACTGTTCACTGATTGAGAAAATATTACAGACTGGCTCAATGCAAGTGGTCTCGTATAGAAATGAGACGTATCAATGACGAGGTGTTCATTTACGGATGCCAAAGCTGGTATACGATCTTAGGTAATGCTTGAACGATCATTGTTGTTCATGCATGGATTATTTGTTGTATTGTTACACAATATTCATGGGAATTGATCAGGGAGGAATACAATATCTGGCTTAATGAGGTCTGTGATCTGACCTGGTAGACTTGTATCTGTAGGACTGTTATTTAGCTACGGCTGTAACAAAGTAATTGTTATTTTTTCTTAATGTATAATGGGGAGATGGCGGGACGACCTTGTTAATGAAGCCAGACACCAAAAAGAATAGAAGGATGGGAGGGAGGCCTTTGTTGATTTAGGTAATAACAGTAATCTTAAATTTTAGTATACCAACAACAAATTTTCAAAAGGAAAATGAGACTTGTGAAAAAGTCCATATGGAACTTCGAATCAATAGAACAAGACACAGAATACAACCAACATTTCACAACTCTACCAACATCATAATATAAGCATTACAGCCAACAATAAGCAAAGCGCACATAACCTCGCGACACAAATCTCCTCGAAATTACTCCACTCGCACAAATCGCGCGGAGGCCGAGTGAATTGCATCCGCCCAGGAACAATGGGGCTTTTGCTTCGAGGACAAAAAAAGGAAAAAACCCCATCATTTTACCCTTCATTATAAAACTTCGTAATAATAATATCTTCTAGCTGTATTGCGAAACCATTAAGAGTATCTTAAAGAGCGATTTTGTATTGTACAGGTTTTCCCTACAATGAAAGGAGGCGGACCTACATAATATACTGTTGATTAAAATGAGTACCTACAGAGGACGCGAGTATAATTTTTCACACACTTTTTTATTATATTTCATAGAGATAATTTCGGGATGGTATTTGGGTAAGTACCTAATCGGGAACTACTATTAGCGATTCTAATAATTCTTTCAGCGTAGCTATAACTACTTAATCATCGAGTTACATAGGTAGCTATGTTTTATCAAAGTAAAGATGTGAACGAAGTCGAAGGCAGAAAACTGAACCAATAGAAACCAACAACAGTTCAATTGTACATAAAATTTCATATAGTGAAATGAAACAGATTTATATTAGGAAGCTGCAAAATACTAAGGCAAGCTAATGCATCGACCGAGATTGCGGAACGATGTATCAAACTGATCTGAGCCATCTTCTAGCTTTATGGTTCAGAGAAGTTTGAGATTACTTTCATAAAGCTTTCGAAAGTATTGCTAGGCTTTCTAGGGGATTAATACTAAGGAAACCATAAAGATTAAACATTGGTCCTTAGCTGGTATTCTTTGAAAGATAGGTAGGTAGGTATCGGAAAATTAGCAGCGATGTCGTTCAACTTTGGCGAAAAATGTATGAGACATTCCATAAAATAAGTCAATTAATTAACTTTTCGCCTTGGTTAATCAAATAATTTACTGAAGTTTAGAAAACTGTTTCCACTTTTCGAGCGCGGATACTCAAAAATAATTATGTCAAGTTTCGTAAGTATCTAAATTTCGTTTACTTTGTCATACAGCGAATTCTACAATTCGATTACTTTGACTCCTTTGCACATTCGGTTCAGATACAGCTGCGAAAGAACTCTAGATTACTGAAAAAAATTACGCTAAGCTATCTTAACTGTAAATATGATTCGTAAAAATCAAATAAATTGCTTCATTCAAAAATATACTTTAACTACAACTAACTAAACTACCTAATCTAGAAAGCTGATAATTATTCAATGCTGCTTACGTTGCGGAATCTGCGAATCTGCAACATCTGGCTCTCCAAAGAGACGGAACGTACAAACATCCAGCAGCCACCATCGCGTCACGTGTTCAGGTAAATGCCAGCACCCTGGCATCTTCAATCACATTTCAATTCACTACTCACAACAATAGCCGCTCGTGCACATACGGTCGTAAGTCACTGTGGGAGCATTTAACTTGAAAAAAACTAGGACATTACGATTTAAAGATGATTTTGTAAGAACACAGTCCAAATAACTAGATGGTAAGTAAAACACCTAATAAAATATCCAAGGAGACGTCCGAATTACTCCTTTGTCCGAATACAATACAATATACGGCAGGACGTAGCGTGTTTGGCGAATGTAGGATAAACTATATGATTACCCGTAGTATTCGAGCCGTATGTAGACATTGTAACAGATAGGATAGGATTCAATAGATCCGCACGGCTAGACGGCTTATTATACCGAACTATGTTTCTCTGTTTTGGACAGGGTGATACTTGGAATGATGATAGAGTTAAAATCAAATAAGTTCAATAAAGGAGGAATGTGGCTATATTCCTCCTTTATTGGAAGCCTTCTTTAGCCTTCTTCCTGGAGATTTGAAATACAGATTAAGTAGTTGTAATGGTCGTAATTTGTAGAGCTGGAACTTATTTATTACCTACGTACTTGACAAAATAGATCTATACTTAGATTTATTAATTCTACTCACGAAATGGAGATTTAGTGCATGCTGATACTAAAAAAGTGGGGTAAGTTATACCTACATACAAATCATAGACTGAAAAATACATTTTAACATGAACAGAAGCTTACACGGGTAGATACGGTAACATTTTCACAGGGAAAAGGAATTGTAGGTATGTCATCTAATCTGTAATTGTGAGGACGACCCTTTTTCAAATAGAAATGTGAGGTTGCGTCGAGGGCCTGATGAATACTTGTTGAGTACAAAAGGAAAGGACATTACGGGCAACCCATGGCCAGAGCTGTAATTACGAAACTTCCGCTTTTCAACAAAAATAAATGAACCCTGTCGAACAGCGAGGGAAGATTCGTTAGCTTTTTCGTGTCTCGATAGAACTAGCTTACGTTTCACAGCGGTTTTTAACGAGTTGCGTAACATTTATAAAACGCTTACTTTTAGCTGAAGATAGGGCGCTATGGCGCTCATTAAGGGAGGCCTATATCCATCAGAGGACTGAAATAGGTTTATGATGATGATATCAAAATTACAATCAAAGAATGGAAACAAAAACTAGTAGGTTTTTTTATTTACACTTGAAGCAATTGAGCTAACTGCAACTGTTGCGACCAATCTCGATATATTTTACTTCAAACATTCGTAGTATGATGACGAATTTACTTTGACAGTTTACGGGTTAACTACAAACGTAGTTTGTGTTGGAACGAACACCAACGTGACTTCTTTCGGGTGAGTGCGGTTCTAGACGCGCGTGACGCAGCCATCATGTTTGTACGATCTGCAAATATTTGTTCCGGGGTTCTGGATATTTTTTATGCATAATTATCCATGTTACCCCTAACACAAGCTCTGCTTAGCTTGGAGCTAGATGATGCTGTGGGGATTATCCAGTATTTTTTATAATTATCCCTGCGAGCACGGGATGAATTAAGGGATGAAAAGTTGGTGTTCTTCCAACACCAGCCAGGTTCATAGTAAACCCGATTAATGTTATAATAAGATAATGAGATCTAGAGATGTCTAAAGTGATCCATATAAATATCAGTATTATAATAAATGGGAAAGTCCGTGTGAATGTTTGTTATAATAAGTAATCTTCGTAATTACTTAAGTTATGTAGATGAAATTTGATACGTAGATAGTTTAGGATAGAATAAGACATTGGCTTATAAAATCATCAAAAATTAATCTCTGAGGGGGTAAAATAGGGTGGTAAAGTTTGTATGGAATTTTTTTTTCCTTGGTTCGAATTACTTACTAAAAACTCGGTATAGTTAACTAAATAAAGTATGAAATAAATAATTAACCACGTATTTTTATTTAAACAAAAAAACCCCCAGGGGTTGTGTAATAAATTTCTGAAATTTGTTTGAAAAAAATAACTCTGGTTCGCGGGCGAAGCCGCGGGGCGCATCTAGCAGTAATAAATCGACACTCCCTACGTATCTTCGTGTAACTGCCAGATACACACTTATACGTTTGATGCATTTTTGGCATCTACACATTCCAATCTATCATTATAACTTACAAAAAATCAAAAAAGTCTACTCTAAGTACGTTTTTCTTAATCGTATAACTGTCCAACTTCATTATTTTCCCGCCATATAATGCTGTATCTTCCACATACACACTTTTACGCGGGGGGAATGAGGTGCGGGCAGCGGTAACTGCCCGTTGCATGGTTCTTGCGCGGACAACGAATAGAATGCGTGTGCAAGTCGTAAATATTTGATTGCTCCAAAATAACAAGCGAGCGTTTCCGATTCCTGAACAATTTAAAAGCAGATGCTACTAAGAAAGGAAAAGTAGATATCCTAGACCCAGCTATATCTACTACAAGACCAGGTAAGTAAAATCATAATTAATGATTTACCAACTTTTTGTACTTTTTGATGTCCAATCATAGTTGTTAGGTTTCTTAAATCAGTTGTGTGTTATTGCCTTCATTGCTGACTAAATAGACAATTTATTAGTAAGTACATTTTGAAACTTTCCCAAAATTGTTGATAACCGACGTACAAATGTGTAACTACGCACATACATATTTATACATCGGGATTCACTATGATCGTAAGGTGTATCTAGGCACTTACATATTTATACTTCGAAAAGTTGTTAAATCAAAATTCGGTAACTGACTTTTACATAGTTTTACATAGGAAAATTATTGAATTAAAGTTATAGTAACCCATGCACTTACATAGTTATGTGTTTGTGTTTTCATGTTATTTTAATAAAAAACAATTATTTTTAACCAACTGAAAAATCCCAATATGATTTTTTTTGTTCGCGGATAACTTCGTTGTTTGTGAACCGATTTTTTTGATTCTTTTTTGTCGGAAAGAAGATAATTCCAAGGGTGGCCCCATTAAAATATTGAGGATCTTCAGAGTTATGATCAGAAATGCACTTCAAAAGTGAAGGTGCTCTCTTCCCAAGGAATTTAAGTCGATTTTCATAAAAAATTTAATTTTGCTCTTTGTTGTTGTTTTTCAAATGTAATATCTCCAATGCCATTTTCAGAACATTTTACTGAGGATGACCTAAGCCGAATGGGTGAGATAATATCTGCCAGCGATGAAGAACCTTTTCTTGCACCGCGCATTTCCGTCTTGCATTCTGCGAACACTAACGGTGATAGTCCTGCATCTTCTGAATTGCATGCCCCAGCTTCCCATATCTTACAATATTCCTTGCAAGTTTGTGGTGGAGGGTACAGCAATGACACAGAGAACCTCAGCACTTCGATGTAACGATAGTCAACTTGGCATCGCTGTAAGGATTCCAGAACAGCCCAGGTTTCAACGGAGTCAAAAGCTTTCTCATAGTCCACAAAAGCGAGACACAGGGGCTGATTATACTCTTCGGACTTCTGTATAATCTGCCTCACTGGGTGTATGTGGTCTATGGTGCCATATCCTCCGCGGAACTCGGCCTGTTCTGGTGGCTGGAACTCGTCAAGTCTCGTGGCGAGACGATTCGTGATCACTCGTGAGAACAGCTTGTAGATGTGGCTCAGGAGTGTGATGGGTCAGTAATTTTTAAGGAGAGTTTTATCACTGTTCTTAAAAAAGAGCACCACCAAACTCTGTGGAGGACGGCATTGAAGAGGTTACAACACCTCTTTAATGTCATCCTCCTCCTGTATAACGGAGGCTCCTCCTGCCTTCAGAAGCTCTGAAGTAATACCGTCCTCATCGGGGGCTTTTCCATTTTTAATCTGCCTCAAAGCTAACACGGTTTCGTCTTGACTGATGTCTGGCAGTTCGTCGGTATAGTGACGTGTCAGGGTGGCTCTGGAATCAAGGTCGGGAACGAGGGGCATGTGCAGTGCACAGACGGCCATAAAAATCCTCTATTTCGGCTGAGATCTCCAGTTTCGACAGTACGGTCCTCCTGTCGTGCGTTTGAAGCTTCGTCAGGAAGCTCCTGCCAAGCTGCTGAGTGAATACTTTGGACCCTCGGTTTCACTCTATCGCCTCTTTAATGAGACATGTGTTGGAGCTCCGAAGGTCGCGCCGTACCATCTTCGCAATTCGCTTGTTCAGGTCTGACCTCTCAGACGAAGTTGCTTGGGTGGTTTCCCGTCCTCTTGTCATCAGCCCCAGAGTCTCATCCGAGAGTTTGGACTTCTTGCCAGTTCGCTGTTTTTTGCAGAACTTGATGCCCTCATCCCTCAACGTTTCGATCAGATTGTGTAGGCTCTCGTCAGCGTCATCAGTAGGTTCCAAGGCAACAAATCTGTCTCCGATTAGCTGCTCGAACTTCTCGGTGCCCGCCATGATTTGGATTGGATTTGGTCGGAGCGTGGACTTCATCAGACGGTGTCTTTCAAGCTTCAAGTTGATATTCAGAGTGCCTCGGAGCATTCGGTGATATCCGGTATTGAACTTGTTGATCACTGAGACATCTCTGAATATGTGCTTGCTATCCGTCATGATGAAGTCGATCTAATTTTTAGTCACAGTGTCGGGCTTTGCCACGTCCACTTCCTTTGAGGTTGTTTCTTAAAGAAGGAGTTCATTAATAACAGTCCCTCTTTCTCAAGGAAGTTGACAAGCATTTGCCCCCAATGGAATCACATTCCTGATTCCATAACCATGCGGGCCTATTATGGGCGTTAGATGTTGACATAGTCAAGTTTGCTATTTCATAATATTAATTATGTGTTCACATTTTGATAATAATTAGGTTCATCATCATCATCATCAACCTATATTAGTCCACTGCTGGACATAGGCCTCCCCCAATGAGCGCCATAGCGCCCTGTCTTCAGCTTGATGCATCCAGCATCTGCCAGCAGTCTTTCGCAATTCGTCATCCCACCTGGCTGGAGGGCGTCCTACGCTACGTTTACCGAGTCGCGGTCTCCACTCAAGAACACGTTTACCCCAACGGTTGTCGGCAATAATTAGGTTGAAGTACTATAATAATTAGGTGAGCACCTACTTCCCTAATAAATGGTATTTTGAGCTTTTTTTATTGTTTTATTTAAGATAATAATATAAGGACGACCAATATTAGCGAAAAAAAAATAAAAAGATAAGTGGGAAAAACCCAATTCACGAATACAGTTTTACATTTTAGGTACTACTAAAATTACCTACCTACCTTAAAATAGGCTTAGTTTCGTAAGCAAGTGAATATTCGGCAATTAGAGCCTGGCGACCTGTATTAGGTACTGGTCACCAGGCCTAATTTGTCGAAACAAAATATGTAGATGCATATTATTAAATTATACAATTTCCAACGTTTAAACATGTAAGCACCAGTTAAACAGAATTATTCAAATAGATCTACTAAGTATAACCGTGTAAAAGGCAGTTACGAAATTGTCATTCTCCTAAGCTTCCACGAAAAAGTGTGTATGTGCCACATAGAGCATTTTATGAGGTTATAAGCACCACGTAAAAATAAGTAAGTGTAATAAAATCTAAACCAGTATAGATTGAAATAAAAAAAGTATCCATCATAAACTAGATTTACAGTAAGAGCATCTCACCAATTTTCACAGAAATATCTCAAAAAGGGCTCCAGATATAAGCATTTGAACATTTTCAAATCTTTAAAAGGCTCTCCTGTAAAATTTGTGTTTTGCAGATACACAACTATACGTAGGGAGTGTCGAAATCATGTAACAAATAAAACATCGCTTCGGAATCTGATTCAAAGTAGCGATCTTGCATTATCCATTTTCATTTGCGAGAACAGAATCAAATTCTTGCTGAAGTACCTAAAGGGGAAGAGTAATACGAAACAAATATTTGTTCGAGACAGACAAGAGATAAGGGGTAATGTAACCATGGCACCATCAGACTATGACAGATTAAAATGATATAAATAGATTGATTTAACCAACTTAGACCTGTCTGAACACATACTTAGAATAGTATTTTTTTATTAATAATTTATTACTTCTGGCACAGTATAAACACATTACAGTACTACGTTATATCATACAGATAGTTTTATTTTATAAATTGCGAATATCATCGTAACGTCGTCATCACGGAAATCGTAACAGATCCTATAAATTTTACTTCCCAGTTTTAAAGCATGCTTCATCCAATATTAGAGCTTCAAGAGTTATAAAAGATGGTAAAACAGATGAGCGTGTCTAAAAACGCTTAAAACTTCACAGAGATTTAAAATCTGCAATGCTAAGGACCTCTCTCTCTTGTCTGAACTCAGTATATACTAGACTAGTACATATGTACCTATCAGGAGCTGGAAACTTGGCTGGCGTACCCAGGCGCGGATCCAAGGGGGGGGTCATGGGGGTCATGACCCCCCCCTGAGCTGGGACCAGGACCTAGGTAGACCACTAATTAAATTTGATAAACATGTTTTTTTTATTTTTTTATGACAATACTTATAGATTTTATGTACTTATGTACCTCAAATATTTAATTAATTTAATATTCATTATTTGGGAACGACAGAAAAGTAATTTTGAATTTTACCGCGTCACCGCCACCCCTTACGGAACGTAGGTACTTCATCTTAGCCGCCACCTCACTTTTCATTAGATGTTACATTTCGTGTGACACTGACACTTGCGCGCACTTTGTTTCGACACTTTCGACTAACAGAAGCCTAAACTAGAATCAAGTTTTTAACTTACACGATCAGAACACATTAAAAATATTAAGGTATGGGTATTTATCGCGTTTATTTAGCTATTTTTTATATTTCGAGTAACAAAATTATTCTTTCCTTACGCCTTCTCCCGAAACGCGTTACCTAACAAAAGAAGATTCTATCCCGGTCTTTATTATAAATCCCGGGATTTCGGGATTGATAAAACACGATCCCGGGATAATTCCTGGATTGAACAATTTAATAAAAAACTAAGTATCATATGAAAATCGCTTTTATTTACTTTCAAAACAAAAAGTAAAAAACGCACACACATTTTTAAATAATAATAATAATTCCGGACAGTCCACACAGCATCATCTAGCCCCAAGCTAAGCAGAGCTTGTGTTATGGGTACTAGATGACTGATATACTTAATACAATATACTACATAGATAGATATTTTTTATTTTTAAAATATTTTATATATTTTTTAAATTCTTCTCTTTTACAGTAGACAGATAAAGAACCTTGATAAACTTAATAAAAACAAAATTTACCGTGAGTTAAACGTATTATTGCAACCAAAAGGCAAGTCGTTGACGAAGATTATCGAGAATAAATACATTTTACAAACATTTTGACTATGACGCGACCGAAGAGGCAGTTTAAGGAATGCTTTTATTTTGTGTATCTACAGTTACATAAAAGATATTGTTTGATAGAGATAAAGAGGTAATTCTAATGTAATGTAAGTTAGTTGAGATAAAAAAAATCCGTTAAGTTTATAATTTGTGTTTACATTAGGTACGTAACGGGCTTCGCTTATTTATTATTTTTAACAATTTAAAGAATTTTACTCAACCCTTGAAATCCCGGGATTGGAAAAATATAATCCCGGAATTTTCGGGATTGAAAATTCCAGTCGATTTTCGACATGGATCGAATCCTCTAGTTATCATTTCATTTATTTCAATGGGCACGTTTTTATGGACGTGGAGAAGTGCCAGTCCGGTTAGGGGTAGTTATCGCCTTTCATTCAGATTTAATGATTATGGATTATTTCCATTTTTAGGTATTTTATTACATTCATTGATCTAGATTTAATGCCGTCCTTCACAGTGGGAGAACTCCTAAGGCGTGGAGCGGGAGTTTGGTGGTGCTCTTTTTTAAGAAGGGCGATAAAACCCTCCTTAAAAACTATAGACCCATCACACTCCTGAGCCACGTCTTTAAGCTGTTCTCGCGAGTGATCACGAATCGTCTCGTCAGGAGACTCGACGAGTTTCAGCCACTGGAACAGGCCGGGTTCCGCGGAGGATATGGCACCATAGACCACATACACACAGTGCGGCAGATTATACAGAAGTACGAAGAGTATAATCAGCCCCTGTGTCTCGTTTTTGTGGACTATGAAAAAGCCTTTGACTCCGTCGAAACCTGGGCTGTTCTAGAATCCTTATAGCGATGCCAAGTAGACTATCGTTATATAGAGGTGCTGAGGTGTCTCTACGAAGCCGCCACTATGAGTGTCCAAGTACAGGGCCAGCAGTCTAAACCCATCCAATTGCGCAGAGGAGTGAAGCAGGGGGATGTCATATCCCCGAAACTGTTCTTTGTACAGCGCATTGGAAGATATGTTTAAGACTCTGGACTGGAAAGGTAAGGGCATAAACACAAACGGCAATTACATCTCACACCTACGATTCGCTGATGACATAGTTTTAATGGCGGAGTCGCTAGAGGAGCTGACCCACATGCTAGACGGCCTAGCCTCAGCCTCGCGACGCATCGGTCTTGGCATGAATTTGGAAAAAACCAAAGTCATGACCAATTGCCAAATTGATCCGGGACCGGTAGTCGTAGAAGGCCACCTTCTCGAAATTGTTTCTGAGTACACTTACCTTGGGCAGATTATGCAGTTGGGTAAAAACAATTTCGAGAAGGAGGCCAAGAGGAGGATCCAGCTGGGCTGGGAAGCGTTTGGAAAACTACGTCGAGTCTTCTCGTCATCCATACCGCAATGTTTGAAAACGAAAGTCTTCAATCAGTGCCTACCCGTAATGACCTACGGAGCTGAGACGTGGACACTCACGGTAGGGCTGGTCCACCAGTTCAAAGTCGCTCAGCGAGCTATGGAAAGAGCTACTATGCTCGGAGTTTCTCTGAAGGATAGGATTCGTAATGAATACATCCGACAGAGAACCAAAGTTATCGACATAGCTCAAAGAATTAGCAAGCTGAAGTGGCAGTGGGCCGGCCATATCTCGCGAAGAACCGACAACCGTTGGGGTAAACGTGTTCTTGAGTGGAGACCACGACTTGGCAAACGTAGTGTAGGACGCCTTCCGGCTAGGTGGGATGACGATCTGCGAAAGACTGCTGGCAGATGCTGGATGCGTCAAGCTGAAGACAGGGCGCTATGGAGCTCATTAGGGGAGGCCTATGTCCAGCAGTGGACTAATATAGGCTGATGATGATGATGATTGATCTAGGTACGTAACCAGAATGAACGTGTAGGTAGAGAGAGGGTAATGAGAATCGCCTGGAAGGTAATCGTTTGTGTGGAGGGCGATGAATTTATTTAATTTCTGCTAAATACCCATATGGTAGACATTTTTTTTAACTTATATGTGGTTTATTAGTTAAAAATAACATGACAAACACATTTTCGGTCTTCTACAAGGTTTTCCCCTCTCTAATTGGGTTTTCTGTGATCTTGATAACTTTAAATTCTAAACCGACGTGCATATATGAAGAAAGTACCTAGTAAAAGTGATAAGACAAAAGAGGTGTGCAAGGAAAGTTGTAAGTGAAAATCCATCGAGTTAAATTGTTAAAAGTAATAAAAAAGGAAGCACTTTACGTACCTAATATAAACACACATTATAAACTTAACTGGAATTATTTTTCTTATTTAATTTATTTAAACTAACTTGCATTATATTAGATTTTTTTAATATCAAACAATACACAATTGTGTAACTGTAGGTACACGAAATAAAAGCATTCCTTAAACAGGTAATCGACAGCATCTTGAGTCGCGTCGTGGTCAAAATTGTTGTAAAATTTATTTATTCTCGATAATCTTGTGAATGTGATTTTAGTTGATTTTTTCATTTTTTTTTAAGTAAATAAAAGCTATTTTCATATGATTCTTACGTCGATTTTTACTAAATTGTCTACGATCCCGGGATCATCCCGGGATGGCGTTTAATCAATACCGAAATCCCGGGATTGAAAATAAAGACCGGGATCGAAACCTCTTGCGATAGGTAAGGCGTTTCGGGAAAAGTCATAAAGTAAAAAAAAATGTCATATACCTACCTAAATAAATGTATTTTTCATTACGCATACTTACCTATATTAAATTATAACTTCTTGTGACTTGACCACGACTTTGTGACCCCCCCCTGGCACCGAAGCTGGATCCGCCCTTGGGCGTACCTAGTTGCAGTGGTATAACAATGTCTTTTCATAATAGCAAACACGACCGGGTGGTTATGAGTTTTTGCTTGCAGGCTCCTAACATTAAAGCTGCCTTTCCAACTGAAGCTTTGCCGAGAGCGAGCTAACTCGAAGCGAAGTCATAAACTACTTATGACCTATCGTCTGCCGAGCGGTGCATAACTTAGTGATTCACAGATCTACATTACTTCCCTGGGGACCTAAACTGGCCTGGGCAAGCTTTAAAGTTCTATAAATACATGCCGTATTTATAGAACTCGCTTCATAAAACAATTTTTAAACCGAAATAACAACTCCAGTATTATCGGTTTTATAATAATACTGGAGTCTGGAGTTATTATTATAAAACCGAGAGGACTGCGCTCGCATTTTTACAAACCTAAGCGGGATTTAGGAAATCATTACAACAATTTTAGGGTTCCGTACCCAAAGTGTTAAAAGGGACTCTCTATTACTATGATGACTCGCTGTCCGACCGTCACCAGACTGTATTTCATGAACCGTGATAGGTAGACAGTTGAAATTTCCACAGATGATGTATTTCTATTGCTGCTACTAGCAACAAATATTAAAGACTTGATGTTTTTGCTGTTTTTATGGTACGGAACCCTTCGTGTGCGAGTCGCACTTTTCTAGTTTTTCATGCTTGTTTTTGCACCTGATGATAATAAATTGTAAGAAATTTTTGAAGGCCCAGAAAACTAGAATAAAAAGAAAACAGATAAGAAATGGGACTCTAGAAAATTACTCTTACTTTGGATCTGTTTGGTGCATTCGTAAATATTTATCCAAATCGTAGGGTAGATAACAAACCTAAGTTTCTTGGTAAGCCCTAAGGCTCTTGGTAAAGTACTTTTACGGTTCGCAGACCAAACACATGTGCTCTTTCAACCAGTTTTTATAATTCCTCGAAACTTTACATTTTTATAATTCCTCGAAACTTTACATTATGACATTATGTTTAATGGACTCGCATTTACTCTAAGTTTTATGACTTAGCTTTGTGAAGCTGACCTACATACATGCTGCGTAAATAATTTTGTATTTCGTCTTTCATCTTTTCATGAGATTAAACTATGTATTTCAAAGACGAAAAAAAAAGACTTCTAATTGGTAGATAAGTTAACTTAGTTCGTTTTAGAAATAATTGCTGGGAAATTGTGCCCTGATACTGAACGTCAAAAATATCTTTGGTACATACTTGTTAATACGTACTTAATGCATTCTTTTTCTCTCATAACTAACTTAGAATACTTTTCATTTAATAAACTAAGGGTACTAAACTACTTTATAAGTGAGTATACAAATCTGACACGTAACTACGCACGTGATCCGATAACAACGTAAAAATAGGATTTCGTTAGAGATAAAGAGAGGCCAAGATAATGGCTTCCTACTGAAAAGTTTTACTTTATCTGGACGTGGATGCTGAAAATTTTTAAAACTCATTTACAAATATGTACCTACTGAGGTGTCCTCCTTCAATTTATAATACTATTTCAAAACAAAAGTACAAAGAACGACTTATAAGTAGTTACTAGAGTATACTATATATATCAAAATAAAAAAAAAAACACTTTTGTGCCGACTACAAAACACCTCCCCAATAAGTCGCGTCTGAACAATTTCAAAGAGCTTATTACGCCGCACGAGAAAATGTCGTATGCGATATCGGATCGTACCCGTTCAAACCAAAGAACCGCGGCACGAGCCGTGGGGAACAGGCGCGGCGACCGACTGACGCCGCCACCCTATTCAACAGTTTGCACCCTCTCACCCTTACCCCTTAGCACAGAACAAATAGCAGTATCTACTGAAATACAGAAGTTTCGACGAACATTCACTTTGGTATAAGTAGGTACTTAGACCAATAGGGGTCCTTCATTTGTTTTATAGGGTATAGGGATAATTGCGTGACTAACACGTCGTAAGTTCACGGAAGATACAAGGCAAATAGAAGTTCACTTGCGTAAACGGTAGTTTCGTTAGGGGATAATGGCGAAAATTTCTTCAAGGCATAGGCACAGAAAATCCTGACAATGCAGTTTTTACTGGTCAAAGATCAAACGGTCATCCTACAGAAATTCCCTCTATAGTTGTGATTAGCGACTGTATTGTGGTTGCAATACCACACTAAACTCAATCAAACAATAAGTAGGTACCTATTTTTATGAGTCATACAGTTTTGATGGACTTGGTCTAAAAATCCTTATTGAGATTCTCTTGCGAAGGGGATTTTTAGACTTTGTGTCCCAAAATCCCCTTACATACAGTTTATGCTGAGGTGTTATAAAACAAAAGATCTAGACATCCCCTTAAACATTTAAATGATATTGTTGGAGAGGGATTATTAGGCAGAAATATAGAAATCCTTTTATTTATAAGTATTGGGGAAAATACATAGTAAGCGAATCAAATTATACATTTTATAGATTATGTATCATACCAATTATACTAGAGATGCTTAATAGTTTTTTTTATTAAAAAAACATTTGTCGTTTAAAATATTCTTTCAATGTTAGAATTCATTTCGAAACTAGTTGGTATTGGAAGAACAACCATGTTTCTTCCCCTGACGAGGGACTTCTTCAGGGTGTTCTTGATAATTCATTTTGTTTGATATCATTCATAGATTTTTTGATTAACGAAAATGCTCAATTTGTAGATCGCCTCTGGGTTAGTTTGTTCAAATGTTTAATGCAAACAGAATACAGTCACACATACTCAGGAAATACAAGAACAATAGTGTAGACTGTGTAGAGTTATACTGAACAATTCAACAGATAGATTTTAGGAAATCGAGACCTGGTTAAGCAGTAGACCATGAAATTATCACAGTCAAATAGATAAATCAGTAAGTCCTGTCTAAGATAACGAACTTTGTTGACTGATAAATGAAGATTATCGTTTCTTAAAGGAAAGATGATAGCACATCTTACCGGCTATGATGCCATCCATCTGCAGGAGAGCAGCCTCCAATAACTTGGCAGGATCAGAGTCTGACAGAGTGGGATTGTTGTCTCCATCGACTTCTGTAGATTTTCCCATTACACCGCAACAACGTTTATGTGAAAGAGAAACTAAAACACTTTCGCTTATCTAAATGAATGTGAGATTGCAAAAATAAATAGGAAAGTAAAACTTTATAAAAAGTAAACTTTTGTCAACAAAACTTGAAGTCAAGAAACTTTTTTTGACGTTTCTGACAATTCGTGTGATACATGAGACTGAATGACATCGCGTTCGCGTTGACAGTTGACATAACTTGGCTCCAGCGTTGGTTGTGCCGCATATTTGGAATCTGAAAATCGTTTAGAGAATGTCTTTGCAATATCTTTGCTAAAAACCAAGTAAAAACCAGATATGCCAAGGAATATATATAATCTAAGAATCCTCCTCAAACCGAGTACATACCTGAGTCCGTTAATCCGTTTAAACAATTTTCAATTCCTTGCTAGATCCGTCTAAAGGAAGTTGAAATTCGTTTACTGTTGATTTCTTTCAAGGAACGTAGTCATGCTAGAATCTAGAATCTTTCCATTATTTAAGATCTAGCGTTACTACGTTCCGTGACATTATACATACATCTATGGTTTCTTTTCTATTTGTAACTAGTTTGTAATTATGAATAACGGAATATTATGATAAAATAAGTGGGGGCGCCACTTTAGGTGCTGTTTGCGCCATAATATGTTTCTATGGTTGGTTTGGTTTCCTAGAGAAATCCATCAGCCAACTCGGACCAACTAGAAAAAAGATAAGGGCCCGCGGGCGGCCACGAAACGAAAATATTTACAGCCTGTCCAGAAGGGGCGCGTTCTCCAGATACTAGAGCGCTATACATTCCGTCCAGATGCTGCCGTGCGATTCCTTGCTCGCGCGTAAAACGCGAGCAACGCGCTGGTATACTGGATACTCGGGCGCTATTGCTGCGTCCATCCAGTGGTGCGCGCGATTCCAACGCGAGTGGACGTATTTGGAACAAAAATGGAGACTGAGAATTTTGACATATTTTGACAATTTTGGTATGCAAGCCACAACACGACTGGTTTGTCTCGCTCCATGTTCATAACTGCCCCTGGGTCCCTCCCAAACAAATCGCGCGTAGGAGCGCGCGTAAAACGCCGCATCTGGCTGGACACAATATAAATTGAAACGCGCGAGGGCACTCGCGCGTAAAGCGCCCTATCTGGCTGGACAGGCTCTTAAGATTACCTACTCCCCAACAGCGCCAACTACAGATATAATTTTATAGTTGCATTTATTTAGTTAAGTAGGGATAATTTTATATAGTACTTACCTACTGTTATAGGGTAGTAAGTCATTTCATTGATGGAGGGAGGGAGCTCCATTCCATAGTACAGTATGATTACCACTACGTCACTACCACGCATGCGCTACCGCCACTAGAGGGCACCATTGGAGGACACTTTTGCAAGGCTAGCCTCGAACCAATCAAGTTTTGGTCTGGTAATGATTTTCTCGTGCCATTGTTACAGAGACGCTCAATGAGTTACGTAGGGTTGTTGGTACCAATGCGTTCTTAGTATGAACAATCATGACAAAATGTGCGGTAAAATGGTGTAAAAGCTATGGTGGCGGTGAAAATAAAGTATCTTTGCATCTGTAAGTCAACTCTATCCTTCATAGTCTAGTGCATTTATTAAATATTTCAGAGCATTAATTGTAGAAGGAATACTTCCTCTATACGGCATTATAATGGTAGGTAGCCTACCATAACGTAGGTACAATACAACACCGTGCCTACTGGTGTTATTAATTATTATGCACCCAGTTAAATTGGAGGCCGGTCGGTAGGTAGGTACCTACCCACTACCTACCTAGGTGCTTACTATTGTTCCTGATGTGATGATAATAATGTTGTTATACGTTCCTACTTTATTAATTACATAGTGTACTTAGGTACTTTAATTAGGTAATTTGATTTCAAAACCTTACTTATAATTATTAGTAGGTACCTAGTACATCTAACTACATGCTTGCTTTCTATATTACCTTAGCCTAAAAAGTAGAATGGTTAACAAGGTATCTACTACCTATAATAGTAGGTGCCTAAATACCTTATTAAACATTCATGATAGGCTTATAGGTACCTACATAACAGCAAAATACTGATACTTACCTACCTCCAATCCAACCTCCAACTCAAAATGACTAGGTAGGAACTACCAGTATACCTACCTACAGTACCGGTACTGTAGGTAGGTAGGTGCTAAGGTCCGTTTGTTTTTTCCCTCTGATCCTCCAGATTTCCTCGCGATCCCACCAGACGACGTAAATGGGTAGCTGCGGTTAGGAGAGAAGAGTCATGGATCCCGAGGAAACTGAGTGCGATTTGCAGTCTACATTTCGAAGATCACTGCTTCAACACAAATTCGAAAACTCAGAGAAAACTCAAGAAGGACGCAGTTCCGACGTTATATTTACCAGTTTACGTAAGTACGTTTTACGCAGGCTTAAAAAATCCTAGGAATAAATACCTAGGTACTTGTAGATGCTCACACAGATAATAAAGCTGATTTGTAGTTGTGACTACCGTGGGGCAGTGAATAAGTTAAGAGCAAAGGTATTTCAACCACGCACGGGACACCTCCGCCAAATTTCACCATTACCAAATAATGATCAGCTGTTGAGCAGCCTCATCAAGTAGGTACCTAATCGATGTTCATTTGTTTTTTCCAGTCTCATGAAACCAATATTCTAAGCAGTGAACCATCTAGCGACCAAGAACTAGATACATCGTCCTCTCCAGAGCGAAGCGAATTACCAGAAACAAGCAAGCGGGAATTTATGAAGAAAATACAGAAGCAGGCGAAGAAAATAAAGAGATTGCAGCACCTCAACAGATGTCTGAAGAATAAAATATCATCTTTGGAAGAGGCTTTAGAAAACAAGTCGGGAAATCTGAATGTTTGACTCAACATTAAATCGTAGTTTTGCTCAAACAGTTTGAGCAAAACTACGATTTAATGTTAATAAGGCAGATACGGTACACCAGGCGCCGCCGTCGCACCATGGTGCTCATTAGGAGACTGGCGCCTATAATAATCTGAATGTTTGGGAAAACTAAGATTTAATGTAAATAATGTATGCAGGGCACCATGGCGCTCATTGAGTGACGCGACGACGCCATGTCTAGCTGTGAAGTATGATGTACCTACTTAACATTTTAAATAGTCTGATATTATGTTTATTTGAGGTATAGCTAAGTTATTTTTATGAGTATTTTATAAATCGTTAATACTAGCTAGTCAAAGAGCAGTTCCATGCTCAACTAAAATTCTATGAATGCTTTGAGCAACTTTGGTAGAATTAATTCAAATAAAACAACAAAATGTATGTCATAGTTTATTATTTCAATTAGACCCTTTACCAAATTAAAATAAAGTAAATAAATAGAACTAAGTAAATCGATAGTAAGTACCATTTCATTCTAAATCGACTCTGCGATTTATAAAATATCAACTGCACATAAATTGTTTTTAAAAGCGCAACAGTCATATTGTAAAATACTCTCACTTTGATAGCACCGGCTTCTAACTCCTTGAATGTTTTAACACATGCGGTTGAACTTTGTTCACATTAGAAGATTAGAAGAATTCGAGCATGAACAAACTTCAACTGGGCAAATTCCATAAAAGCTTCAAGCTTTTAATATTTGCACTATTTACCAGGAAAGTTTGAAGCCGAAGGAATGTCCTTTTGGCATAAATTCCACCATTCATTTGTTTTTCGAAATCGTTTGATAAATAACGTTTTACAGCATCGATGAAATGAACGCTTCTGAAGGCCAAGCATCAGGATTGTTGAGGGTAGAAAAGAAAAACATCACATCGTCATCGAACGATTTAAATAGGAATATAAAATTCATTCCTTCACCTCTAATGATGACTTACGCAATGTATTAAACATTGCGTAAATCATACGATGCCATTTTTTTCTATTCTACCATAGACAATATTCGCTGTGCTTGGCATACAGATCGATGGTTTACAATCACATAATTTATTTTTGATATTTCAATAGTGAACCAACGAATAAATTTTAAACGCACACATCTAAACACTTTCAAAAATATCAATTTTACTTCAATCTCTATTAATCTAAGGCACAATGTTTGATAATTACACCACTCTGCGATAGGTAAAATAGATTTATTGTAGGAATGCACTATTCTTATTTGATATTAATCTTATAAATATAACAGCAATATTTCAACGACACAAATAAACTTCGTTATTTTTTCTAACTTACATATTAAATACATAATAACAACTTAGAATTACAAAAACATACATAAATATGGTAAGCTGTGTTTTGGTTTTAGGTGAGGATCGCTATAGGTACTAGGACATCATAAACATGTACTTATGATCTGAAAGTTTATGTAATATAACAAGATGATAGAATGCCAGGTGACGTAGATTGCCTGTTTATTCTAGAGGCAGCACCAACAGTTATGTTGTTTCATACAATTTAATCCGCTTTCATATTTTAAATAGTATGTTAAGCTGCCACATAGCTTAAGTGCACCCCTGACCCACTGACAGTCTATTATAACACAGACATTAGATGAATTTATACATTAAAGTGTACACACAAAAATATATTAGTATATTCGACGATTTATGAAATGTTTCGCAATACTGGTCAAAACTCTACATAAAACAATTTTATAAAGAACAACAAGCAATACTTTTTAAAGTTTCGTATAACTACTTCACACATAGAATTTATGTTCAACTGCAACAATTAACAATACAATTTATATATTTCGTTTAAAAATAATTAATAATTTTGAATTGGTAATTATTTTTTCGTCCGTCGTTATACAAAAATATAGGGATTACCTTAACTGGTAGTCACGGTGTTTTTACCAGTTTAGTTTACAGAACATTTAAATAACATTTGAAAATCTACGTAATAATAGCTTATTCAACAAAGCGTTACCAAATACAATAAATAATTTAAGTAAACCTCTGTGATTTTATACCATTTTATGTTTACACTTATACCTAAACTCTATAAAATATATTACTCTATTAAATATTAAAGGCAATATCTATCATTAGATATGGACGGATTAATTAAAGGCGCCCAATGGGGTTACCGATTAATATTACTCAATTAATAATAGCTCTTAATTCTAGTTCCTATGATATTATTTACGGCGACACGCAAGGACCAATACAATAAAATCCGTTCTATAATAACCAACAATGAAACAGCAAATATAGAATCTCTATAAATAAATAATAAAGTGTTTCTCAACTCCGGTAACTCACTACGTCCCGTAAGGACAGAGGCGTGCGCCGATTCTACCTACGTTTACACTTGTGTGTACCAATATATCAATTCAGTAAAACAAAACAAAATACGACCTTCGTTGGTAATCATAATTTCAGTTCATTCTAAGTCAATTTAGTAAACTTATCAGGCAAGACCACAACCGATATTAAGTACTTAAAGCTAAAGGAATATAATCTAACCTTTATAAGGCCCGGCCGTCTTGCCATCGTAGTCCAATTTGTACAGTCAAATGACTTTACAAAAAGGCACACTGTATAATGACCCCAACTCTGGGGCCAAACGCTCATTTGCAGGAAAAGCGGTGCAAACTAAAGTTGCGAAGTTCCATGGTATATATTATTTCACCAAGTATAGCCTTCTGAGACAGTATGGTCACGTGGACGCTGTTTTATGGTTGCCAGTAGCATAGGTACAGTAACACCCCGAATCTCATTAAATTAATTATCTGAAACTCATGTAATTATCTGGTGTGGTGTGGAAAAAAATTAAATGTTATATATTTAATATGCTCCTATATACATTTTATAGGTTTATTTTTGGTTCCCCGATAAAGTGGCAACTGGACGGTGTGACGTAAACAAGTCGTTTTATTTTTTGGATCATGCGCAGACCAATATCAAAATCATTGTACTGTATTTCCTTTAGACCTTAGAGGACTCTTAGACCCGTTAGAATCATCAGAATTTAAATGATTGCACAGGCCGGGCCATTAGACAAGACGCAAGCGAGGCGTTACTTCATGATTTTACTAAATATGTCCCTGATTTCACTCAAACATCTTTCAAACTTATAATCAAATCAATCGTTTTTGAAATGTTTACAGATGTTTCGCTTGCTTCTTCTCAAAAGGGGAGATAAACAAATTGAATAAACTGACCAATTTAGTTGCAAGAATTACTTACGATAAAATATACATAAATAACAACACCTAAACTATCGTTAACATTAATTGATATCTCTTGGACGCAACTGGACTTTTGAAATTAATCTCCAGCAATATTTTCGTTCTAAGTACAATATGATAAAATATTTCATCATATTAGATTGAGCACAATTTCCAACTATACTATACAAAAATGTTTAGAACTCCTGATCGCGAGATCTGTTTCTTTTGACGGATATCCAATATGATAGGCACTTTGCGACAGTCCTAAGCACTTGAAGTCGAACACGTTTATAACTAAAAGTATTTTTTAAAAATTTCTTATAAAATCCCAAAAATTTAAGACCTAGGTGAGATTTAAACCCGCAATTCCACTCAGTAAGGGAATGCGCTATCAATTGTGCCACAAGGTCAAGTAACACACTAGTCGAAAATCTTTGGGACTTTCTACAGACACAAGCGCCGTTTCTTCATCCAACATAAACCGCAAGTGTTACTTTACTACAAGGCGCGTTTTCATATTGATGTCCTTTTGTCTACATGCACTGATTTAAAAAACGTTTTTATTATGTCTATCCAATAATTATCGTGAAAGTACTACTGAAGCACTTTAATATTTTCCAAACTCTGATTGGTTATGCTTTTGTGCGAATATTGCCCAATTTGCTCTACACAAGTTCTTTGAGCAAAGTGCTGAAGTTTACTACACTGTATACTTAGAGAATTTTACTAAAATGTATTTAGAAATTTGCTAAACTCTTGTACGATAAAATTTATGTAATTAAGTACACGATTGTTAGATATAACATAATATAGTAATGTAGTTACTTTTGGAAAAATAATATAACAACAAAGTAAAAATAAATAACTTGTACATAAGTATTAGTCGTGGACTTGCATCACATGCATAAAAGAATAATAATATAAACGGAATGTTAGAAATTTAATTCCTGTCTGTACATAATCACAATAATTAAACAATCACGGATATGTAGGCTTTGCCCTAAACTTGTCAACAGCGAAATGTAAAAATATATTAATTTGTACAATCTTCACCATAAGTTTTAATAAATATTTTGTATAATTCACTATCGCACCAAAATACTCTAATATAAGATTTCTTTTTAATCACGGTCATATTGTATACAGTTAAGTACATAGGCGAAATAAGTTATATATTCAAGAACATTAAGTAGTTATTGTTCCCTACGATAAACACATCAATCTCAAATCATGGAATGTATTTAAATTTGTTTTGGAATGTAAAACCGCCTAAACTCACCCTAATTCGCAAACCTCTACTGAAATCGTTAAAACGACGTAAATTAGTTTAAATTTAGATTATTACCAACTTATCGCACCCATTTTTAAGTACTAAAATATCCATATAATTAAATAATCCTTTCAAATACCCTGAGGTCCTATCACGAATAGTACACGTCACTTTACGGAACACCGTGTAGCAATTGGCTCGATTTTGACACTTACCTACAATTGTAAAACTAACGTATTATATTCGTGGTAAGGTCTCTTATCGCTTAAATAAACCTTGACATAATTTGCACTTTCAAACAAAATCAGCTTCGGGGGGACGTTCAGCTTAGCGTATCGAAGCACTTCATAACCATTCCTTAGCATAGTTAAAATAAAGATAAAATAAATAGAAAACAAAGTGAAGTACATTCGACGCTAGCTTTGTATGCGTTACGGACCTACTAAGCTTCAAACCGTATTCGATCACGAGATAAGCCATATTGAACCTAACAATTACGATATACAGCTCAATATTGATGAATAGCTACCAGAACTTTCCCATAAACATACATCAGGATAATACAACCAGTTTCGATAAAACTCTGGCTAGACAAATAGAAATGAGCTTTACACCGGTAATTAATAATGTTCAAAGTAGCTCAAAATCGTGTAGCCAAAGCTCAAAGTATAGGTCCAAAGCATACAAGAAGTGCATCATCAAACTTAGAGTCAGTGATCGAACGGCCCCCCAGCAAACAGTCATTGGTGGCTCTTCGAGAGAAGGTGCGAGTTGAACTCGTAGACATTGCAACATTGCTCCCCGCATATATTACATTTCCACGGGTTGGAGTCACAATGACAGCCTTTGTGGAGGAAGTAGAGAGTGGAATCAGGGAATGTTATAGAACAGAAGGTACATACGAGGGATGACGGCAGCATGGCGGTGTCTCCGTGAGTCGAGGTTATAACACCGCCTTCGGAGGGCGAAGCGCGCGACGCCTGAAATGATAATAGTCGTTGATTACATGAAGGTTTTAATGGTAGGTGGTAATGGCCAAAAAGCATAAAGCTGACTTGCACTACATACATTAAAATATATATTTATGAATAGACTAGCGACCCGCCCCGGCTTTGCACGGTTTTATTATACATATAAACCTTCCTCTTGAATCACTTTATGTATTAAATAAAACCGCATCAAAATCCGTTGCGTAGTTTTAAAGATTTAAGCGTTTAAAGGGACATAATGACATAGGGACAGAGAAAGCGACTTTATTTTATACTATGTAGTGATAAATCATCATCATCATCATCAACCTATATTAGTCCACTGCTGGACATAGGCCTCCCCCAATGAGCGCCATTGCGCCCTGTCTTCAGCTTGACGCATCCAGCATCTGCCAGCAGTCTTTCGCAGATCGTCATCCCACCTGGCCGGAGGGCGTCCTACGCTACGTTTACCGAGTCGCGGTCTCCACTCAAGAACACGTTTACCCCAACGGTTGTCGGTTCTTCGCGAGATATGGCCGGCCCATTGCCACTTCAGCTTGCTAATTCTTTGAGCTATGTCGATAACTTTGGTTCTCTGTCGGATGTATTCGTTACGAATTCTATCCTTCAGAGAGACTCCGAGCATAGCTCTTTCCATAGCTCGCTGGGCGACTTTGAACTGGTGGACCAGCCCTACCGTGAGTGTCCACGTCTCTGCTCCGTAGGTCATTACGGGTAGGACGCACTGATTGAAAACTTTCATATATTTCATATATTTTTCTTTATCTTTCATATATATAGTGATAAATAATGATAGACAATATACAGCATCAACTAGCCGCAGAGCTTGTGTTATGGGTACTAGATGATTGAGATACTGATTTCTTTAAATACATAATGCATTATATATTTTACTAGCGACCCACGGTTATTATACGTATAAACCTTCCTCTTGAATCACTCTATCTATTAAAAAAACGGCATCAAAATCCGTTGCGTAGTTTTAAAGATTTAAGCATTCAAAGGGATAAAACAAAGTCGCTTTTTCTGTCCCTAAGTCCCTAACTTAGGGACAGAAAAAGCGACTTTGTTTTATACTATTTAGTGATTATACATGTAGGACGGATGAACATTAGTCCCAAGGTGGGTATCAAATATTGCTATATATATTTAGACCCGAGAATACTAAGATGATTAAATTTTAAACAGGATGATGAAAGTTTTTGACAAAGTCAGCATTAAACATCAAAATTAACCGACTACCGAATATACCTAATAGGCCACTAATATTTTGGAGAAAACCAGCCTTCGTTTCGATAGAATTTATAAAATGTTTAGCTTTGTAGTAAAATTGTTATTTGAAGACTAATATAAAGTTGTTACAATTTACAGTTAAATGTCTCAAATCCTAAGTAAGGTTTATCTACACACATACGCATAATGGAATCGAATGCCGATTACTTCATCTTAGAGGTTAAGTTTTTAGGAATCACCAATTTTTGTTTATTTGTGAGATCAGATGAGAAAGACCTAACGTACCATATGATATGCCTTTCAACTAAAAATTAGGTAGGTAGAGAGCGAACGACAAATTGAAAATCCGGGAACTAGTGGTGAACGTTAACCGAGATAACGAACGAAAACCTAAGTTAACAAATTACTGTGATTTTCAATGAAAAATTAACATCGTAACTAAGTTGCGGAAACTGTCCTATAGGACAATTCTTAATTTATGACTTACATCATAAAAATGCGTCAAATCGAAGAAAAGATTGAATTGGAACTAGCTGTATTCATGAGTTCGCCTCGATATCGACTCGTTGTCGTGATGTTAGTGAAGGATCATTCACTAACATTAGTGTCATGCGCAATCGCGCATGACACTAAGTGTGTCTGTAAATTGTCCTATATATCCTATAGGACAATTCTTAATTTATGACTTACATAATAAAAATGCGTCAAATGGAAGAATAAATTGAATAATGGGGCCTAGCTGTATTCGTTCGTCTCGATATCGACTCGTTGTCGTGATGTTAGTGAATGATTGCGCATGACACTAAGTGTGGGACATACGTTAGAGCCGCGGGCGCGGCCGCGGGCCGATATGCGCCTGCGCAGGTCTTCCCGCAATAAGCTCTTAAGCGGCGACACCTTGATCAGTGAAGAGAGGCTCGAGGAGACTCCTCGCTTGTCGCCGTTGGTCTCGGCCTCGCGGTCGCCGCAGCTCGACTCTTCCTGTTGGTTCGGCTCCTGGGACAATAATTACATATTAATATGTATTGTATTAGCAAGCTAAAGTGGCAATGGGCCGGCCATATCTCGCGAAGAACAAACCGTTGGGGTAAACGTGACCGCGACTTGGCAAACGTAGTATAGGACGCCCTCCGGCTAGGTGGATGTGTTGTTCGTTTACTAGCGACCCGCCTCGGCTTCGCACGGTTTTATTATACATATAAACCTTCCTCTTGAATCACTCTATCTATTAAAGAAAACCGTTTCAAAATCCGATGCGTAGTTTTTAAGATTTAAGTAGTCAAAGGGAAATAGGGACAGAAAAAGCAACTTTGTTTTATACTATGTAGTGATGATTCCAATTAGATACATTGGTACACTTTGAATAATAAATTTTATACATTTATGTAACTCAATAGGTAGCTCGTAGGACTGGAGAGACTTAACGGAGGTGGCATGTAACAGTGGGTGCTGGGATAACTTATAAAATAAAAATGCTGGACCACACAGAGCATCATCTAGCCTCAGAGTTTGTGTCCGATCGGCTGTGCGATTACTCTAAAACCACCCATCCAAAATTGACATATGAAAGCCCTTTTAATGGCCTTCGTAATTTGAAATTGTATGGAAAGGACGCGCGCGATGGCCATTGAAATGGCTCAAGAATGTCAATTTGGATGGGCGGTTTTAGCGTAATCGCACAGCGGGCTGTCTCCTGACTGAGGCGAGCTGGGCCCTTCGCCGTTCATACGAGATTGAACCAACAATACCCGTCTGTTGGACTCACCTGTTTGATGGGTATGAGTGTAATGGACGGAGTGATGTTGGTGGGGAGGCCTGCTGACAGGGAGCTGCTGGCGACCGCGCTGTCTCCTGACTGAGGCGAGCTGGGCCCTTCGCCGTTCATACGAGATTGTACCAACAACACCTGTCTGTTGGACTCACCTGTTTGATGGGTATGAGTGTAATGGAGGGAGTGATGTTGGTGGGGAGGCCTGCTGACAGGGAGCTGCTGGCGACCGCGCTGTCTCCTGACTGAGGCGAGCTGGGCCCTTCGCCGTTCATACGAGATTGTACCAACAACATCTGTCTGTTGGACTCACCTGTTTGATGGGTATGAGTGTAATGGACGGAGTGATGTTGGTGGGGAGGCCTGCTGACAGGGAGCTGCTGGCGACCGCGCTGTCTCCTGACTGAGGCGAGCTGGGCCCTTCGCCGTTCATACGAGATTGTACCAACAACACCCGTCTGTTGGACTCACCTGTTTGATGGGTATGAGTGTAATGGACGGAGTGATGTTGGTGGGGAGGCCTGCTGACAGGGAGCTGCTGGCGACCGCGCTGTCTCCTGACTGAGGCGAGCTGGGCCCTTCGCCGTTCATACGAGATTGTACCAACAACACCCGTCTGTTGGACTCACCTGTTTGATGGGTATGAGTGTAATGGACGGAGTGATGTTGGTGGGGAGGCCTGCTGACAGGGAGCTGCTGGCGACCGCGCTGTCTCCTGACTGAGGCGAGCTGGGCCCTTCGCCGTTCATACGAGATTGTACCAACAACATCTGTCTGTTGGACTCACCTGTTTGATGGGTATGAGTGTAATGGACGGAGTGATGTTGGTGGGGAGGCCTGCTGACAGGGAGCTGCTGGCGACCGCGCTGTCTCCTGACTGAGGCGAGCTGGGCCCTTCGCCGTTCATACGAGATTGTACCAACAACACCCGTCTGTTGGACTCACCTGTTTGATGGGTATGAGTGTAATGGACGGAGTGATGTTGGTGGGGAGGCCTGCTGACAGGGAGCTGCTGGCGACCGCGCTGTCTCCTGACTGAGGCGAGCTGGGCCCTTCGCCGTTCATACGAGATTCTGTCAACAAAATGTTTCTGTTAGCGACATAATCCCAGGAATACCTATGATAGGTCACGCACGCCAGAGTATAAGGGTGACAAATCTAAATCGAGCTGTGCTGTGCTGTACTGCGCTGTGCTATGTTTAGTCAACTCGCTCGTCTAATGTTTTAATGAGGATACAAACTAACCATGCTGTGCTGCGCTGTGCGAGACTACGCTGTTTCTATTGACCAAACATAGCACAGCGCAGTACAGCACGCTCGATTTAGATTTGTCACCCTAAGGGTTACATATAATTAAAGCTTAGTGTCGTAGCTAATTATAATTACCTTTACACTCTAGGTAAATGAGATAAGGTGTGACAAAATACCGTTAAAAGTTAGAATTAAATTTATTTTATTATGTAATGTATTATTTTATTCTTTAGAACTTAAAAAAGTCTATAAAATCTAATGTGTGTTATGGACTATGTTGTCTGAAAATAAAAGAATAAGAATTAATTAATTCAACCTTTAAAATTCTTCTTCATATTGATTAAGAAAAAAATATAGCTGAATAAACGTAGACATTAGATAAGTTTGCATTATGGTGGGTCGATTAAATAGCTTGAATTTTTTTGCGTTTTTATATTTTTTCACTGTTCTACATGAGACTGAGAGAAATCTTGCGAGAAAAGTACGAGTTTGTTATATATATTTTTCTTCTTTCTTTTCTTTCTTCTTTTTCTTTTCTTCATAGTTTATGAAAAAATACTATTGTTTTCAATTTTACAGACATTTAGGATAAAATCCTAAAAGTAAGATTTGGGAGACACAAAAGATTTTTTCATGGCAGTCATCATAACGAAACAAAGCTTAAAAATAATTTCGTAAAAACTCAAACAGAAACAAACCAGTCCCGAAAAGTCTCTGAATATTTAATATTACTTTGTAGGTTTGCGAGGCAAGAACGATAGGTACCTATTTTTAGCTTATGCACAACAGGTTGCTAAGTAGGATCTCATTTAAAATGCGCAAGGAACACAAAAACAACAATTTTAGAGGTCACGTAGATCCCAAATAAATGTTAGCCACACAATTAGGAATGTTAATAGCTTTTCGTGTTATTTATGCAGTGTGCCATATAATTTCTAAATTGTTCACTTTCACATTTAAATGCAGCATTTTATCTTAAAAACGAAATCCGTATGTTCCGGTTTTGATGCGGTTTCGTCTGTCGATAGTTCTAAAATGAGGAAATAATAAACATTGCTGGACAATTCACACAGCATCATCTAACCCCAAGCTAAGCTAGTGTTATGAGTACTAGATAATTAATAAATATCTAAAATATTCTATGCACCTACTACATATGTAAATAGATATATTTTATTAAACACTACAGCGCCTTCGCACATGTTATTTCTATGTAAACGTCTCAACGTTATTTCTATACCATGGGAACTGATTTATGAGCCTATGTTTTATTCCAGGACTAGAACTAAATTTATTCAAAATTTCAGCCAGATCAGTTCAGTAGTTTTTGCGTGAAAGAGGAACAAACAATACACTTTCACGTTTATAATATTATTCAGGATTTATCATAAAAGTAAGGATAGAAATCATCTTAATCAAATATCTTTAGTTATAGATTGTACAAACATTGGTCAATTGTTCCCGAGGCGGGAATTGAACCCAAAACCTCCTATGTAGCAGGCGGACTTTCGCCCGGTCTGTCCCAGAGGTCGTCTAAATATAATATTTAAAAGATGGTGTAAATTAATGTTTAAAAGTATGTCGTGGATGGCAATCATGACCTATAAATACGATACAAATCAATTCGCGAGTCGATAGGAGATAAGATAATTGACCTAGCCTATATCAATCTTAATCCACCTGCTATCAAGTTCTATAAAAACAACATTTTTGTTTTCATTTTCTCTTTCCAAGCTTCTGGAATCTATAAAACTTCCTAATAACTTAGGAGGTACATAATTTAATGTTTTTTACAAAAGATAATAAGCGAATTCAAATTTCACGCAATTTTAAAGATATCATTAAAAAAATTGGTCATATCTGGATCAAATTAATAAGAGACCTCATGAAAAGCAAATAAAAGAATTATCAAAATCGGCAATACCAACTAAAAATTTCTCAGGACATCAAAAACCTCCTCTTTTTTATTAAAGTCGACTGAAAAATAAACACTGACCTGAGTTACCAGAGTGATTCTGATTCTGTCCGGGCGAGAAAGTCTCATTATTATCCGCCATAGATATTTCCACGTGCGGTGTGAGGTAATGCATTGGGGGCGTTGCATTGTCTACAGAACGGGCGCCATTGCTGTCTCCACTGTCTGAATAAGCTGCCGCCACAGAAACTGACAGTCCTGACCCTAGGGCTCCTAAGGCGTTGATAGCGCTAGGGTCCATAGTACCGTCGGCGTACGCTGCGCTTGCTATGCCTGCCGCGAGAAGGGAGACCGAGGTGTTTCCCGGACCAGGGTTGTCTAAGTCGATGCCGTGTCTGTGGAAAAAAAGTTGGTTTTAGATGATACGTTCATTCACTTCTATAGTATGGTGTGGAGCTTTGGGGGCTTGCGAGCTATGTGACCAAATAACTCAATTATTTGACGGAGGCACACAGTTATTGGAAGCGGTTTTTGTTGAAGCTTGAGTTCCTTGACAATCGATAAACACATTTTTAAACTAGTTTCTGCCTGCGGCTTCGCTCGTGATTTTATGGATGTGTAATCTCAATCTCATAGGCACTGATTTATGAGATAATGTATATTTGATTTTTAAAACTAACTCGAATTAAATTTTGACGCATTATTAAGGAAAACTCGAAAAGTACTGGTCAGATCTTGATAAAATTTAAATGGGACCACAATAGAAGAATCAGCTTTCAAATAACTCATTTAGTAAACACCCAGAACAAGTGTAGAATAGAATAGAAAATCATTTATTTATAACAACTACAGACACAAGACACTTATAAATAGGAGGTACATACAATGTCGTTATAAAAGAGCCATAACTCAGCATAATATAATCAGTAAGTGTGTGTAATCAGTAAGTCAAGTATCAGCAGATCGTACAAACATTGGTCCCGAGACGGGAATCGAAACCGCAATCCCTTGCGGTATAGTTATTGGTGATGATAATCGGAAATATGATTTTATCGAAAGTGGTATTCCAGAAGTACCAAGCAATTGACAGTGTGAATATTGATTAGATTGACCGGGGTTTCAGAAACTTGCGGTGGGTGGTTCATATTATGTAAGACTAGCAGCGCCTCGCAGTTTCACCCGCTTTTGTCCCGTTCCCTTGGGAATTCTGGTATAAAACATAGTCTATGTGTTGTTCCAAACTATAATCTATCTCTGTGCTAAATTTCATCCATATCCGTTCAGTAGTTTTTGCGTGAAGAGTAACAAACATTCATTCATACTTACAAACTCTCGCGTTTATGATATTAGTAAGATAATCGGGCGTTTGAATTATAAATTGACAGTTTGAACAACTTCATAAAAAATTCATACTTACCATGACGGCTGATAAGAATCAGTGAATTACCTTTTAGAAGAACACTGTGTATTGCTTGTAGGATAATATTAAAAAGTAGGAAGGTAACTTAGATAAATTACTCTGTTGTTTGTAATTACAATTTTCAATTTTATGTTAGTCAAGTTGTAAAGTTTTGCTAGATACATGCTCATTTTGTAAAGATACAACATACTATGTAATTAATTACAATAAAAACAGCTAAGGTATTGGTCAGAGAAAAAAAATGGTCTTTAAAAAAGTAAAGTAAGTGAAATTAAATAAGTGAAATCTAGGATCACATTTTAATATCATTTTTGACATGTCAAAGTGTTTTGTATAAGTTTAAAGATTAAATAAAAACTTGACTGAATATTTAATACATAGAGGATTTGTAAGGACCTTGTGAATAGGAATAATGCAGTGAAGAATGGGTAATTTACCCAAGCACTATATGAGGTAAGTAATGAGTAGTTATACTGTGATTATACATATGTGGCTTTGCCAATGCCATAGCTTACAACCTTACATGATGTTAGGATAAGGCAACATTTAGTGTATTGTAGTGTATGTTTAAGAAAACATGTGTGGAAAATGTGGAAATGTATAATGCTGGACAATTCACATAGCCCTAAAATAAGAGCTTGATGAGTGATATCACTACATAGTATAAAACAAAGTCGCTTTCTCTGTCCCTATGTCCTTATGTCCCTTTGAATGCTTAAATCTTTAAAACTAAGCAACGGATTTTGATGTGGTTTTTATTAATAGATAAAGTGATTCAAGAGGAAGGTTTATATACTTATAATAAAACCGTGCGAAGTCGGGGCGGGTCGCTAGTATTTAATATAATGCAAGAATAGAAATTTCCCATTATACATAGAAAACACCCAGATTACATTACATAAACTTTTTATCCAAAGCGGGAATCAAACCCACAACCTCCTTCGTCCACCAAACCACATGGGTCACATTATTTAGACTATGAAAAAAGTTCCTTAAGAAGTAAATACAGTTAAAAGATCATTCAAAATTATAAAAACTATAAGTTTGGATGGATGTTTAGATGTTTTTCGCCTGTTCACGCCAAAACTACCAAATGAACCTAGCTAATATTTTACATAGATGTTTTTAAGCTTCTTATCTCGGAAAACGAATGTGAAGCCGCAGTTAGGAGCTAGGACAATATAAATGAAGAAGATAACAGATAAAAAATACTTGCCTATTGAAGAAATGAACCCGAAGGCTTTTCATAGTCGGAGCACGATAACTACACAAGGGGCAAGTCTTGACCAAATCATGCTGTCCAACATGTTCGTTTTGGAAATGGGCTCTCATCGCGATCTGTCGCTGGAACCCTCTGTTGCAAATAGGGCAATGGTACGGCAAGCTTTTAGTGTGGGTGGTGAAATGTTCCGCTAAATGATCTTTCCTGAAAAATCTCTTCTGGCAGACTCTGCATTCGTAAGGCTTCACGCCCGTATGTCGCATTTTGTGGCGTCGCATGTTCGCGCCATTTGAGAACTTCATATTGCAAACGTCACACTCAAAGAGTTTTCTGTGCGGTCTCGCGTCGGCGTTCTGTGCGGCTGCCACATTGTTATTGTTGGGTGAACATTGAGCCATGTGTGTGGTGAGAGCTCGACTGCTGACAGTACTAAAGCTGTTGCATGTCGTACATTTGAGCAATGTACCTCCCCTTTTCGGTGTTTCTTTGCTAGGTGTTGGGATCTGGAATTAAAATGTCTGGTTATAAAAAGGGCTAAAAAAGGGGCCCCTGTGATCTTAGTTGCGGAAACCAGTCCAGAAACAAGTAACATGGTTATAGTTTAAACTATTTTGGATGTGGACATACCTAGCTCAACCACTAAAATAGTTAAACCTATTAATATTAGTTAAAACTATTGATATGATATTCTAATATTGGGTACTAGAAGTCTATATAATAGGGAATAACAGAATAATATTAATACCTAGCTAGATAATCTAAATGTAAATGCCGCTAGAACATTTTAAGTTCAAACAGCAGAACAGATTTAGGTTTTACATATTATTAAATTTTATGAATGAAAAAGTATTAGAATGTGAAATATTTTGAAGGTTTAAGTGAGAAGATGCACTAATGCCTACTTATATGCCTATTACAAGTTTCCCTAATTATTAGTCTCATTATTGCTTGCATTCCAGATTGTATTTAGTTGGTAATTTGGCAATGGGAACTTACTACTATAGTGTTCCCCATTCCTAAATTACTGAATTAAAAAACTTATGTGCCTATACAAGTCCATTAAAAATTTAAAGTAAGAAAAGTACTAGTAATGACAGAATTTTAAATTGAGAAAGTACCAAATAAGTTAGCAGGTTTAATGTATTGGCAATTTGAACTTGCAAAGAAGCAATGCAGAAAAGTAATACAATCCTTATCATTGGATTGGGAAGACAAGTATGTAGTTGGTTTGTTGGTATAAACATTTTACTTTGTCCTATTAGACAAGCAACACAGTAAGACATTTAACAGTGTTTTAGGGAACTATTATAGTGAGTATGCAATTATTATGAACTACTTGAACTACTTGATTTTCAAGTTGAATGCATGGTAAGTGCACAATCAAGATTATGTGCTGAAATTAGGTCAATATTTTCTTTGGTTGAAAATAGCTTTATAAAATGTGCTCACCGGTTCATTTTTGACTGCAACCAGATTCGGCGACACTGTCCCCGAATCGGCCTCCGTTTCTCCTTTAGATGACATCACAGTGCCAGGCAGGTGACTTTCTGAACATCACTCTCCCGCCCTCAGAAACTATAAAAACACAAACTGTCTAAAAACATACTTCGAAACAATTTATTTAGACGACGCGCCACTTTCCTCATAAATGTATAGGCCGCGAGCTTACGGTAAATTCACTAAACAACTTGTTTCTCACGAGAATGGCGAGGTGACCCATTTACGAAAATATACGAATTATCGACTCGCGCTAACATTCTACAAACCTTGTTTAGCACGGTCAATGTTTATCACACATTGCACGATTTTTCACAGATGATTTATTGCGATTTAAACACGAAACAAACGTAAACTCACAATAACTTGATACGTCGACAACCAGAACAGCGGTATTTTTAGGGAGAGATCGCTATGTGGCCTAATTCAATGCTCGAGCTCAATGCACAAAATACGTGTTACTCGTATAACTGTAAATGCACAATTATGTCAAATACAAATAGATGTTTGTTTATTTTGGGATTTCGTATAAAATTTCGAGTTATTGAGCTTTTTGGGAGGACTTTCAGGTAACTAATAACAGTGTAACCAAAATCATTTTGCTATAAACCTACACACCTGTGAAATATTTTTTTCTTTTGGTTTCATAATTTTTTTTTGTTACTGGCAATCGTTGCTATTTTCATGGAAACGTCACCAATGAATCTGTCTCGCTCGATCTTTTTATATAGGCAAACTATCTCGCTTGCAACGAGTGCATGTTCACGTACATACTAAGATTGTTTTACTATTATTTTGATGTGTATACCATTTATCAGAGACGATGTCCTGTCCCATTATATAAATTAGATTGAATTGTCATGCAGTATATAGACCACCTTCAGTGAGCGAGAAGGTATTAACAAATTTGAAATATTTGTAACGTTCTATTCTAGGTGTCCTCTTCGATGTCCAGCAGTAGACTTAAAAAGGTTGATGATGATGACGTTCTAGGGCTTCCAGAAAAATGGGACGGAACTTGCTATTGGCAGTGTTACCTTGTTTGAATGAATGTCAATGTCACAAATCTTTTATTTGTCGTACCTACCGTACGTCATAACTTTAGTGCAGCTGTTCAGTTGTAAACATTTTATAATTTTTGACGAAATTTATAATAAAAAGGAGGGAATTGGTGCATTTCTAATTCAAATACATATTTAACTATTCGTTTCCTTCATACATAAGTGTACAGTCCAAGAAAAGTAGTCTCGGAATATAAACTAATCTAAGGAATACTCTTTCGCAAGTGTAATGTGTTTTGGAAAACTGGTTACTAATATAGCATAAATTATGTGTTCTCCGACGCTCAGAACATTTTTTAGTCGATGGAGACTGTGGATCAGACCTTTGCTGGTTGCACTATACGTGATACTCATACTTGTTTTGGTGCCAATTTTGATAGCTCATTCAATAAACAATGGCTTCAAGAAGTCGGATCAAGGGGCGCTAGTAGCTGGCGGCTTTGTCCTTTTGGCTCTGCCCATCTCTGTGTGGCAGATAACCCAACATGTGGTACACTACACTAAGCCCTTTTTACAAAAACACATTATAAGGTATTATTTTTCATAATTTTGTCGTAATTTTTCATAATAATTTTGTAGTATTGTGTCATGTACTTGTCATATCTAACAAGAGTCTTATTGGAGTAACTCTTGGTTATCACACTTTACTAATAATACTGAATTTGTATTCATTTTAGGATATTATGGATGGTTCCTATTTATGCGCTGAATGCATTTATAGGATTGGAATTTCCAGAACACTCTATTTATGTTGATTCCCTCCGAGAGTGCTATGAGGCTTATGTCATATACAACTTTATGATGTTCTTGCTGAACTATTTGAATCAAGACTGTGACTTGGAGGCTGTTTTGGAGACTCAGCCTCAAGTTAAACATATATTCCCGCTATGCTGTTTAACTCCATGGGAAATGGGAAGGTAATTTATACTAGCTAATAAGAAAATGTATACCTCCAGCATCAAAATTTTATTTTTAAAGTTAGAATATCAGTGTAGGATTCAAAGTGCTTGCTATCATATGCTTTTATGTGATGTACCAACTTTTAAACAATCCACTAATTAAATTAAGACTTGTCCTCAATGACAGATTACCTGATTATGTCTAAAATAACTTATGATTTCTTGTTTTTCTTCACACTAATATTATAAATGCAGTTTCAGTTTGGATAGATATTTGCTACAGAAGCTACTTTCTATAACTTCTTGACTGTGCCATTATTATTATTATATTTTCATATATTTATTTGCAGAGAATTTGTACACAACTGCAAGCATGGCATCCTGCAGTACACATTAGTACGGCCAATCACAACCGTTATATCAATGATATGTGAACTTTGCGGAGTGTATGGGGAGAGTGACTTCAGTCCAGATAAGGCCTTCCCGTACCTCATAGCAATCAATAACTTGTCCCAGTTTGTTGCTATGTATTGCCTCGTCCTGTTCTATAAAGCAAACAAAACAGAACTGAGGCCAATGAAGCCTATTCGCAAGTTCCTCTGTATAAAGGCGGTTGTCTTCTTTTCATTTTTGTAAGTATTTTTGGTATGTCAGGTGTTAGTGAAACAACTGTTCAGCTCCATAGCTGGTTTATTACTGGAGTTGACTTGACACCAGATAATTATAATGACATTCGCTTTTACAACTAGGTACATACAGTACAATTTTGCTATCAATTTCCGATGATTGATTCTGTTACTTACTTCTTCCCATCATGTTTTAAAGATATAGCCAGTGGTGAACTAAGGATTGGCTTATAGGATCACCTGCATAGTAATTGTTTTTGAAATAAGGCAAAATATAGTATATAATAGGTAGTTGTCTGTAGTTAAAGATGTCCATCCTGGCTCAAGGTTTGACAATCATTTCAGAGATTTTCTTAATTTATTAGAAGATCATTGATGTAAAACTGTTGTTTAAACTTCTTTTGAGTTAAAATGATAATCTGAGATATTCCTAATATTCTATCCAATATTTTACTGTTGATCTCTTAGGAATAGACATAGGTAATAAATCTGATAATGTTCATAACATTACAAGGATTTCGGTATTCTAACTACAAATACTATTTACAAAAATTTATTTTCTGACATAGTTTAATGATGACTCATTGAGATAATACTTTCAATGACATTATAGAAAAATGCTCTTTACTGCAAGAAGAATTCGGTATATTGTTTTAAATACGAATTATCACCTAATTTTGCTTATAATAGTTCATAATGTATATGATAATTAAGCATATCAAAGAAAAGTAGGTACTTTTCAAAGTAATGGCATGCTTTTAAGATAACAATCCCTTTAAAGACTACAACGAATCATGCATTAATCTGTGCGCTTTTGTAATTAACTAGCGACCCGCCCCGGCTTCGCACGGTTTTATTATACATACATATAAACATTCCTCTTGAATCACTCTATCTATTTAAAAAATCCGCATTAAAACCCGTTGCGTAGTTTTAATGATTTAAGATTTTAAGCAGTTAAAGGGACATAGGGACAGGACTTTATTTTATACTATGTTAGTGATGATGAGCTTCCACTTTATGACAGTATACATTAAACAACATCTTATGAAGAAGGCTTCTCAATAGATTAATACATCAGTAACGTTAATGCTTGGCCAGATGTCGCTCCGTTCTTCGTAGAATAGTATGTAAGGGGGCGTCCATTCATAACGTGAGGTGTTGTTCAAGGGGAGGCGGGGGTCAAGCTAAATCCAGCAAAAATTTTGGATCGCTAGTATTATTATAACCGTCCTCAGTGCTGTTTCGAGTTGCACACTATGTCAATATTTTGTTCAGTTACGTAGTTACGGCAGAAAGACATCCATCATAATGTTTCTTATAACTATTGTTGTCTCTCCATTATTAGTTTTAAATGTAATAATGATTTTATTTTCAGCCAAGGTGTACTGATTAATATTTTAGTTTACTACGGCGTAATATCTTCAATATTCGATATTTCCGACTCAACGAAAGTCAAAATTATGTCTTCAAAGCTTCAGGTAAGTCTTCTTTACGTTTTTGTCTCATTACACGTTCATTGTTCAAGACGCAATGCAACCTATAGACGAGGGTTGTTAGATAGGTTTATAAAACAAAACAAAAAATAATAGTAGGATGAAATCCATTGGAATAGGAGGAGAATATCATAAAAATTTAAGGAAAAATAATTTACGGGCGATCTGAGGTCGGGAAGGGGAAAAGGGTTTTATTAAACGGTTTATCTCGATTTCCGGCAGAACTACAAGTCCTATGGAAAAAAGTGAAATGGGAAAGTTGTAGGTAATAAAAGATCTACAATGTTTGTTTACATACAAAATAAAAAAAAAAACATGTTTTTGGTTTTATCTTTATCAAAAAATGTTTTCTTTTCACGAAATTTGGCGAGAACTTAACTTTTTATGTCCCAAATACACTAATTTATTTGATTTGAAATATTTATTATTCTCCTCGATTTGACCTTAATATTGAAAAATAAGGGTCATTTTCAATCGAAAGTTATCCCGTCAAAATATCAGTGTTTTTCTAAAAGTTGGTGTGCTTTCTGTTTGTTAAAATCTCTATTTTCCGATGGTGTAAAAGATTCCAATCTTAAATACTCTGTTCATAGGACTTTCTGATCTGCATAGAGATGTTCCTAGCGGCGATTGCACACCACTACAGTTTCTCGTACAAAGAGTACATTGGGGAGGAACATCACTCCGCGTCTTGCTTCGGATCCTTCCTCGCGATGTGGGACGTATCCGATGTCAAACGGGACATTACAGAGCATTTGGGAGTTGTCGGTAAGTCCTTACTTGAACGATCCTAAAACTAGGCTAGGGTTGCCAATCGATACATACAGGCGACCGTTAACCTCCTCAAAACCTCTTCTTCTTAGTCGCTACACTCTTGACAGAGTGGTCGCGGTTGTCATATCAGGGAGGGTGGCAGCCTTCACAATCCGCCGCCATTCTTCTCGCACCGCTGCTTTCCTGGTGCATTTGTGTAAGGAACTGTAAAAAAAAACCAAGGTCCTCTAAATGCGAGCGCGCTCGCAACTCGAGCTCTCTAATCATCATCATCATCACCGTCCGCCTATATTAGTACTGGGCTAATGAGCGCCATAGCGCCCTTTCTTCAGCTTGCCGCATCCAGCATCTGCCAGCAGTCTTTCGCAGATCATCATCCCATCTGGCCGGAGGGCGTCACCGGTTGCTTGGCAAACGATTTTGACGACCGATGTGGCGCGGTGGGCGAAGGTCCGCCTAGGGTTCGATTCCCGCCTCGGAACAAATTTGTGTACGATCTACAGAAATTTCTTCCGTTGTTGGTCTGGCTTATGTATAATAAAAAAATATCTATCTATGTAATGTATTGTATTGAGTATATCAGTCATCTAGTACCCATAACACAAGCTCTGCTTAACTTGGGGCTAGACGATGTTGTGTGGACTGTCCGGAATTATTATTATATTATTAAGAATTATTAAAAAACGTAGTGACGTTTGCCAAGTCACGGTCTCCACTCAATAACACGTACGGTAACGGTTGTCGGTTCTTCGCGAGATATGTCCGGCCGGCGACTGCCAGTTCAGCTTGCTACCTCTATGAGCTATGGCGATAACTTTGGTTCTCTGTCGGATGTATTCTTTACGAATCCTATCCTTCAGAGAAACTCCGAGCATAGCTCATTTCCATTGCTCGCTGAGCGACTTTTAACTGGTGGATCAGCCCTACCGTGAGTGTCCATGAGCCTTCTAATACCCAGATCAATTTATCAGCCGGCCATCTCTTATATAAAACAAGGCCCACCTTTCTTAAAACTCTACATTTCTTCACCCTGGGATAGACACACGCCAATCAATATTTTTATTAATAAAGTGTGATAATGTGTGTGTCCTAGGACAGGATGGTTTTAAGCTCCACCTAGGTTACAACGCGAATTGATTATCTCTGAACTACGTCGTTAATTTTAAGGTGCAAACAGCAGATACTCTTTTTCTTTTATTTGCTCAAGGTAGCTATCGTAGCACTGCGGCCATGAAAGGCCTTTTGTGATCGCCACTTAGTGTCTTCATCCTTAACGATGCGGCGTTCATAATTCGCCACTTACCCTTGCAGCTGCCAGGAAATGTAGGATTTTCTTCGGGGTGATTTTTCTTAGCTCTTCTGGGCTCAGTAGGTGTTTGCCCAGATGAATGCTTCGTTTTTTCATTAGTGCTCCACACAAACAAACTAACTCAAGAATGTATTGCATCTCGTATGTCCTATGTAGGTTTTTATTAATGTTAATTCACTCACATAAGCTAGGCGGGTTTTACTCGCGATAATTTGATGATAGTTTATTTTGTAATAGCAGATGTTGTTCAGGCTTAAAATAATAAATGATTCACAATTAACAGAATTGAGTGCTTTATGAACTGGAAAGAGAGGGCCAATCTTGTTACACCCGCGATAGCACTTTGAACCTTCTTCCTGGCTATCTGAGTCATACAAGCCAATTCTTGTAAATTAATAAGACTAGAACATCCTACATGTGCTAGTTTTAATTAGACTTATGTAATAGATTTTTTTTATTTTGTCGCTAAGGAACTTAAATACACTTCTAAATGTTGCACCCGCGATGACGGAATGACCCTAATCTTATTATTTGCTCAAAATGCAAAATTAATATAACTTAACTATTATGGGTCTGTTTCTCCAAAAGTATACTTACATTTTGTATCTTTACTCGAATCCGCGCCACCTGGGAAGCGCCCTCAGCCGCTTCGAGTGTCGCAGAGCGTAGCTATGAACATCGCTCAACGTACTCTTCCAGGTGGCGCCTTGCATGTAAAGAGGCTTGGAAAAAAACCAGCTCCAGAGGGGGACCAGACAGTGGTTCAAAGTGCTTGAAGCAGTGGTCTTGCGACACTGGTTCGCTTCTGAAGTCTGAAAGCGTGCTCCCACTCGGCCGCACAACCCCAGAATTCCACTCCATATTGCAGGCGTGAGTGTACAGTAGCGAAATAGGTTTATTACCGTTTCTTTATCCAGTTGTGACGATAACGCCAGAGAGCGAAACGGGCCTTGCCATTCTTCTTCCATAGGTCATAAATGTGGTGTTTCCATTGAAGACTTGTGTTTTCGATTCGTTTATTTCCCGAGGCTTACCACCATCGGTATCTTTAATTGCCTTGCCAGATGAAAGTGCATATTAACTGAGTGGTTTTATTCTCATTTGTGTATATAAGTTCGCCTTTCTCACATTAAGAATAAGACTGTTTTGATGTAAAAATTCTGAAAGCCACAGTTTGGCAGCTGTCGTATAGTCATATGTCGTATATCAACACTACCCGCACTGGAAGTAAAGTTGAACGCAGTAGCAGGGACTTACAGAATTGGTTACACCCAAAATGGTTTACATACGTTCACACGTTTTATGTATATTGATGGTGTTATAAACATAAAAACATAGGCATTCATTCTGTACGCAGCTCGGTAGGTCATTTAGCAGATGGGTTATGTTCGACCGTGGAACTCCTATGCTTGTTGATATCATGTGGTATGGATGGTGACATCAGCAAGCACCGCCCATTTTTCTAACCGGTCTATCAGTACAATATCAGGTTTATTTGAAATAATAGTCCTGTCTGTAATGATAGTACGGTCCCAATAGAGCGTTTTCGAGAACTGGCGCCGGTGTTTACTCATAGTATGGAACTTCAGGACCAGTAAGGCCATATCGGAGAGCAACTTGTTGATGTATAATTTAAGCTACTTGGTTATGTCTGTGTAAGTACTGAGAGTTAGCAAGGTGCGAACAATCAGAAAGTATTTGACGAAGGGAGCTGACACGCTCAACAAATATCGATCGTGCCATCTTTTATGATATACTTTCGGTAATTGTTCGTCTTAATACCTCATCCATAATTGCACAGACAAAGCCTTCGGTTTCCCCAAAGAAGTCAATATATAGAAGTAGATAGATAGAAAATACTTATTGCAAACTTAAGGCGCGCTATGTAGCTAAAAATGCGGCAGAAAAACCAGGAGAGTTGACAAGGGCTACCTCATAGATGGCGCATGCCTACTGTTCATTAGTATATTCGTTTTTATAATATCGCGTTGCTGGTACCTGCAGCTGCGTAGGTAGGTAATAATGCTTTACTATGGGTAACTTTACCCTGTTTTGTACTGATGTAATGACCTCCCCAAGTTCCTAGGTAATGCATAAGTAAATTAATAATATGTATGCTTATGCATAGGTACCTATTCTATATTTCATAAAATATAATATAATCGCGAAGAAACGACAACCGTTGGGGTAAACGTGTTCTTGAGTGGAGACCGCGTCGTAGCAAACGTAGTGTAGTACGTCCTCCGGCAAAATGGGATGACGATCTGCGAAAGACTGCTGGCAGATGCTGGATGTGCCAAGCTGAAGATAGGGCGCTATGGCACTCATTAGGGGAGGCCTATGTCCAGCAGTGGACTAATATAGGCTGATGATGATGTATTAGTCCACAGCTAGACATATGCTTAATAATGAGTGCCATAGCGCCCTGTCTTCAGCTAGCCACATTCAGCATCTACCAGCAGTGTTTCATTGATCAGCCTATGCATTTATAATTTCATTTCGAACGTCACTTAGGGTCATACTACACGGGCGGTTCTGCCGTCGCGGGTATCCGCTCGACAAAGCTGCCGTAGACCATCAAACTACAAAGGATACGCGGGGATGATAATCCCGCGCAGAATGACGTATAGCGAGAAAGCGTCCATGTAGTAAGAACCGGTTATCAGCGGTGGTTTGAAGCTACATGCGGCGGTCGTATTGCTCCCGCCTAGCTGTGAACCGCGAAGGAAAATCATATCTTTCATATTTCATATTAAAATGTGATTAGTGCGGTCCAGAAGCGTATTTCCGCAGCGGGAGAACTTCCCGTGTGGTATGGTATGACCCTTAGAAATCCGCTGTCAGTTTAAAATGCTGAGATTTTGACAATTAGGGGAGAACAGGGCAACAGGAGCCTACTCCAGGAATGTTTTAATAAAAAATTGACAAACTTGTCAAAATTCTCTTTATTATTATTATGAATTTCATATATTTGTATAATATACCCTATAGTTAAAATACGGGACTGGCATACAAAAGTCTCGAAATATGAAGAATAAAAAAACCTTTTCTTTATTATTAAATAGTAGGTACTTAACTATAGATATGTATTAAGGTACGATTTACAGTTTAACCAGTCAGTCGCTCCTTTTGCCTGTCAATTGCAATTAATGAGTGCCCATTTAATGCTAGAGCAAATATAATTAATTTTAGATCAAAAAAATGCAATACTAACAGTAACATTTGTGTTACTGTTAGAGTTTTTCAAATTTTTTTCAAATCATAACATTTTTACAACCAAAATTAATCAATTAATTTTGCAAACAAAATGGAAAAAATAAATATAAAAATATTGATGGTAAACAAAAGATCCAGACTTTATGGATCCAAACAAAATGTACAAAATATCTCTCAAATCTGGACTATCACTGCCAGAATACTTTTTTATCATCGGTACCACATATCTCTACTTGTTTCAGTATATAAAAAATTTCACATAATTTATCTTCTTCAAAATATTAGCGAGGCTACCATCAATTCAATTTTACCTTATCACTCATTGCCCGACAGCTTTCATTAGTCTACGTTCCCCTATGCCCGTCATTCTTTAGCATAGAGCCTTTGCTAAAGAATGACGTAGCTCGGTCACTAGAGTGGATTTGAGTTCAAATTCGAGATTTTACAGAATGAGTCTGCCTGCAGATATATGTAGATAAAGATATAAAATAAGGAAATAAATAACTTTATTAACAACGAAAATTACAATCAAGGAATAGAAAAAATTACAACTAGTATATACAATTGAAACCATTGAGCTAACTGCAGATTGCAAACAGTCTAAAGGAAATCTTATTTGCACTTTAGGTAAATTCAGGTAAAACATATTGCGAAATATAAAGAATATGAGGTATAATTTATAATTCTCTATTTTTAATAATGAGAAAAAGATACTCAAAATTCAAATTCGTTTATACCTTATTTTCAAATACGACCAAATCTAACTGTCTGCTGCAAAATAAAAATGCGAATGCGAAATATGAATGTTAAGTTCCATTAATTGGTTCCGTAGTTTGAACACTGACAGTTTTAGTAGGTATATCTGCCGGTGTGAAATATTAAATTATTCATTTAATTTACAAAAAAACTGGCATCGCTCAATAAAACAATAAAAACCATAAGGCATTAATACAAACACAAAAGACTGACATAACCCTAAGAATTTCATACCTATTAATTTTTACAAATCATCACTACATAGTATAAAACAAAGTCGCCTTTTCTTTCCCTATTTCCCTTTGACTGCTTAAATATTTGAAACTACGCAACGGATTTTGATGCGGTTTTTTTAAGAGATAGAGTGATTCAAAAGGAAAGTTTATACGTATAATAAAACCGTGCGAAGCCGGGGCGGGTCGCTAGTAAGAGATAAAGCTCCAACTAACATACCTTATACCGCGAAGGTATGAATCTATCCGAAATGCTACAAGATGATGGAATAGATAAAGTTTTGTTATTTCGGTACTGTTCTAAATGCTAAAATGGTTTTCCCGAAAGACCCGAAATTTTCCGAGAAATTATTTACAATTACCAGGTTTTAAAATCATCCAGAAATTTCGGGAAATCCCGGGAAATTTAGAAGCTGGAATCGACGGGACCAAATCCTAATTTATAGATTTCCATCATAATATTTTTTTGTGCCATCTCTATTACGTTCCAGTTCCACTCTATGCAAAACGATATCATATCTCTGGATGCTAAATGAAATTTAGTTTTGATAATTTGTGTAGCGTACTGGTATTCTATATTCAAAAATTTGATTTACCTAAATCCTAGTTGTCAATCGAAATGAAACATAGTCAATCTGTCAGGGAACGCTAGCTAAGAGCCTGTCCAGATGGAGCGTTTTACTCGCGAGTGCTCTCGCGTTTAAACATTCCCGTTCTCCAGATACTAGAGCACTATACCTACATCCCGTCCAGATGCTGGTGCGCGATTCCTCGTCCAGCCAGTGGTACGCGCGACGCGAATGGACGTATTTCTTATACCGTACATATATTATCGTACTTTTCATAGACGAAATTGAAAAAAGAATTGCAGTATGGGAAAATTGAATCAATCAAAGATAATCCAATAGAACCATGAAACGTTACAATTAACTAATAACGGAAGAATTAGCAGAATTGGATGTACGTTAAATCTTTGTAGTGCTTTTTGCTTCCGACGTTTCCAAAACTATTTTATTTGGTTCCATGTTTAAAATAACTGTCCCCGAGTCCCTCCCTAACGCACCGCGCAAAGGAGCGCACGTAAAACGCCCCATCTGGACAGGCTCTAACCGAATATTCACGATAAATATTACGTATGGATTGTCATTGATATCTGAGACGACATCAAGCACACGTCCAGCCTTGACAGAGGTCACGGCGGTACTGAGGCATGGGCGGCGGGCTCAGCGCCTGCTGTTAATCGAATAAATTAATATTTAAATTTATTATGAATCTTCATCAAAAAACTCACATAACGAGAGACTAGATAAAAATGTTACCTATCTTTTCCAATAACTTCCTAGTTGATGTTTATCGTAGCTATCAATATATTTTGATTTTAAATTCTGAAACGTATCATTTTGAAAACATATATTTATTAAGAAAAGTTTCTGCTGTTATGTTTTCGGATTAGCTATTGATCTAGGTATGAACGTGAAGTAATATAGATATACAAATTTGAAATGTAGCTTGCTCAGAAGTATTATCTGTTTCTGCTTAAAAAGGACCAATTGTCGACACACAGCGTCTTAAAACTAAGAAACAATTTACATAACAATATATAACTACTATTGGCGGTCTACATAATAAATATTGTTTTTTAATTTCAGGGAACACCTTTAGCCGCCGCCTCCGAGGGAAGTATATGTATCACATGCCGCGAGGCTGCGACGAAAGCTCACGACTGGTCAGCGAACAGCAGGCTCCGTCAAGCTCAGCGCCTAACCTAACCATAGACACACCAACCGTAGAGACCCGACCGACTGTCTATGGATCCATTGATACCACTGTACCTTCGGAGACCGATCCGCTCGTCGAAATCGAACGACCGAACGATCCTACAGTGTAGCTGTAGATTTGCGCTTAATGCTGGCCACTCACGTTCATTCCTACTCTCAAGGAGGTATACTTGGCGCCATGTAAAGAAAAAAGAAATAAAATTTATTTGGCCCATTTTACATAGCCAAATTTAATACATGTCATGTTATACAAGAAATACATTAAAAAATATAATGAATAAAATAATTTACCTAAAGGGACAATAAGGTCCCTGTCTCAGCATGTAGGTGTATACTTGTCAAGTAATGATGTTATAAAATACCTACTCGATTATAATAACTAATGCCTCGGAAAATCACGCTGGCTGGAAATTTTACTGGCGTGCGCCGCGAAAATCAATAAAGAAATATGAAAACAATTTTTCACGCCGTGATATATTTTACCTATATCTCTTCTTTATTATGGCGCCATGTAGGTATACCTATTTGTTAGTAAATAAATCGTGTGTGGCCTGCATAACCTTAGAAACACCAATTGAGATCTTCCAATCGCGTGTCAAGTACAACATTTTGCCCACGGCTTCGCTCACATATTAAATCTAGCCTATTTAACGCTGGTTGCCATTTTTCAGTGCATAATTTAGTTTCGAGATAACATATTAGGGGTCGTCTATTAATTACCTGAACTTCAAAAAAATCACGAAATATCACAATCGGAACGGTTTACCGTCAGATATAGCGTTTTCGTAAAACGCGCGATTTCTAAATCAGACTTTCTTATGAATATTCCAGAAGTAAATTATTTATAACCGGATTATTATGGTCAATATTCGGTTATTTTTTGGTTTTTAGCTAAAGACAGGTCGCTATGGCGCTCATTAGGGGAGGCCTATGTCCAGCTGTGGACTAATTTAGGCCGATGATGATGAAAATAAACTTGACGGATGACCCCTACATGTTAAATTTCACGGATTTTTTACCCACTTTGAAAGTGAAAGCAATGAGCGAGAAGTGATTAAACCTTATTTAATGTTATAAATACCTAATCCTGGACCAGCCTTAGTACTGTAATGTTGGTATTAAGGTAAGTCCAGTTGGCTAGTTACCGATCAAGAATTCGAACAAAATGTTATTGTACCTATGCTAATATTAGTGATTCACTGTTGGATCACAAGTACCTACCGAAATGATGGCTGTAGGTGCAGGATAAAGTGATTTAAAATATAAAACAATAAATAATACCTGAAGAGTTACAAGGTACGGGATTTAAGACCCTGTCGCAATAATAGACATATTTTGCCACAAAAAAAAAAATATTCATTAATTTCTTAACACATTTGAATCTATGAAATGAAATGTGTTTATTTGTAAGAACACATCGCAATCTAGCCGCTTCTAATAACGTATGCAAATGAGAAACGTTGCGAAGACGTTACAAGTAAAAGCAGTATTGTTACAAAATTAATTAACACTTAGGTATTTAAAGCTATAAGCGACAAACTGAAACAATTAATATTACAAATGCAATTATGTCCAATACACCTATGTATTACCTTAGAAGAATTTATTTTACATTTGTTTGAAAGACATTTTTCATCACAAACCTATTATTAAAATACTTTTAGTACTTATGTATTTATTGTATTTAAAAATAAAGTATTGCCTGTTCTTTCTTTATCTCGAAATAATTAAAAGTACTTTAAGCTACATCAAGCATCACATTCGCTACCTACATCAGAAGGAAAACTTACGAATATTCCATGTACCTATAATTACGTATTTTACAAAGATACTTATAAGAATTTCATCGTTGTGGCTTTACTTAGAGCAATTTAGATTATACTCGTCAAGAATTTGTTTCTTCATTTTAAATGTTAGAAAATATTACAAATACATATGTACATTCCTTATTGTAGTTCATTCCTTTTGGTCTTAATTTCAGAATAAACCGAAGTACCAACATAGATATCGGGTACATGTGTACCTACTGAGAGCAACAAACTCATGTAGGTAGATACATAACTACTCTAGTTAATTTTGTTCTCTTGAATTCTAAAGGTTTTGTCAGATAAAACAAAGTCCTCACAATATTTTTGTAAAAAAATAGCTATAAACTAAAAACAAACAGATAAGGGATTTTGATATAAAATATTAACTTAGTTTTGTTCATCTTGAATTATATAAGGGCCTTACCTATACCATATTAAGCTAAATATGGCACTAACTGAACAATCAGACACAGTGTTTTCTTGTCATGAATATCAATATATAATAATACGGATCTGCAATGCAATATTAAATTAATCCTTATGTAAGAATTTATAATATTATTGTGATATTTATGTGCGACTTTGTAATTTATATTGTTAAGTTTTAGTAATAAATAAAAGTATTTTAACCTCCCTTGTTTTGTTTATGCTTAGCTTACCTAAGAAGGGTTTGTTCCCGAGAATTCCCGAAATTTATGCCCTATTTCATAACCGCGAAATTTTTCTCGTGTCATGGCTAAAGCAAGGCTGGAAGCCAGCTTCATACACTCAAAGCAAAGTTGCTGAGAAATATAAGTACAGTCAAAACCTGTTATAGCGACATTGAAGGGACCGTATAGTTGCCGACGTTATATCCGATAGTTGTTATAAGCGATACACGTACATACATACATATTATGTAGTTACATTAGTTGTATTGTTATATTTTTATAGGTAGGTACATATCTAGTATATGGGTTATGTTTGTGAACTTGTTGTCAAATGAAATGTTAGAAAAAAAGTAAAAATATTCATTCAGAAATAACACGCGCACTTGGTGTAAAATATGCAAGGTCAAATAGCCGGGAAGAGATGAGGGATGAGGTGGGAGAAAGTGCGTAGGTAAAAATACGCGCTTAAATATTCCTTCAATGCCTATCAATAAGATTTAAAATCGTCCGTATTGTTTTGTTTTGCTGGGACAAGAAGCGATTGGTCGTTATAGACGATGAATATCGATACATTTCGTCGTTATAAGCGATATGTCGCTGTATCCGATGTTGTTATAGGCGGTATGTTTGCTGAATAGTTTACTACAGATTCGGGCGGGACTTTACAATCTGGCTGTTATAACCGATAGGTCGTTGTAAACGATGTCGTTATAAGCGGTTTCGACTGTAAGTACATAAAGTAAAAAATGGTTTGAAGCAAATATTACCACACTATTACTTCAAAACACACTCGAAATTAGAAAGAGTAGGTAGGTAAGCTGTCCCGGTAGGTACCAAATAAAGCTTGATCTCGTATGAGAGCCTATGACTTCGTGGTCGCCGTTGGTTTTTTCAGCTTTTTATCCAATGAAAGTACCTACCAAAAGTAAGAGTCGGTTTAATACTTAGGTACTTACTCTTGGTGGTTTATCTACTTACTTACTCCAGGCCTACGTCTATTCAACGTTTCTGCCCATGCCGTTTTGGCGTAAAGAGGTAAAAAACATCCATCCAAACCAAACTAGCATTTATAATATTAGTGTGATTTCTGTTATGTAGGGTGGGTGTACCAGTAACAAACCGATGAAGCAACATTTTAAAAGTAATTTTGATGTTGTGACTTAATCAAATATAACAACAACCATTGCAAAAAAAAGAATAACCTGCTTCTAGTCTACCATAGAATAAAGTAGCAACAATAAACAAATTGTCAAAAAGAGAGCATCCAGGAGGTGTCTTTGATGATGGATAGCATCCAGGAGGTGTCTTTGATGATGGAGAGCATCCAGGAGGTGTCTTTGATGATGGAGAGCATCCAGGAGATGTCTAGGATGATGGAGAGCATCCAGGAGGTGTCTTTGATGATGGAGAGCATCCAGGAGGTGTCTTTGATGATGGAGAGCATCCAGGAGGTGTCTAGGATGATGGAGAGCATCCAGGAGGTGTCTAGGATGATGGAAAGCATCCAGAAGGTGTCTAGGATGATGGAGAGCATCCAGGAGGTGTCTAGGACGATGGAGAGCATCCAGGAGGTGTCTAGGATGATGGAGAGCATCTAGGAGGTGTCTTTGATGATGGAGAGCATCCAGGAGGAGTATTTGATGATGGAGAGCATCCAGGAGGAGTCTTTGATGAGGGAGAGCATCCAGGAGGTGTCTAGGATGATGAAGAGCATCCAGGAGGTGTCTAGGATGATGGAGAGCGTCCAGGAGGTGTATTTGATGATGGAGAGCATACAGGAGGTGTCTTTGATGATGGATAGCATCCAGGAGGTGTCTTTGATGATGGAGAGCATCCAGGAGGTGTATTTGATGATGGAGAGCATCCAGGAGGTGTCTAGGATGATGGAGAGCATCCTGGAGGTGTCTAGGATGATGGAGAGCGTCCAGGAGGTGTATTTGATGATGGAGAGCATCCAGGAGGTGTCTTTGATGATGGATAGCATCCAGGAGGTGTCTTTGATGATGGAGAGCATCCAGGAGGTGTATTTGATGATGGAGAGCATCCAGGAGGTGTCTAGGATGATGGAGAGCATCCAGGAGGTGTCTAGGATGATGGAAAGCATCCAGAAGGTGTCTAGGATGATGGAGAGCATCCAGGAGGTGTCTAGGACGATGGAGAGCATCCAGGATGTGTCTAGGATGATGGAGAGCATCTAGGAGGTGTCTTTGATGATGGAGAGCATCCAGGAGGAGTATTTGATGATGGAGAGCATCCAGGAGGAGTCTTTGATGAGGGAGAGCATCCAGGAGGTGTCTAGGATGATGAAGAGCATCCAGGAGGTGTCTAGGATGATGGAGAGCGTCCAGGAGGTGTATTTGATGATGGAGAGCATACAGGAGGTGTCTTTGATGATGGATAGCATCCAGGAGGTGTCTTTGATGATGGAGAGCATCCAGGAGGTGTATTTGATGATGGAGAGCATCCAGGAGGTGTCTAGGATGATGGAGAGCATCCTGGAGGTGTCTAGGATGATGGAGAGCGTCCAGGAGGTGTATTTGATGATGGAGAGCATCCAGGAGGTGTCTTTGATGATGGATAGCATCCAGGAGGTGTCTTTGATGATGGAGAGCATCCAGGAGGTGTATTTGATGATGGAGAGCATCCAGGAGGTGTCTAGGATGATGGAGAGCATCCAGGAGGTGTCTAGGATGATGGAGAGCATCTAGGTGTCTTTGATGATGGAGAGCATCCAGGAGGAGTATTTGATGATGGAGAGCATCCAGAAGGAGTCTTTGATGATGGAGAGCATCCAGGAGGTGTCTTGCATGATGAAGAGCATCCAGGAGGTGTCTAGAATGATGGAGAGCATCCAGGAGGTGTCTAGGATGATGGAGAGCATCCAGGACGTGTCTAGGATGATGGAGAGCATCCAGGAGGTGTCTTTGATGATGGAGAGCATCCAGGAGGTGTCTAGGATGATGGAGAGCATCCAGGAGGTGTCTAGGATGATGGAGAGCATCCAGGACGTGTCTAGGATGATGGAGAGCATCCAGGAGGTGTCTAGGATGATGGAGAGCATCCAGGTGTCTTTGATGATGGAGAGCATCCAGGAGGTGTCTTTGATGATGGAGAGCATCCAGGAGGTGTCTAGGATGATGGAGAGCATCCAGGAGGTGTCTAGGATGATGGAGAGCATCCAGGAGGTGTCTAGGATGATGGAGAGCATCCAGGAGGTGTCTTTGATGATGTAGAGCATTTAGGAGGTGTCTATGATGTTTGAGAGGATCTAGGAGGTGTCTATGATGTTTAAGAGCATCCAGGTGTGAATGATCGAGGGGAGAAAGGGGTCCATGATGAGTGAGAGCATCTAGGAGATGTCTATGATGTTTGAGAGGATCTAGGACGTGTCTATGATGATTGAGAGAATCTAGGTGTTTATGATGATTGAGAGGATCTAGGAGGTGTCTATGTTTGAGAGGATCTAGGAGGTGTCTATGATGATTTAGAGTATCTAGGAGGTGTCTATGATGTTTGAGAGGATCTAGGAGGTGTTTATGATGATTTAGAGTATCTAGGAGGTGTCTATGATGTTTGAGAGGATCTAGGAGGTGTCTATGATGATTTAGAGTATCTAGGAGGTGTCTATGATGATTAAGAGTATCTAGAGGTGGCTATGATGTTTGAGAGGATCTAGGTGTCTATGATGTTTGAGAGGATCTAGGAGGTGTTTATGATGATTTAGAGTATCTAGGAGGTGTCTATGATGTTTGAGAGGATCTAGGAGTTGTCTATGATGATTTAGAGTATCTAGGAGGTGTCTATGATGTTTGAGAGGATCTAGGAGGTGTTTATGATGATTTAGAGTATCTAGGAGGTGTCTATGATGTTTGAGAGGATCTAGGAGTTGTCTATGATGATTTAGAGTATCTAGGAGGTGTCTATGATGATTAAGAGTATCTAGGAGGTGGCTATGATGTTTGAGAGGATCTAGGTGTCTATGATGTTTGAGAGGATCTAGGAGGTGTCTATGATGATTGAGAGCATCTTAGAGGTGTCTATGAGGATTGACAGCATCTTAGAGGTATCTATGATGATTTAGAGTATCTAGGAGGTGTCTATGTTGATTGAGAGCATTCCGGCGGGCGCGGAGCCCCCCGCGGCCGACGCCTTCGGTCTGGACCTGCAGGCCTTCGTGCAGCACCAGCGCAGGGACACGCGCCCGCTGCTGCTGGGGGAGACGGAGATCGACAAGCTCATGTTGTAAATAAACGTTACAGACTAAATCACGAGTTGTAGACCAAATGGAATACTACTGGAAAAGCATTGAATTCGTGTTCCATTAGTTTTCCAATGACAACTTTTGATTAAAATTAACATTTTCTGATGAAAGAAAATGAAATTTGATTGCTTTACACATCATATTACGCAATTAATTGGAAATTAAGTTAATAGGATTGATACAAACAAAGATTTTAAAAGATTGAAAAAACTTATCGTTGAAGTGCAGCTTACTAATATGACCGCCCAGAACGAAAAGAATGGTTTTTGTTTTGCATTACGCGTTTTTTACTGATATAGATGGCATATTTACCGCTTTTAATTTTTATTAAACGATTGATAGAAATACAACAGTGCTACCAAATGTAAAAAAAGTGGCGTGAAATTTGACAGAAGGTTAATATTTTGATGGGAAGGTAGAAATGGTGTACTACTGGTTCCTGGTGTGGCACTGGTGCACCCACCCTATGTAACTGACTGTTGATTTTATATAGGTAGTTATATCTTGAACTTAGGTTACCTTTCTGTTTATTATGTAGGTACCTACTATTAATCTACTTCCTGAAAACTTTTTAATAGCCTTCTATTTATATTTTCCTATTTTTTTATCGCCTGCTGGTTGTTCTTAAATAAATAAATCAAATAAAATGTTTTTTTTTATAAGATTTATTCAAATAACACATAATAAACAATTAAAATACATTTTAAATATAATGAGAACATCATGCTATGCACCTACGTACTTGACGCTTGATAATTTTTAAATAAGAAATAAAGTTTCATTTATTCTTTAAAATATGACTTGTCTTAGTAGGCCTAAAGAAATACAGCCTTACCACAAAAAACAAAATCACGACTTAGACACGTGTTTAACAGTTGTTAAGCAAAAGTCACCCTACAAAACCAGGTTAAACACCTGTTAAACACGTGTCTAAGTCGTGATACTGTTTTTTGTGGTAAGGCTGTATTTCTTTAGGCCTACTAAGAAGTAACTTTTTATTTGTGGTAAGCCCGCTAAACTTTTTCGGTAGGTAGGGTAGGACCTATGTCAACGCGAAAGTATAAAAAGTTCTACCTATAGTTAAATACCTATACCTACCTACTCTGTATCTATTCTGTGCATACTCATTTTATACCTATTACTGCCTTACTCAAAACACAATTGCTGATAAACATGGTCCCTATACCTAATATACCTACTTATATATAATTTCCTTGTTGGTTTTTTTATAGAATTGGCACTAGTAGATACTTGTCGATTTAATAAATAAAAACGAGGTAAGTACCAATATCTATTTTTTTCCTACCTATCTACATAATATGATAAATCTATCTATAAGTAGTAATTGATCTTAGATAATTTTAATGTTCAATACGTAGTGCTGACCAGAGAACTAGATAATTCGTATACCGTATATACGTTATTTATTATCTATCAATTATATTTCAAAGACTACGCTAAAACGAGAATTTTGAATTTTATTGATTTCTTTGTTACAATTTTTTCTTGAAAATAGCATGTAAGTATAGTTAAATAGTATAATTACTAGTATAGTAAAATTAACTGTTTAAGTTTATAATATGCTATAGCTGTATGCTATGACATAAAGCGGCGGTAATTTATTTGCAAAAACTATATTTTCACTTAACTAATTTAAGTACTCAATACATAAATTGTAAACACTTGTTACATGTGGAATGTTGCAAACAGTCAAAAATGCGTAGATAAGAAATGGACAGATAAGTACATTAAAATACGAATATAAATACATCAAGAGATCGTCTATTGGTGTGTTTGAAACCTTCTAGAAATGCAATAGTTACTCGCTTCCCCTCAGTATATAAGCTAAGTATATACAATCGTTCTGCATATTTCTGTAAACTGTTGCTGTAGGAGCACAATTATTTGCGAATGTGAGAGTAATCCAGCCTCTGTTGCATAGGTATGTGTGTTATACGTGTGAGCGTAGTCCCGTTTATTTGCCTTAAGGTGATTTCTGGTCCAGGACTAAGCATAGCTCCGCTATTAGATGGCGCTGATTTTCTATGTTGAAGTTTTTCACTATTTTCTTATTAAATTGTGCATAATTGTTTAATTGTAATATATTTGCCGCAAATGGGATGTTGTTTTTTATGTACCAAGCAATTTTTCAAGTGTTGAAAGCATCTATGGAGCTTGTATTTGGGAAGAGCAAAAAAGATTTTGCCTGTGTGAGTGATCGGCCGCTACGAGTCACTCACACAAAAAAGATCTTGCCCGTGTGAGTGATCGGCCGCTACGAGTCACTCACACAGGCAAACCCTATAAATTCAGTGGAACTAAAATAACTACTGTTCGAAAAATAACAGAGATAATTGGAGACGCCTTAGGACTAAATATTTTTCGGACCAATATTTCCGTTTTCGGGACATTACTAAATTACATCTAAAATTAATTCAATAAAACCACTAGTTAACGAACTAATTTTCGACTCTTGTTTTTTTTTAAGAATAAAAACAGGCTCTATTTACATTTTAAAAAAAATTGGAGGTAATTTTCTTTTATCGTTTTGAACAATTTAAGTAAAAAGGCGCAGAGGGTAAAGTTATTTACAAACTAGCTTATTAGCTAAAGAATATCTTACAAATTATAGGTAAAAAAAAATACTTTTCATGCTATTTATTAATTTCGTTAAATCATTGGAATTGACAAATAAATTGAATAAGTTCACAATAACAATCATTAATTTTAAATGTACTCACTGTGAAAGTTGTTCCAATTTTATAATAAAATTACATTAAAATTATTAGCGTAAGGAAGTCTCCACTTTTTTTGACTCTGTTCTTTGTGTACTTAGGTATTTTAGCTCCGATTTTACGACCACTTATAAAAGATTAAAAGTAATACAAATTTTCTTAGTATTTCAATAACTCACTTTGGACTAGCGGTTTGAACAGTCGGGTGGGTGCGACGATGTATAGTCGTACCTGGGTTCGAAACCACCGAAATTTTAATTTACTTTTTGCTTTTTTATTTTATTTTAGCTCTTACGCCAGCTAAGTTCAGGCATTTTTACAAATCGCTCATTGAATGCAAAACGGCCACATTTCAAAAATTTAGAAAATGGTTTTATTTCTGATAAAGTATATTTTCTTTTGAGAACATTTCATAAAGCTAGTTTAATTTAAATATTTATTTCATTTTATTGGGATAATTATCTTAACTTTGCTTCAAAATTTTAATGCAAAATGGGCTTTTGTAGTTTTTATCAAGTTGGGTGATAGCTATAACCATGCTATAACAGCGACCATTATTTTAAAAAATAGAGCAAAAAATTACGAAAACAATGATGTTTTAATATTAAAAAAGAAAAACTTTAACTTTTCAAAAAAATCATGTTCAAAATTTTGTTTTGGCTCTCTGTAAAAAGTTACGATTAGTCCAATAAAAAAAATATATATATAATTCCGGACAGTCCACACAGCATCATCTAGCCCCAAGGTGAGCAAAGCTCGTATTATGGGTACTAGTTGACTGATAAACTTAATACAATACATTACATAGATAGATTTTTTTTTTATAAATACATAGAAAACACCCAGACCAACGGAACAATTTCATGTTCAATTTCTGTAGATCGTACACAATTTTTTCCGACACGGGAATCGAACCCACAACCGGTCGCAGGCGGACCTTCGCCCACTGCGCCACATCGGTTGTCGCTGATAAATGATCGAAATGCTTTGCATACAATCTGACACGTCTGATGCTGGGGCCACACTACCGTGATATGCCGATAATTATTTTAATTATAACTTATACAACACCTAGGTGTAACCACGATTTATGGCCATAATTTTACAATGCCAATCAATATGGCAAATGGCGGTAGACAATAGCTCCGGCGGCGGTCTTTTTTCGCACATCAAAGAAGATTACCGCAGTAATTAATGCGTTTGTGGCCACTACCGTTTGTCCAGTGTGCAATATGAGCTCACCGGCGACGCACGTGATATTTTTACCGCCTTATTTATTGACATATCTAGGTAAACTCTAGTGTAACCACACCAGGTCATGCAGTAATTTAAACGGTAATTTAATGTCATAATTATTGCGGTAACAGCCCGGTAGACGGTAAGGTAGTGTGGCCACACTACCTTACCGTCTGTACCAGCGTAAAACTCTCTAAACTGGTATCTATAAGCAAACATTTTATCTGTTTACATAGTGTCATTTATTGTTGTCATGGAAACGGAACGTAGGCTTCCTAGATCTTATTTGACATGCAGCAAAAATAGATAGGAATAAATACTTGGACGATGGAAAAACCCTTTGAGAACGGTAGACTATGGTATTATTCTTGGACGATGGAAAAACCCTTTGAGAACGGTAGACTATGGTATTATTAGATGATTCTTTAGATAGCACACAGATGGCGATTCCGTCCCCGCCATCACACTCACATGTTCAAGTAAGCGGGCGTACGACACTATCCGTGTTCACTCACGCATTGATAGAAATGGCCTAAAATTTTCACGTTATTTCTAATTATACCGAGTGTTTTCATGAATCAAACACAATTTGCCGCAAATAATGACGAATAACAAAGCCAAAAACAGTTATTTATTTGTTAAATTATGTCCACATCGCTCATATTTGGGAAAATACAAACGTATGAACGATCGAACGAATCGAACAACCTTAAGAGTACTATACGTGTGGGCGTAGCCACGTCTGTTTGCCTCAAGAGTACTATGTGTGAGCGTAGCCCCCTTTATTTGCCTCAAGAGTACTATACGTGTGGGCGTAGTCCCGTCTGTTTGCCTCAAGAGTACTATACGTGTGGGCGTAGTCCCTTCTGTTTGACTCAAGAGTACTATGTGTTAGCGTAGGCCCGTTTATTTGCCTCAAGAGTACTATACGTGTGGCCGTAGCCCCATCTGTTTGCCTCAAGAGTACTATACGTGTGGGCGTAGCCCCGTTTATTTGCCTCAAGAGTACTATACGTGTGGGCGTAGTCCCGTCTGTTTGCCTCAAGAGTACTATACGTGTGGGCGTAGTCCCTTCTGTTTGACTCAAGAGTACTATGTGTGAGCGTAGGCCCGTTTATTTGCCTCAAGAGTACTATACGTGTGGGCGTAGTCCCGTCTGTTTGCCTCAAGAGTACTATACGTGTGGGCGTAGCTCCGTCTTTTGTCTCAAGAGTACTATACGTTTAAGCGTTATCCCGCCAGTGTGTATACGTGTGTACCTCACGTCCCCGTTTTAAAATCAGACTGTGCAGTTCGTGAAAAATCTTGAACAGCGTGTCGTTTTTGAATTTTTAAACACATCCCCTGATAACATGTGTTATAATTTAGTAGTGGAAAGTTATCCTACTTACAGAAGCGATATTTTATAATTGATACAGATTCAGCATTCTAGTCCCAACATCTAATACAGTAAGTACCTAAGTATTTATTAACAAAAGAAAATGTCAATCTAAGAATAGAAACAAATAAGAACTAGTATTTATAAAAAATAAGTAAATTAATGTTAATACTGGGCCAGGGAGCAATGCTTGCAGCCAGCGTCTTGGGGACGCGACGTATTGACATGGATCAGTCTGGCTACCTTTAGCCTGTTTTCAACAGTCTGCAGTTGGCTCAATTGCCAATCTTTCCAATTTTTTTTTTTTTTCGATTGTAATTTTCTTTATTGATAAAGAATCTTCTTATTTAAGTATATGTATAAGGTTATAATAACAATTCATTGGCATTAGGTAGATTAACTAGTCTTAACATAATGAAGAGCTTCTTAGCGATAAGGCCACCCATTGTAATTTATTTTTGTTGTTTTGTTTCTTTTTCTAGTATTTTGGTATAGTACTGTAATGGTTAAGTTCACTTTAATAATTACAAAGGCATTTTATCCACTGCCCAACGCTTCTTCATTCTTCAACTGTTTTCTAGTCATATTAAAATTCTGCAAAGCACTAACTCCTGCCTTAATGCTATTAACTTCAATCTTATTCCAAACAGAACCCATAACAAAATAATACAAACACAGAGCAGTTACAGGCAGTTTTAGTATACTAAAGAAACAATGATCAGGTAAAAACTGGGCTGTACCTATTTTAAGGAATAAAATCAACAATGTATACAGAAGATAATGTCTTTGGGAACTTTGTAGACAGGGCATAGCGTGCTCGCATATTTCTATCGCTCGGTATATGGTTTGATCGAGATTATCATCCTTACTAAGTTGTCTAAGAAATGGTTGGGGTTTTTTGTCGGTGATACGTTTAAGGCGCAGTTCCAATGCGACAGCGTTGTGATCGGAGTAAGAGAATGGTTGCCCGGGTACTCTGTCTTCTAATGGGTTGCCGAAGCTGACGACAGTTGGCTGAAAAACAAAGAACAATATAATATTATAAAATTATACAAACACACAAATAGATCGACACATTCATAGTCGTTAAGCCGTCAATAAGAGTGAAAATGTATTATAAATTTTATTTATTTATTTAATTCGGATTGCCATCAGCTAAACTAATTTCAATAGAATTTATAATACGCACAAAAAGCTATTATTAGGCATTCACTAATAGAATCATTATGCATTATCCGTCGACTAATAAAGTACTTAATGAAATTATTTATTTAATTCGGATTGCCATCAGCTTAACTAATTACAATAGAATTTAAAATAGATACAGAAAGCTAATAATAGGCATTCACTAATTATAATAATAATAATAACTAAACTTCAAAAAAATTGGATATAATATGGGTTATGCCTAAGCTGCTTACGCGGTACATTGTAGTCAAATTTACCAAGAAGTTAAGGACCGGTTATCACTACATAGTATAAAACAAAGTCGCTTTTTCTGTCTCTATGTCCCTATATCCTTATGTCCCTTTGACTGCTTAAATCTTTAAAACTACGCAACGGATTTTGATGCGGTTTTTTTAATAGATAGAGTGATTCAAGAGGAAGATTTATACGTATAATAAAACCGTGCAAAGCCGGGCGGGTCGCTAGTAATATATATTATACTAGCGACTCGGTCCGGCTTCGCACGGGTGTGTCCTACATACATTTAAACATTCCTCTTGAATCACTCTATCTATTAAAAAAATAGCATCGAAATGCGATGCGTAGTTTTAAAAATCTAAGCATACATAGGGACAGAGAGACTGAGAGGTAGAGAATTTGTTATATACTATAACTAGCGACCCGCCCCGACTTCGCACGGTTATATTAGGTCCTTACATATGAAATTGGCGTTTTTCGTACTGGCCACTTTAATCACAAATTTCTCCTCTTTGGTAAGGAATTCCAAATTCAAATTCGTACAGCTATAGACTCATGTATTTGTGCTTCGATGATCGTCATTCATTTGTTTTTTTTCTTCTGTTTTTTTCTGTTTGCGTCACTCATTTTACAAAATGGAAAACTTAAAATATCGCATTATTTACGAGTACGAGTTCCGCCGTGGCACTAGTGCTGCGGAAACAACTCGAAGGGTGAATGATGTGTATGGCGGTCGTGTTGCAAAAGAAAACACAGTTCGTTTTTGGTTCCAACGTTTTCGTTCTGGAAATTTCGACTTGCAGAACAAGCCCCGTGGACGGCCTGAGACTCAAGTTGATAATGAAGAGTTGAAGGCTATTGTGGAAGCGGATCCATCGCAAACCACGTCCGAGTTAGCTGCAGGCTGCGGTGTTAGTGATAAAACTGTTTTAATTCACTTGAAGCAAATTGGGAAGATTAAAAAGCTTGAAAGGTGGGTACCTCACGAATTGACTGAAGCAAACCGGCAAACGCGCGTCGACTACTAAATTAGAAGAGCTTCAATTGGAAAGTCTAAGACATCCTCCGTACTCCCCGGACCTTGCACCAACAGATTACCATTTTTTTCGAAATTTGGATAACTTCTTGCAAGGGAAAAAATTCAACTCCGATGGGGCAGTCCAAATCGCCTTCAAAGATTTTATTGATTCCCGTCCGACTGGTTTTTTTAGTAAAGGGATCAATGAACTACCTATAAGATGGCAAAAGTGCATAGAAAATAATGGTTCATACTTTGATTAATTAAATATATTATATTAAAAAATATTCGACTTTTTGTTCCTCCCATACAAAACGCCAATTTCATATGTAAGGACCTAATATTATACTTAAAAACCTTCCTCTTGAATCACTCCATCTATTAAAAGAAACCGCATCAAAATCCGTTGCGTAGTTATAAGATTTAAGCAGTCAAAGGGACATAGGGAAATAAGGACAGAAAAAGCGACTTTGTTTTATACTATGTAGTGATGATAATGTATAATAATCACCATCATCATCATCATCAACCTATATTAGTCCACAGCTGGACATAATAATGTGTGTTATAAAATAGTTTAAGAGAATAATGATAGTTCCACAGACCTCCCAAGCTGATCCAGTCTTGAACAGTATATGGTCGATCCTCATTCCATCAGGGGACAGCGCAACCATCTTGGGATCAGAGTAGCTATTGTTGGCATTATCGGCAGTGCCAGTGGCCTTCCTTATAGCGGGGTTGTTGTCTTCGGAAGGCAAGTCAAAGGGATCCAGTAACGCCGGCAACTCGCGGATTATTCTGAAAAAAGGAATGCACAATGAACAATATTCTAAATGTATCTATATAAAAGCTTAGCTTTAAATAGTAGTTTAGATTTATCTTGTAGTAGTTCGTAAGGTAAATAAAAAAATCTTTCTTTCTTTCTAACAGTAATTTTAAGAAACAAGCTTCTCTCTTATTTTGATGTCATACATACTTACTTTAATATTTATTTCTATTAGGTATTTAAACTTAATGTTTTAAAATTTGTTTTTTGTTTTCATTAGCGCCTATAACTTTTCAATTTCTTTTATAATGTTTCTTTTAGCGGCATCTTAATTGGTGTATAAATAACTCTATCTATTACTTAAGTTAAGAAAATTGTAAACTGTTTGTGAAAATTGTAACTCTACCAAAAACTACTATTACATTATATTTATTACTATTTTATGTTTTGTATTAAACAATATGTACCTATATAATGTATTCCATACATCAGTTATCTAGTACCCATAAGACAAGCTTTGAGTAGCTTACTTTGTGGCTAGATGGTGCTGTGTGGATTGTCCAGCATTATTTATTTATTTAACTTATAAACCTATATAGTTTTAACTTATGTAAATAGTTTCAAATAACTAATCTTTTATTTTATTATAATTACTAGCGACCCGCCCCGGCTTCGCACGGTTTTATTATACGTATAAATCTTCATCTTGAATCACTCTATCTATTAAAAAAAACCGCATCAAAATCCGTTGCGTAGTTTTAAACATTTAAGCAGTCAAAGGGACATAGGGACAGAAAACGCGACTTTGTTTTATACTATGTAGTGATTATTTTTATTCGTATTGTTATTCTTTTTTTTTCTTGCTGCAGCATCGGTGTACTTGTAAAAGGCCAAATAATTTTCTTCTTTATTCTTTTAACTTGTTGGTTGTCGACAAGGACTTACTTATAAGTGATATCAGCGGGCTCCGCATTGAGATCTCCTGCTAGTATGGAGATATCTGCCGGCTCCGCGGTCAGGTACACCAGCTCGGCTGTGGCGTGCGCTTGCAGCACTCGGTGAGCCAGGTAGATGTCCACTTCATGGTACACTGCGTGGAGCTGAGGGATAGATAGATAGATATACTTTATTGCACCATCAAAGTTGTAAACATCAGAGCATCTTAATACTAAATACCAAACCATATAAACCCACCACACATAATCAAATTTCACTTTACCTAGCGTACCTTTGTACCAAAGGCGGTTTTAGATAACGCCTCTCTATGTGAGCTTCAACTTGTGCCAACTTGTGGCGACTTCTTGCCACTATTTCTGCGCCTGTCGCGTGCATTATACATACATACATTATTTTATGTTTTTTCTACCAAAACTAAAGAATCTTACAAGTCTTATATAATACTAGCAGCGCGCGTCACACGCGTAATTCCCGTTCCGTAAAAAAAGCCTACGTCACCCGCGTAGATCCCGTTCCCGTGGGAATTCCGGGATAAAATAGCTATATAGCCTATATGTTATTCCAGACCTATATTATGTTCTTATAAACTATCTCTGTGCCAAATTTCATCCAGATCCGTTCAGTAGTTTTTGCGAGAAAAATTAACAAACATCCATCCATCTATCCATCCATATCCATACTTTCGCGTTTATAATATTAAGGTTGAGGCCAAACGAGCGTAATTTTGTGAGTCGTGAGTCGCAGAATTTCATTCGCAGAAATTCTGCTGCACTCGGTTTCATACAAAAGTCCTGTTTCATTCACACGGCGACGCAAAATGAGTTGTCTGCCGACTCACACGCATTATTCGGACCGAATTGAGTTTGCGGGGGGCGAGGGGGCCGACGCGGGCCAGGCAAATCGTCATTCAGGTACATTTTGCGTGAGAGTCGACACGTATTTTTACTCGATAGTAACTGAATAAAATGCGCTCGTCTGGGATCGCAACAGAATTTCTGTCAGGCAGAATTTCTGCGAACGAAATTCTGCGACTCACAACTTACAAAATTACGCTCGTTTGGCCTCAGCCTAAGTAGGATGTATCTGGCCACAACTTCACACGCGTAGTTTCTATGGAATATCAAGGCTATTTTCTATATCATGGGAACTGATTTATGGGATGAAATATTGCAGGGCTAGAACTACGTCTATTCAAATTCAGCCCGATCTGTTCAGTAGTTCTTGTGTGAAAGAGGAACAAACATTACACAATCAGGTAACTGATATAAACGATACATTACATAGATTGCCTTACACGGCTATTAGAGCCTCCACTGGCTTTTGTTGTAATATCCAGCTGCCTTATTGTCTAACTTGAAATCGATTAACATTGGTCAACGCAGTCAGAATGTATTCGGTATTGCTAAAGGTCTCCACATTACTACGCATTACTTACTCTTCTTATTTTTGTGTTTCTTCTTCTTGTTTATTGTATGTGTTATTTATAAGTATTTAATATGTAAAAGGGCCAAATAAATGTATTTTCTTTCTTTCTTTCACACACTTAAGCCAGAGGCAGAGCGGAGGCGAAGGCGTGCGAGTTGTATTCAATTGAATCATTTGAAAACCTACACACACCGCAGGCGGTAGCGGCGCGGTGCCATAGGAAAAACCGGCACGCCTTCGTCTCCGCTCCGCCTCCGGCTTCAGTGAGACTTTTAGGCATAAGGTATTAAACTGGACTAACTGTCAAAATTATAGTCGATTCGTTCAGTCGAGTTACACAATAAGGACTCTAGCAAGGTCTCTAACAAAAATCCCAAGGTCTCTAACAAAAATCCCACTTAAATATGTACAATAAACATTGATTAGTAGTAAAAATCCCCACTTACATGTGTACAATAAACATTGATTAGTCTGTCACCGCATCGGATGCGGCACAAGCCAACCCCCTTCCCGCCAAACCAGTCTCCATGGTGTATCTTGTGAATGTAGCCGTTCAGAGGCCATTTGTGGAAGAACACATCTTGGATCAGCCATTTGGAGAACACACATAGACCAGAGCCAAGCACCCCACTGGAAATAGTACATTTATCCTTAGGCTCCTTACTTATATATCATCATCATCAGCTCATATTATTCCATGGCTGGACGTAGGCCTATATTATATAATTTACTAGCGACCCGCCCCGGCTTTGCACGGTTTTATTATATGTATAAACCTTCGCCAGTCGCTTTTTATGACCCTATTTCCCTTTGACTGCTTAAATCTTTAAAACTACACAATGGATTTTGATGCGGTTTTTTTTAATAGATATAGTGATTCAAGAGGAAGGTTTATATGTATAATAAAACCGTGCGAAGCCGGGGCGGGTCGCTAGTATTATAAAATGCAATAATTTGTATGGTTGTTTGTTCTTCTTTCACACAAAAACTACTGAACGGATCAGGCTGTAATTTTGAACGTACATAGTTCTAGCCCCGGAATAACACATACTTTAAATCGCATAAATCAGTTCCCATGGGATAGAAATAGCCTTGATATGTTTCCATAGAATCAAAGTGTGTAAAGCAGCGGGCAGAAACAGTCATACATATTTAGGAATGGGAACTCTTTTTAGTTTTGGTTCTTGGATCAAAATTAAATCAAATAATATATACATTATGATTGTGAGGGCAAGAGCAAATTAGATAGACACATTTAATGAAACTAAGAAGTAAGTAGAAATGTTGTTTTATTGTTGTTAAACAAAGAGATACTGTCTTGTTTTCTATAAATCTTTTTGGATTATTAAAAGGTGAGGTACTTATTGCCTTTTTAAAAAATTCAAAATATTGGTAACTTAAGCTTTGAAAAAATTCAAGTTTAAATGCAAAACTTTTAAGCTAGAACATTACTTATAGTGTTTGGTTTTCTATTCTACATTTATGTAAGTAAGTACATAATAATAGAATTATTCTGCTGTCATTTTGACATTACTATCATTACTTGTGTAAGTGGGGGTGAAATTTTTTAAATATTCCTTTATAAAGAATCCCATAATAATTATAGAAAATAATATGAATTATTTTATAGAAATGGATCTAAATGAGAATAAAAATATCTATTGATAGAAACTAGACTAGATCCATGATAGGTCATGGATCTAGTCCATGGATATATTAAGGCCCCTATTACGTAAAAACGCGGATATGCACTTTTTCATCGTCCAAATTCTATGACTTTCGTTCGTTGCTTGAAATAACAGTTTCTTGTTAATAGTAGATTGTTTCCTTAACTTCAGTAATAATTAAACAGATTTTTGATAACTTATTTTTTTATTTAGTTATAATCATTCTCCCGATGCTAGTTTAGGCAAAAACGCTCGGAGACCTGTTTTGGGAGCTCTAATTAGAAGATTCCATTGAATATAGACCATGAAACTATTTTTTTTAAGGTAACAAATATCCCATTCTTCGATAATAATTAAATACATTTTCGTTATATGCATATATGAAGGGAAAAAAATCTGAACCGAGGTTAACTATCGATCGAAAAGGCTTCGAAACAAACCCTAATATCTCCAAAGTTCTACATCATTTTGACATAAAATTTATACCAAAATAATCTTCATTGTTTTCTTAAACTACAATATTAATTTTACGTTTTAAATCCCAACTAATTTTTTTTAATGAATTTATTTAAAAAAGTATATATTTCATTGTGCCGGCAATCTGCCCTCAGTACCGCGCGAGCGCTTGTCGAAGGTGGACCTATGTCACTTTTGCTCGCACTCTCCGTCGGACGAAACGCCCAAAAAATGCTGCGTTTATGAGCGAGTTGGAACGTTTTGATCGTTGTAAATATTTACATTCGCATAATAATTTTTAAATTCGTACTTTATTATTAGGTACATATTATACCAGATAGTTATTTTTATTATAACTGAGGTTTATCACAAGCCGAAATGGGGAAAAATAAATAGAAATGCGTTACTAAACAAAAAAAAACTAAACATTCTATCGTTGAAGAAAGCAAGGTATGGTATTATTTTAATACCCTTTATATAAAATTGGTTTACCACTCACTGACTCACTCACTCACTGACTGACATGATTGTTCTCCCTGTTGGTGGAGGGGGAGGTATGGTTTTTTTTTCGGAAATGTGTAGGGGGGGAGGAGGTGAGTTTGGGAAAATTTCGACTTTTTTAAATTTCGAACCCCCTCTAGGACCCCCCGGGGGTTCTTCGGCCGTGTGGGGGGGTGGGTCAGATTTTTTTGTGGGGTCGTATGGAGGGTTAGAATTCGTTTTGGGGGTTGAAATTTTTTTCAACCCCAAGACCCCCCAATACCACCCGCTTTTGACTTGCTACCGGATAGCGTACCGATAGAGGATTTCGGATGGCGGGATCGTATAGAGGGTTAAGTCCTTAATAGGAAGGAAAAAAAAATCGACCCCCCCTCATGACCCCTTTTTAGAACCCCCCTTCGTATCTCCCGAACGGCTCGCGATGGAAAAAAAGTCTTTTCGCAGTCGCGTAGAGGAGGTCAAATAGTTGCGGAAGCCAAAAAAAGTTTGAACCCTTTGCACCCCCAGACCCTCTTTTTTAAAAAAAACCGTTTTTTGGCCAATTTTAAGGGTTTTTTTAGGGTGGAGCATCGAGGCGAGCGAAGCGAGCCGAGATGCGACACCGGGAACCAGCACGGCGAGCGAAGCGAGCCGTGCTACATTCCCCCCACGACCCCCAGGACAAACCCTTCGAACCCCCCCCTGGGGTTCTTCGGCCGTGTAGGGGGTGGGTCAGATTTTTTTGTGGGGTCGTATGGAGCGTTCGAAATCGTTTTGGGGGGTTACATTTTTTTTACCCCCAAGACCCCCCAAGACCCCCACTTTTGAATTGCTACCGGATAGCGTACCGATAGATAATTTCGGATGGCGGGATCGTATAGAGGGTATAATCTTTAATAGGAAGAAAAAAAACGACCCCCCCCCCATGACCCCTTTTTAGAACCCCCTTTCATATCTCCCGAACGGCTCGCGATGGAAAAAAAATCTTTTCGCAATCACGTAGAGGAGGACGAATAATAGCGGAAACCAAAAAAAAATTTACCCATTTGCACCCTCAGACCCCCTTTTTTTTAAAAAAACTAGTTTTTGCCCCATTTTTGAGGTTTTTTTAAGGTGGAGATCGAGGCGAGCGAAGCGAGCCGAGATGCGACACCGGGACCAGTACGGCTCGCTTCGCTCGCCGTGCTGCGTTCCCCCCACGACCCCCAGGACAACCCCCTCGACCCCCTCCCTGGGGTTCTTCGGTAGTGTAGGGGGTTGGGTCAGATTTTTGTGGGGTCGTGTGGAAGGTTCCAAATCATTGTGGGGGGTGAAATTTTTTTGACCCCCAAGACCCCCCGCTTTTGAATTGCTACCGGATAGCGTACCGATAGATAATTTCGGATGGCGGGATCGTATAGAGGGTATAATCTTTAATAGGAAGAAAAATCGACCCCTCCCCATGACCCCTTTTTAGAACCCCCTTTCATATCTCCCGAACGGCTCGCTATGGAAAATTACCCTTTATATAAAATTCGATTACCACTCACTCACTGACTCACTGATTGACATAATTGTTCTCCTTGATGGTGGAGGGGAAGGTATGTTTTTTTTACGGAAACGTGTAGGGGGGTGTGGGTAACTAAATATATTCTATCGTTGAAGAAAGCAAGGTATGGTATTATTTAATAAAATTAATAAATAATACATTAATAAATAATGCTGGACAATCCACATAGCACCATCTAGCACCATGTAGAGGTATGTTTTTTTAGACGGAATCGTAGAGGAGAGATCAGGGCAAGTATCGGAAAATTCCGACTTTTTTATATTTCGACCCCCTTCTTGACCCCCTCAAGGGTTTCTCGGCCGTATAGGGGGTTAGGTAAGATCATGTAAAGGGTTATAAATATTTGTGGGGGATGAATTTTTTTTGACCCTAAGGCCCTAACATTTCAGTTGCTACCAGATGGAGGAGCGTAAGAGGGTTTCAGATGGCGGCATCGTATAGAGGTTTCAGATTCGCATCGCAAAAATAAAAAAAACGACCTCCTCCATGACCCCTTTCCACGACCCTTTTTCATATCTCCCGAACGAAGCGCGATGGAAAAAAAACTTTTCACAGTCACGTAGGGGAGAACGAATAGTTGCGGAAGTCAACAAAATTTTGACCCATTTGCACGCCCAGACCCTCTTTTTTAAAAAAACCGTTTTTTGACCAATTTTCGACCAGACGGCAGCACGGCGCTCGCTTCGCTCGCCGTGCTGCGTTCCCCCCGCTGTTGACCCCCCTGAATCCTCCTCCCCCCAAGTGATATGGGTATCGTTTTCGAATAACGCAAACCCGAAAATTACGATAAAGATGTCCGTTTTGAAATCCAAGATGGCTGACATTTTTTATCGCAAAATATCTTCATGGGTATCGATTTTGACCAATTCAGGAGTGTAGGTTACGAAAAGGGGTACTAAATAAAAAAAACAGCCTTCACAACCGAGGCAGTTCACAAAAAACTAGTTCTTTTACCCAGACAAATTTCTGTAGATCGTACACAAATTTTGAGGCTAGATGGTGCTGTGTGGATTGTTCAGCATTATTATTATTATTTTATTATTATTAATCAATAATCAATAATCAATATCTTTATTTCTTTAGGCTTACAAAATAAGCACTTAGACAAGCCTTATTATACCAAGGTACAAATAAAGAGCTTTTTCTCGACAACGACGTCAAAATATATTTTTTTAAACAAATAAACATTTATTATGACGTCACTATAATAGTTAGACATATATTGTAACGATGTTTTTTGTAGATAATAATGTGTTCTGCAAAGTCTTAGTACATTCATTGTTTCTATGATCAATAGTTTTCGTAGCGCACGCGATGAAAGTCATTTTGTTACTAACTTTTTTTATTTAAGTTTTAGTAGGGATCCTTATTTTTTTACTAATAAATATAGCCTATGTTGCTGAAGGATAAGTAGCATTCTAATGGTGAAAGAGTTTTCGAAATCGGTCACTTTGTGAGTTTATTCGTTACGTACCTACAAATCTTTCACTTTATAATATTACTAGTTGCGCCCCACGGCTTCGCCCGCGTGTAAATGTATTTGTCAAATTGAGAAGTATATCGATGTCCAAGGCTAAGAATAATACCTACGTTTGATTCTTTGGTGGGTAGGCCCCGTTTTAGAATTTAGAGCCGACGCCGAGAGCGGATGCGCTTATCTATTATTTACATAGGTAATGGTTTTTTATCAAGTTTTGAGTGAATGTGCGAAAAAGGAAAAGACGTTTTTCTTTTCCTAAAAATTTAAAAAATTATTGCAAAAGCCAGGGTTACGGGGCCACGATAAGAAAAACAGATACTATTAAATTATTTATAAGTCTATGGAAGCAATATTTGATTCACATAAAAAAATCATCTACCGAAATCAATCCTAAGAAAACTTTGTAAAAATTACTGGTGGATCAAGATCATTTATAGCAATACTCGCTTGTATAGCACGATGCCCCGCCCACTCGGTGCCGAATGTACCTAAATCAGCAGAACTTCGCAACGTAAATCGCCTCTTAAGGCTCATCAATTTCTATAGTTGGGCTGATAACAAATATAATTGTGGTATGATTTCAAGCACTACATTTATATGTTGATATTCTGGGCTAAATAATAGTGTAAGTACCTGTAAAAGTAGTGTGAGTATGGGAGTTTTTCTCTCACAGCATCTTTGAGATACTGATAATCACGCTCACTCCAAACTTCCTGAAGGCATGCAATGTGGTGTGAGCTTTCTGACAAGTATTTGCCAATGGCTTCGAACCTTTGATTCTGATCCTTAGATATTCCTTTTAAGCCCCTGAAACAGGTGATTATTTGATTATTTAACAATACAGTGATAAAAGGTGTAATTATATGTTTAGCAGGTATTTATTTTCATGTTTGCATGCTCTTTTAATAAACTAAGCTGGTTTATTAATTATCTTCCATGTTTTATACCTCATTTTCAGCTCTTTCGCTAGTGAACAACAAAACTGAAGTGAAGAGAAAATTCATAGACTTATTTCACATTTACTATCACCAGGTAGGTACTTTGTGAGCCATAATATGTTAGTTTTTTAATTCTCGAGACAGGCAGGTGGTATATTTGTATCCACTACCTGCTTAAAAATTAATAAACCAGAATTAACTTACCAGCAGTTTAGAGTAAAAATGTTTAATTTGAACTCCATGATTTGGGTCAATGTTATCACCACTCGCTGCACACAACACCTATAAAACACTATTACTATAGAACAGTCACTATAGCAGCTGTAAAGACTATGCAGTATTGTTTGCTACTGGTTTGGTAGTTGAACTGAATTATCAGGACACCTGAAAAGAAATTAAAGACACTGCATAAAGTTACCCATAAATGCAAGCACTTTGCACTGGAAGTATGTACTTTTACTTAATTTACTTTTATACAACAGCTTGGCGGCTGCCACTGCAGTAAGATGCAGTTTTTCTATTTAATGTATTTTTTCGTAAGTAAGTAACTACTAAGTACCTTACTACTGATTGATCAAAGAACAACAAACAAGGGAGGGGAAAACCGAGAGGATGGACTGGACTGGAAGGAGGACCCAAGAAGAGGTAGGCTCAGAATAACTATCAGCTCTCTATTTATTTTGTAACCTTACTTTTCCAATCATAATCTACCAATACCACTTATTATTCTTTTACAGGCCTTATTTATAACCACATATTACCTTACAATCATACATCAAAAAATGATAAAACCAAACGATCCCAGATTAATAATACAAACGATTAAAATTAACCCTAGGCCCTACTCTTCAACTTCTTACAGAACGGCTCTCTCTGGTTTGGTTGAAAGTTTTAAAAAACTTTTGCTTACTTCACGTGCCGTTAAATTTACTTTTTACTGTCATAAGTATTTTTTGTAATAGCTATGGAAAGGAGAGAAGATTAGGAGGAAGAGGAACTCTATAATGTAGGTACTTAATGTATAATTATAGTTCAAAGGAAGAGATAATCCTCATTCACAGGTGGATAAATAAGATCTAATATTATGTATCATCTAATATTATATAATCTAATATTATATATTATGTATCTAATATTATGTAGATCCGGCTGCGGGATCAAAGGGAACTATTATGTGACAAAGCCTGAGCAAGTGTTTAGTGAGCAAATATAAAGGTTGATTGGAAGGTGGGTGCAAAGCTGGTGAGCGAAGGTAGTGTGGACTATTTGGAACAATTTAAGCCATATTTGTCTTAGACGAAGTCTGACAGTAAAAATGGTTTTCGAAAATCGCTGCAAATTTTTGTAAGTTTTAAATGTCTGTAAAAAAATAGCTAATGACTCAGATACCTAAAAACATGTTTTGTTATATTTTACACTTTACTTTACGCTTACACTTTAGTTTTTCATAAATTAAACAAATACAATCATTGGACTTTTAAACTGGCAATGATAAGCAACTATTGTAACTGTAAAATTTAGGATATTTTCCTTGCCACCTATTAAATTGGTAAAAAAGAAACAGACTTCGTCTTAGACAAATATGGCTTAAATGGTTCCAAATAGTCCACACTACCTTCGACCTCCAGCTTTGCACCCACCTTCCAATCACCCTGTATACCTAAGTATAGGAAAAGTAAGTTTAACCATGGACGAATTATTCGTCCATGGTTTAACTGATTTACGAAAAAAGTTTGCAAGCAAAAGCAGCAGACTACTTTGAAAATAACTAAAAATTACAACATTCGACAGATTAATTCATTTTCCAAAAAGCACTGCTTCCTTGTATGTAGGTAGGTAGATAAGTATAAGAATTATTAAATACCTATTAATTTTAATTTAGGAAACAGGGGGTGATTTCCAAACACGTCTAGTTAGAAAACAAACCTTTCAGCAAGGCACTAATGGAGGAGGGTCAGAACAGAACTTTCCACATAAAGAGCATAAGTAGGAGATCATTTCATTTCATTGCACCTACAAATCTAAGAGCTTTTATTTTGGCATAGGTACCTACCTACCTACGTCTATATTCAACAATAATATCTTTTATATTCAATTCCTTCGAGGTAGGGGTATTTTAATTCATCGAGAAGCCCTTCGGATTCGTTATCGGAAACTTTTGACTTAGTATCTATGATTGCTATTTTGAAAGAGGATATTCGAAATTTTTCGCCATTTGAATTTGGATCCTTGGTTGGGATATGAAATCAAAATAGCGTAATAGATCTGACGGAAATGGAATAGAATTCGAATTTGACGAATGAAATAAAATTATTTAAAATACCCCTACTGCTGTCAGGGACAAGCAAGAATGATCCAAAATTAAAATAACTCTTTGAAATTTCATTACGGATCAGCGAGCACCCCACAGCTTACCTCTTAGCAGCTCACACAGCTTGACAGCGCATGACATTGATCCTTTGTTCACTCTCACTCACACTTATTTTAAAATCTGTTTTGAGTGAGCGTTTTTCGATAAGCCATTTTATAGAATTTTGAATCAAATATTTAACCAAGGAATTTCACTTCTTTGAGAATCAGAGGATTATAATATTAAGGAATAAGTGGGAATAAGCCGACTTGACTTCTTTGTTGATGGCAACGAAAAAAATCTATGTACATCAGCAATCTAAATTCGACTTCTTGATTATGGCTCTGCGTCTGGCTAAGATCAAGTATAGTAACGGAACGTAGTAATACTAACTTTATTAACAACGAAAATTACAAGCAAGGAATAGAAAAATTACAACTAGTATTTACAATTGAAACCATTGAGCTAACTGCAGACGGTTGCAAACAGTCTAAAGGTAGCTCAATTGATCAAAGTAATACTTGATCTTAGGCGTCTGGTTTGACGCAATTTTGCCAATGACCGTTTCCGGATAGCATCCTAAGGTTTTAGATATTTAAACAAATTTTTAGGACAACACTTTCTTTGTTATCTATTAACTAATTACATAGGTACACAAATTAAACATACCAAGGTATCTACTATAAAAGTCTGAAAAAATATATTGGTCTAATAATAGAAACAAAACTATAGGGACATCAATTAAGAACTTTTTTATAGTTTAATGTTAATAAATTTTATACAAAAGGCATAGTTAACTGTGGGACAGAAAATGAGAGATAAAAAGTATATGTACCTACAATAAACTGTGTAGGTACCTAAACATAACATTTGAACATAATATAATAATTTTTGAATGACTACAATGGCAAATCACCTTGAAACAAACACTAGCTTCCCTCACTTATGTACAAACCATTTCCATAGGTGGTGGAAACACTTTATATATTTCTCTTTTCCTGTTAGAAATCAGCAAGAGGTGTCCAGGGTAATTTTTGTATAGCAGTTCCTAATACTTACTAATTAATACTTCTATGCTAAGCAAGGTTAGATGCCTACATCAGCAAAGATTATATCATTTTCCTAGAGTAAAAGTTTCAACACATGACTGTAGTATTTTTCAATTCAATAGAATTTATGATATCAGATATTTCAATTTCAGGCTCAATATGGCCAGTTGCCAAAGTTACATTTGTATTTTCATCTTCTTTAAATTTAGGCTCAACATGCCCATTCAGCGTTCCTTTTGTATTAACATCTTTAATTTTAGCCTTAATGTGCCGATTCAATGTTCCTTTTGTATTTACATCTTTAATTTTAGGCTCAACATGCCCATTCAATGTCCCTTTTGTATTTACATCTTCTTGAATTTTAGGCTCAACATGCCCATTCAATGTTTCTTTTATATTTTTATCTTCATTTATAGGCTTAACATGGTCAGTAGTTGTTATCAAAATATCTTTTGCATTTTCACCTTCTTTCATTTTAAGTTTGTCACACCCAGTACTTGCTTTCAAAGTTCCTTTTATATTTGTATCTTCAGGATCAAAAATAAGTCCAGCTATTCTTAATGCGGTAGATACTTTGGGGGCGCCTTTGTCGCATCTTACTTGGCGACTAGACTTTGCTGGTTTGCTGCATTTCTTTGGTTTGGAATGTGTACTAAGATGGAGAGCCAGTTTCGCCTAGAAAAAAATTGTTGCTTATAATTTTGACAAATAGATAATTCTTGGATACTAAATTTAAGATGGGCCTGTACTGGTATTAGGAAACACAGCAGTTGTTATGTACCTATATCAAAAATAAGTGATTACAAAGTAAAATTTTGTTAAGTTAGCTGTTTGAATTTTGTCAAGCATTATTCATTAAATAATAATGCTCGACAAGCATTGTTTATATCACTGTATTTCTCACCTAGTTACATGACACTATAGGTCAATTAATTAACACATACCTTGGTAGATAACTTTGCTCCACAGATTTCACAGTCATGCATGATTTTCAAATGTTTCATTTTAATATGTTGTTTCAAGTTACTATTCCTAGTGTAAACCCTGTAAAAAAATAATGATATAATTTAATTTATAATCTAATTTTTATTATTACTTTAAAACATTATTGTTTCATACTCACCTTTCACAATTATCGTAAGTGCAAGTGTAAAATGTTTGAATATGTGATGTATTATGCATCCTTGAATGGCGTACCATGTGGACCCTTTTGTAAAATCTTCTACCACAATCATCACAGATGAATTCTGAAAATATTTATTGAGTATTAGGTTGGCTGATTTCAATTTACACATACCTAAGGATTAGGATTTTTTGAGATTATATCAATTAATTTTAGTGTTATTGAGCAACAAAAAGATAGTTATTAAATAATATCTATTCATTTCCTCATAGCCATAAAATGCTGACAAAAATAGGCAAGATTGATCAAGAACATACAGATCAATAAATATTGCTGGACAATCCACAGAAAAAAATACTAGAAGCACAAAATCTGTAATTTTTTCTTTAACACATCATATCTACATAGTATATTCAAATACATCTTAGACTCTCACTACACCTTATTCAAAATCATTGAACTGAGTACAATCAATCAAAATTACTGAAATCAGTATTCTGATTTGAGTTATTTTGCTTACAATACCAAGACTAATCAGATCAGTCAGAGATACACATATGAATAGAACACAATAAAAGTAAACCTGTATGCTCCTTTTTCTTATGTTTCCAATACTTAGACCACTGTACAAATGCCATATCACAGAATTCACAGCTGTAAGTCTTGTGTTGCTTCATATGTTTTCGCTTATCTGTTATTGTAATGAATTCATTGCTGCATAGCTCACAACTGTAAACAATAAGTTATAATCGTTAGATCCTAATTAACTTGAAAACACACAGAAGCCAGAGGCGGAGAGGAGGCGAAGGCGTGGCGGTTTTTCCTATGGCACCGCGCCGCCACCGCCTGCGGTGTGTGTAGGCTTTCATATGATTCAATAGAAATACAACTCGCACACCTTCGCCTCTGCTCCGCCTCCCGCTTCAGTGTGTGGAGACTTTTATAGGTAACATAATTTAAAAAATACTATCTTGGAATAGAAACTAATTAAAACTAGTTATATGTATATAAAAATTTATTTTCAAAGATATAAAATTCTTTTGCAAAATGCATTTACATGTTAATAAAAAAAGGATATAAGGGCTGTGTGGATCATCCATTGTTTATATTATTATTATTTAGGACTACATGCTATGTGGTCAATATGTTCAGCACTTCTCTAGAAACTAAGGGAGGAACTTTTCAATGGTCGAAAAGTTCTACAAATCCAATATTAAAATATAATTTACCTGAAAGACTTCACAAAGGTGTGTTGGTACATATGAGCACTCAGCTGGTGCTTCTTCTTAAAGCTGCAACTACAGACATCACAGTTGAACCAAGCCTTCCTACTGTGAACAACTTTAATGTGACGCTTCAAGTTCTGGCGATTTACATACACTTTCCTGCATTCTGGGCAACTGAAAACCGACAAAGTGTTAAAAATATATTATAAGTATGATAGCGGAAAGTCATAGCAGAAACTACTTTTCCAATAAATAAGTTCATGTTTGGGGCTTTTTTCTTACCTGTAGATAACATTAAATGTTTTATCTATATGTGCGCTTTGAATGTGCCGGTCCAAGTGACTCTTGTTGGTGTAGGATTTGTTACAATTTGATTCCCCACACACAAATTCTTTCTGTAAATAAATAAGAAATTCCAACTTTGTACAATTTCATTAGTACAATAGGTACCTACCTATAGTAAGTCGGCACATGTGAGTAAGTCCGATAGTTCTTGCGGATACCTAGGTATGATAGCGAATAATAATATGACGCCATGTAGCTTTTAATTTTGATATTTTTATAGCCGCTTAAACGATGGATCTCAACGAAAACAGAGGCAGACATCTGATTTCAATTCAACCCACGTGCGTATTTCAATTGAAACTTACAATATTTAAATGAATTTTCTCATGCTGTTTCAGCCTGTATGGTCTGGAGAATGCAGTGCCGCATTGTAAACAAGTGTGTTTCTTTTCATTGTCTCTTTGAGACATTGTTTCATTCATTTACAACGACTTTTTGAAGAAAATAAAGAAACATTTTCTTTCAATTCCAAACTCGTTTCAACTTCAACTTCTTAAATATGGTTCCGTTCCGAGTCCAAGAAATAAAATGTCACCGCTGGTGTGTCACACACACCCCAGGCGAGGTGGCCGCGCGGTGCCATAGGAAAAACCGGCACGCGACTTCGCCTCCCCGCTCCGCCTCCGGCTTCAGTGTGTGGAGACTTTCATTCAAACAAGTGGAATCGGTAAGAAGGTCGGTTGTCCACCGAGTTTTCACTGTCATAATTCGATAGGTTTCCTAGGCAACGGATAACAAACTTCTTAGCCATAGCCAAAAGAAAGCTTTCCAAATATTATCTCAATTTCAAAACAATCAATTTTTTCATTTAACTTGGCTTGTAACCGAAATGAAAAATGATCCATTAAGTACCTTACTTCTAAGAAGTAAATAAACGAAAGGTAAGTACCTAATACTATCGCTACCTTGAATTTTCCACCAAATCTATGGCTATATCAAAGGAAGTTGTGACTACTTGTGACCATGAATTAAGTACTTACCTACATTAGAATGAAAACTACAGCGCTTCTTCTGCTCTGTCCGTATTAAAGATATCAATTCATAATACATTCTGAAGTTCTGTTCGGACACACTTTTGGCGAGCATTGGCTAGGAATCTCTATGCTTCCTACCCTCCTATCTAGAACATTTTTTCAGATAGGACTTGAGAACTGCATCGAAAGAGCCAAGGATGCCAACCCTCGAAGCACCGAGTGAGGAGCTCGGCTCCGCGCCACAAGACAGCGTCGTCGTGTCACCATCGCCTTCAGAAATATCAACTGCTAGCTCTCCAGAGCCGCAACATATACGCGCCACTCCCCTATTTCGGTAAAGAATAAGATTTGACTAACATTTTAACCGCTTAATTCATAGGTAATAAGCACAGTATTTTCACCACCAGTGAATTTAGAAAGATAGGTAGGTAGGTTAGGTATAATTTTTCACTATCAAATCAATATACGAGTTTGTATTAGATGGCGCTATGAAATTTGTCTAATAATATCCCTTCAGCCACTTTGGATACAATATGTTTGGCCTTACTTTAATAAAATACTGGCGACCCGCCCCGGCTTCGCACGCAAGCGACCCGCCCGGGCATGGTTTTAATATATGTATAAACCTTCCTCTTGAATCACTCTAGTATGTCTATTAAAAAAAACCGCATTAAAATCCGTTGCGTAGTTTTAAAGATTTAAGTAGTCAAAGGGACATAGGGAAATAGGTACAGAAAAAGCGACTTTGTTTTATACTATGTAGTGATTCTCACCTTATTATCTTAGACTAATACCTGATTTTCACTTTGTTAAGTAGTTGTGCGAGTGACAAGTGCAAGTGACACCTGCGTCTTGTAAGCGCGATTGACGCGGCGTCGAGTCAAGCGCCTTCAAATCGCAAAACAATCAATCAATCAAAGGCATACCTAATGCCTGGCTTAGGGTCTAGACAGACGGACTGCAATTCAACTGCAATCCGACTGCCAAATGGCAGTTCAGATGCAGTTGGAATGCAGTTGGCTCGACTGCAATCAAACTGCACGTCGACGGGCAGTTGGATTGCAGTCTGAGTGCAGTTACAACGACTAACTGCACTCAGACTGCAATCCAACTGCACGCCAACTGCCCGTCGACGTGCAGTTTGATTGCAGTCGAGCCAACTGCATTCCAACTGCATCTGAACTGCCATTTGGCAGTCGGATTGCAGTTGAATTGCAGTCCGTCTGTCTAGACCCTTAAACTTTGTTAGGTAAGAAGTGTGAGTGACAAGTGCAAGTGACATTATGATTTCCGATAATGTTCATGGAACATTTTGAACTAAACACAGGCCATCTTTCACACATCTTGAGATTCAAGAAGAGAAGGGGTGCGGCGCGGCGGTGCGTCTAGAAATCGCGCTTTACAAGACGCAGGTGTCTATTACACTTGTCACTCGCACTAATTGATACTTAACAAAGTGTAAATCAGGTAGGTACTTATTAGTCCAAGAAAATCAGGTGGGAATATTTTAAGTAAGACCAAATATACGGTAAATTATTATACAAATTGTGTAAACCAGGCATAGAGCGACATGTTTTTTTTCAATGGATATTTTTATAGTAATAGTGGTTATCTACCTAGAGCCCTGGCGGTGCCGCCACCGGAACCGGAACAACCGCGGGGACAGGATGAGCTGGAGCGTCGCTTACCGGGTTACCAGAGAATCGTCATACCACGGGAGCTTTCGCTTATTGAACTGTTGGTAAGTAGGCCCCTACTTTTTTAATAATAATAAATAATATATTTTTATTTGAAACAATTAAGTTACATAATTTGTAAGTATAGTGCCTTAAATCCTATGTTAGGTTTGACTTAGTACTAGGTTCTCTTCTTATATTTTTTTTTAACAACGATAATTACAATCAAGGAATAGAAAAAATTAAAACTAGTAAATACAATTGAAACTATTGAGCTTGCAAATCGTACACGAAATTCTCTCAGGGCGGGAATAGAATCCGCATACCCCTGTGACGCAGGCGAACCTTCGTCCGCTATGTCACTGAAGTCATCAGTCATTGAAGATGGATGCCTCATTACCATGTGGCGACTCCTTGCGCGACATTAAATAGCTCGGGAGTCAATGACCAAATACATCACATCACTTGTATACCCTACTAGATTCGTAATTATTACATGGTTGTATATGTGTGTACCTATACGTGTTCTTGAGTGGAGACCGCGACTTGGCGAAGGTAGTGTAGGACGCCCCACCGGCCAGGTGGGATGACGATCTGCGCAAGACTGCTGGCAGATGCTGGATGCGTCAAGCTGAAGACAGGGCGCTATGACGCTATGGAAGGCCTATGTCCAGCAGTGGACTAATATGGCTGATGATGATGATGATGATGATGACATGGTTGTATATGGTTACCTTCTATGTCTACTAGAAACAAAGCAGTGGCGTAACAACAGACGACGAAGTCCTTCAAGTGCGGGAGGCGCGACTCCGCGTCGTCGCTGAGAGAGTTGGTTTGAGGCGACTCAACGTGCTAGCTCCGAGACTACGCTCTTTGACGCTAGATGGCAGCGCAATCATCTCGTTACGAGAGTTGGGGATTGGCTTGGTCCATCTAAAGGCAAGTCAAGCATTAATTTAGCATTCCAACTATTTTTATCACGTATTTAGCGAGGGGTATGAATTCAACTGATTTATAAATTTAAAATTTGACTAGAATTTTATTTATTACTAGCGACCCGCCTTGGCTTCGCACGGTTTTATAGTACGTATAAACCTTCCTCTTGAATCACTCTATATATTAAAAAAACCGCATCAAAATCCGTTGCGTAGTTTTAAAGATTTAAGCATACATAAGGACATAGGGATATAGGGACTGAGAAAGAGACTTCGTTTTAAACTATGTAGTGATGATACTGAAAAGCTTAGCTCTTCAGGTATTGGTAGTTTCGAAGCTACGAGGAATTTTAGTGCGCAGTAAGAAATGTGGGGAGGGGAGGCCTATGTCCAGCTGTGGACTAATATAGGCTGATTATGATGCTGATGATGATGAAGAAAGGTTTGTTCTCGTTGAAATCTTTTGTATGCTACGCGGCGCCATCGTTTCTACCTACTCAGGGGGTAAGAATCAGCCAGTTCATCTTACTAGTATAATAAACTAGCGACCCGCCCCGGCTTCGCATGGTTTTATTAAACGTTTAACCTTCGTCTTGAATCACTCTATCTATTAAAATAAAACGCATCAAAATCCGTTGGGTAGTTTTAAAGATTAAAGCATACATACGGATGTAGGGACAGAGTAAACGACTTTGTTTTAAACTACCTATGTAGTGATGGGAAAGTCTGTGTGAATGTTTGTTATAAGTAATCTCCGTAACTACTTAAGTTATTTAAATGAAATTTGGTATGTATCTAGTTTAGGACCTAGAATAAGACATAGGCTATTAAAATTTGGAAAATTTAGCCTCTGATAGGGTATTAAAGTTTGTATGGAAAATTATTATTCCTTAGTTTGTTTCACTGAAAACTCGGTGTAAATAAACTGCAAAGTAAATAACACGTATTTTTTATTTTTACGAAACTACCCCTAGGAGTGCAATACGTTTTTGAAATTTTACAAATTAATTTCCATGCGGGCTAAGCCGCGGGGTTTAAAATAAAGGGCAAAAGCTTCATAATAAGGAAGTTTCCGATTTTTTTATTTATATGTACAAAAATAATACTATACTTGCAATTAAGCCCACTGAATTTTTTTTTCAATTATCTTCATAAATAACGAAGTTATGATACTTTTCCCGTCCGCTTTAAAACTTCTCGGCGCGCGGCCGCTCAACAACGTCATGACGTCATAACTCCGCTCGAGTCTAGTAGTTTCTATGCGCGGTAACCTCAAACAAATCTAAAATACTACGGATATTTATTACCGTTGTGGAATCTGTGCAGGACAACGTTTACATAGTTTTAATATACCTAGCTTGTATTTTTCTTAAGATTTGGTTACCTATACCATAAGAATAAGTAGGTATAGTTATTATTTATTCTTATGCCTATACCTAGAGTTCAAAATCTTACCTAAATAATTTTCAGTTATCAATGTTATCATCATACCCAGAATAGAGTAGGTAGTACCTATACCTACCTACGCGATATCTCTACAACGATCTGTTTGTTATACCTACCTAGATCAATTTATGTACATACCTAATCTTCCTTTGTGTAAATAAGGGTTGTTTTCTTCGCCTTCATAGTCGAACATTGAAGAGATTTTGGGAATGAGCAGAAATCCAAAGAATAATCCAGTATCTTATGAACGTTCTAGACTTTCAAGCATAGGTAGGTACATATATGCCAAGGTTCTCGAACGAATCGAAAGAAAGAACAGAGTCAAGTGGGAATGACAGAGATAGATATAGCTTCCGGGAAACAGTGGAAATAAAAGACAAGGACGGCGTAGGTTAAATGTAAGGGATAGAGTTATTTCTAGGATTGCAACGAAAAATCTATTTGGCAGTATACCGAATATTCGGCGAGACCGAATGCTGAAAGAACGCTTAAATCTTTAAAACTACGCAACGGATGCGGTTTTTTTTAATAGATAGAGTCATTCAAGAGGAAGGAACATGTAATAACCGTGCGAAGCAGGGGCGGGTCGCTAGTAATATTATAAATGTATGAATGTATGGATTTTTGTTCCTCTTTCACTCAAAAACTACTAAATTGATCGAGCTGAAATTCGGAATAGACCTAAGTAGTTTTAGCCCTGGAATAATACGTAAGCTACTTTTCATCCTAGTTCGCATGGAATAGAAATAGCCTTTAGACGTTTCCATAGCAAAAACGCGTGCGAAGCCGCGGGCAGATGCTAGTGATCTATATAAATAAGAATAGAATAGAAAACACTTTATTATACTTAAACCTACCACACAAAGAAAGAAAAGAGAACATAAAAATACCACATACTAAGACAACATATTATAAAGGCGGTCTTATCGTTAGGTACTAAAATATAGAAATGGAAAATAAAACATTATTATAAACAGAATATAATAATATTGCTAGTTTGCCAGAAAATCCAAAACCATAACCATGTTCACTTTTGATGTGACTGTCCACGCACAAAACCACTCTCCATCGTCAAAATTTTACTTTAATTTCGTTATTACTTATCTAAACGATGTATCTATACGAAATAAATTAATATACTTTACATAGACACTCGCCCACACCACGTTCCATGTACTTACTATGAGCAAAATAACGATGAAACACTCGAAACAGTCGAAAAGCGCTTTCCCCCCACCTGAGCCGTTGACCCGCGGGAACTTATGACGTCACAGGCCAAATGCCTAGCGCTTATTTTCTAATTCGTTTTTGATTCAGTAAAAGTGGAATAACTTTGCCATTTTTCAAGTTATCAAAATAATTCTTTCAGCATATTTATTGTAATATATATGCCCTAAAACTTACATAATTCGTTTTTATTTTTGTGAAATTGGAAACTTCCTTATTAATCATACTGAAAAGCTTAAATATTCAGGTCTTGGCAGTTTCAAAGCTACGAGGAATTAGTGTGTAGTAAGAAATGTGAGGTCTCGTTGAAGTCTTTCGTATGCTACGCGTCGCCATCGTAGCACCGTAGCACATGCTACGAAGGTCTACGCTAAAATATGTTTCTCGTTATGGAGTAAAAAGGGGAAGGGGTGTGGAAAATTAAATATATGTCGGATGAAAGAGAGCAAAATTATCCACATAATGGCGAAATCCGCAACTCTCTACGACGTCTATTTCGAGAGATATTAACGGCCTAACCACAAAAAAAAGTTACGACTTAGACACGTGTTGTTGTTTAGCAAAATTCACCCTACAAAACCATGTTAAACAACTGTTAAACACGTGTCTACGTCGTAACTTTTTTTTGTGGTAAGGCCGTAAGTGTTTTATGATTTTTCGCGAAAGACACTCGCGCATGTGTCTACTTGCTTAAATGGTCACTTGCGCAAGTGTCATTCGCGCAAGTTCCCACTCGCGTAAATGGTTGCGCAATTGGTCACTCGCGCTAGTGTCTTTGTGCTCAAATGTCTTTCGCGCAAGTGTACCAGACCGGCACAGTGATTACGGTAAAATCTCACATCCAATATTTGACATTTGAAAGCCCTTTCGATGGCCTTCATGATTCCCATCCATCCAATTGCAAATAAATTATACATCGAAGGACAATTTCCAGTCCCAGCCGAAATTGAAGCTCATTTATGATCGAAATTAGTGTATTTGACACTAAATAGAACGATGGGCCAGTATATAATTCTCATTTTCAAGTGTAAATTTGAAAGGGAAGGATACAAAATATACTATTTCAGTTGATGAATGAGTTTCAAGGACAAGATTTAGGCAAAAACGATAAAGAAACGTAGGAATCCGCTTCTTTCACTTCATGTTCATCACACATTAACCATCCAGCCATAAAAATTGTGTAATTCAATTTGTACCATCCATGGAATCAGAATGTTTATAATCCAGTCTCCCGTCCATGGATCCATTAGAATAGCGTAATCGCTCTGCCGGTATTAGCTACATGGCAGTTTGGAGTAAATAATAAAAAAAACATTCATAATGACACAACAACAGTTATATAGTAACATATTGAATCCGCAGGATCCTAAACTAGCCTTGGCTCTATTTTAGGATTCAGGGCATCTCCTTTTATAGTTTTACGTACTTGTGTCTTACTTTATTTATTTAATTATGTTTAAGGCTTGCCTACATTGCACATAATAAAAACATAGTGAACACAATCGTAAATGGTCCCTTTAAGAGGCATGCACCACATTTACAATGAGCACAAACAACAGCTAAAAATAATACAAACAATACAAACAGGCCCGAGTTACTAATATAAAATTACTTGAGTGACTTATATAAAAAATACATTAAATTAAAGGGGTATATCAAGCTTGTTCTGCTTCCCAGGTGCTTAGCGTGAACCGCTGCGGCCTGACAAGCCTGGACGGAGTGTGGGGTCTGGGCGCGCTCCGCGAGCTGAGCGCGGCCGGGAACCGCCTCTCAGACCTGCAGCCGCTCTCCTCGCTACAGAAACTGCACACGCTCAATGTTGCCGAGTAAGTGCACTTCAAACAGATATGCAATTTATTGGTAAATAACATTTATCAGAGTCCTACCCGTAATGACCTACGGAGCTGAAACTTTGATACTAACGATAGCCCTGGTCTACCAGTTCAAAGTCGCTCAACGAGCTATGGAAAGAGCTATGCTCGTGTCTCTGAAGGACAGGATTCGTAATGAAAACATCCAACAGAGAACCAAAGTTATCGACATAGCTTAAAGCATTAGCAAGCTGAAGTGGCAGTGGGCCGGCCCTACCGTAAGTGTTCTCGTTTCAGCTCCGTAGGTCTGAGACGTAACAATAAACAAGAAATATAGTGGATTATTTTTTGTGACAGTAACCCAATATCAGAAGCCGGTCGCCTCTGGACCCTGGGCATCTGCAGCTCTCTCCGTCGCCTCACGCTGACGGGCACCGCAGCCGCCAGCTGCCAGCACTACCGCAGTGACATCGCCTCTGCTCTGCCGATGCTGGTCTACCTGGACGATCGACCTTTACACACTGATGTTGACTGTAAGGCTCACTGATGTTGAATGTAAGATTATCAACCCAATATCAAAAGCCGGTCGTCTCTGGACCCTGGGCATCTGCAGCTCTCTCCGTCGCCTCACGCTGACGGGCACCGCGGCCGCCAGCTGCCAGCACTACCGGAGCGACATCGCCTCTGCTCTGCCGATGCTGGTCTACCTGGACGATCGACCTTTACACACTGATGTTGACTGTAAGATTCACCGATGTTGACTGTAAGATTCACTGATGTTGACTGTAAGATTAATTGATGTGACTGTCAGGTTCACTGATGTTGACTGTAAGATTAACTGATGTTGACTGTAAGATTAGCTGATGTTGACTGTTACATTAGCTGATGTTGACTGTAAGATTACTTGATGTTGACTGTAAGGTTCACTGATGTTGACTGTAAGATGACTTAACTGATGTTGACTTTTTTCTTGGTGTGCAATATAGTGTAAAAAATATGAAGAACCTTTTTGGCTCGCATCAAACGTCGAACCCACTTTGGATACTTATAATACATGCGACTGAATGCTATTCATACCTACGAGTACGTACGATCAAATTCGGATCCAAAGTGAGTGCTGCCTTAGTCATCATTAGTCAATCACTTCTATAAACACATTGGTTTTGGTTTTATTAATAAATAATAATGCTGGACATTCCACACAGCCTAGCCACAAAATAAGCTACTCAAAGCTTGTGTTATGGGTACTAGATAACTGATATAGGTATTTAATACATTATATACATAGATAGATATTTTTTATTAAACATATTAAACATCCAGACCAACGAAACAAATTTATTAGTACTTACCTAGTTTCATCATCATTATTACCAGCATATATAAGTCTACTGCAGGACATACTTGTAATTTTGAACCAAAAGCTTTAAGCCCTGTTCTCTTACCATTTACAGATGACTCGGACGGTCTCTTCGGAATGGATCATTCGGGCTCTGAAAGTGATGAAGAAATTCCAAATACAAAAGAAAGTGTCAAAGTCACACATTCTACAGAAATGGACAAAGTGCCGCCCTGCGATGCCCAGCCAGGATCTTCAAGTGATACCCAGGTAAATAAAGGCAGTTTAACTATTTCAGTATACTATAAGTGCGTCCTATCCGTAATGACCTACGGAGCTGAGACGTGGATACTCACGGTAGGGCTGGTCCACCTGGTCAAAGTCGCTCAGCGAGCTATGGAAAGAGCTATGCTCGGAGTTTATCTGAAGGATAGGATTCGTAATGAATACATCCGACAGAGAACCAAAGTTATCGACATAGCTCAAAGAGTTAGCAAGCTGAAGTCGCAGTGGGCCGGCCATATAATCAGTAAATCAATATCTTTAGGCTTACAAAATAAGCATTTAGACAAGTCAAATTTAATACTATAGGTACATAATTATCAAAATAATATCTCGCGAAGAAACGACAACCATTAGGGTAAACGTGTTTTTGAGTGGAGGCCGGGACTTGGTAAATGTATTGTAGGACGCCCTCCGGCCAGGTGGGATGACGATCTGCGAAAGACTGCTGGCAGATGCTGGATGCGGCAAGCTGAACACAGGGCGCTATGGCGCTCATTAGGTGGAGGCCTATGTCCAGCTGTGGACTAAGTAGGCTGATGATGAAGTACTATTTCTGGGTAGTTCGCTTTGAAAGATAAGTAATCGGACAGATTTTTCTCGGATATCTTTGAATAAGCTATGTTTGAAAACATCCTTACCATTATCACTACATAGTATAAAACAAAGTCGCTTTCTCTGTCCCTATATCCCTATATCCTTATGTATGCTTGCATCTTTAAAACTACGCAACGGATTTTGATGAGGTTTTTTTAATAGATAGCGTGATTGAAGAGGAAGGTTTATACGTATAATAAAACCGTGCGAAGCCGGGTCGGGTCGCTAGTCAAGTATAAAACAAAGTCACTTCTCGCCGTCTCGTCATTGTAGTTTCGAATTTGACACAACAAATAAGATTTATTTTTACTTACAAAAAAATAAATTTGGAGAGTAACCAGTGTACGTAGGGTCGCTAGTTAATAATAAAAATAGTTACCTACTAATATGTAAAGCGTATGTATGTATATATAAAATAGTGTTAGGTACGTATGTACGTTTGCAAGGACGATATCGGATTGACGGAAATAGGTAGAGTACCTACCAACATTCTGACTTATTTTTATAACAGACTAGAATCTGCCCGCGGCTTCGCACGCGTTGTTTCTATTATACGTATAATAGAAACAACGCGTGCGAAGCCGGGTTTTATTATACGTATAAACCTTCCTCTTGAATCACTCCATCTATTAAAAAAAACCGCATCAAAATCCGTTGCGTAGTTTTAAAGATTTAAGCATTCAAAGGGACATAGGGATATAAGGACAGAAAAAGCTACTTTGTTTTATACTATGTAGTGATAGATTTGCTAATCCTAGTTGTACTTCGTATTGGTATTTACAAAGACAATAAAGACGACAATCATCTATCTTAGATTGACAAATGTCAATTTATCATTGCAGAAACACATTTATAGTAAAACGATCATATAATTTGCAATACACAATACACATATAACTTTATTGCTCAGAAGCAATGTAGATACCTACTTACAAATTGCACATAGGACGCGTTACTGAAACGGGAAAAAATAGTTTTCTGTATTTTCTATGTTCTACAAGTAGGTTTGTGATTATGTTGCTCTCTACTTTGCTAGTAGGTTGTTATTATTGACAATTCCGAGCCACTGCTAACTAATCTTACTAATCTTTTTTTATTAGGGACTAACGACCCGCCCCAGCTTCGCACGGTTTTATTATACGTATAAACCTTCCTTTTGAATCACTCTGTCTATTAAAAAAAACCGCATCAAAATCCGTTGCGTAGTTTTAAAGATTTAAGCTCAAGTCAAGCTTAAGATTTAAGTCAAAGGGACATAGGGACAGAAAAAGCGACTTTGTTTCATACTATTTCATGCAAAAATACTGAACGGATCGTGCTGAAATTTAGAATAGACGTTGTTTTATTCCGGGGACAAAACAAAGGATGTTTTGTCATAAATTATATAAATAAATAAATTATATAAATATTTTTACGCGGTAACCGTGGGTCGCAGCTAGTTTTTTTTATTTATTTTCCAGTGTACATTGATTAGATATTTCTAAAGAATGAACCCTAGTATGAATACAATCTAGCCACAACACGGGCTATTAAGTAATTTAAATTTAACTTAAATTGCTAGCACAGCTTATTCTAAGAACGCAGCTAGTAGTAATATACTTTTTGCATGTAGGTGCAACCTAAAGTCATTAATTAAGTTATTAATTAAATAGGTTGTAAATTCTTGGGTTATAAAGTTTACAATTCTATGACGGATTTCAACAAATTAGTAATTACAACCTGCACTTTGTGAACCAATAAACATGATTTATTTCTTACAATACTGTGCTGTGACAACATCATCACAAGAATTACCTACCTACCTATACTGCGGTATATATGTCACCGTTAAATTGCAAATAACGTTAGATTATAATCTATCTCGCGAGATTATAAACTGTCGATAGATTGTGAACCGTAACATTTCATTACAATTTAACGCATTATTTTTCGGTAGATTATAATCTATCGAAGTGAAACCGTCAAATCACAATCTTACAATTTTTAAACTGTGTTCTATACGAAGACCTGATCCCTGATTGGTCAGCCTTACAGTAGACTGCTCTGTGTCCATAGAGTTAGGAATGAAACAAAGGTGTCAGTCAAATAAAATAAATGCACTTCAAGAATAATTGAGTTCTTGTTTTTTTTTATTTTTGACTGCCGATGTGGCGCGGTGGGCAAAGGTCCACCTGCGACACAGGAGGTTGCGGGTTCGATTCCCGCCTCGGAACAAATTTGTGAACGATCTCCAGAAATTAATTATATCAGTCATCTAGTACCCATAACACAAGCTCTGCTTAGCTTGGAGCTAGATGATGCTGTGTGGACTGTCCGGAATTATTTATTTATTTGTTATTAAGTAGGTACTTAATCAATAATTCTGATATCACATGGTCTCAAAATAAGAAAATCAGAAACGTAAAAATATTTTCTCCTCAAACACAACTTAAAATTGAAAAAATAATGAAAATTTCTTATAGAAAAAACTATCACAAAATTAAATCAAAATATTAAAAAAAACAAGTCGAAAATATATTAATGTTTTTGAAAACATAATTTTATTGTGTTGTAGTTACCAACTCGTCTAACAACTTTAAAACACTTTGTATTCTTTGATTTCTCCATTGTATTTTTTTACTATTTTCATTATGCCTGCTGTAATAGGTTTGTAACTCTGTGGTAAATTCATCCTGATTAACAATAGAAGGTATTTCTGAATTTTGTTGGTCGACAGGCTCAATATCCGACAATTTTATATAACTAATTCTAAAGCTGAGTATGGCTTATTTTCAACACGAAATTAATTTACAATCACCACAACACTGTTTCGTCGACATTCGTCATCGACAACAAACGAATTAACAAACAAATATGGCGGGGTGAGGTATATGCCGTTCAACCAATCAGAGCGCTAGGTGCGTTCTGTTTCACAATTTGACGGTTTCACTTCGATAGATTATAATCTACCGAAAAATAAAGCGTTAAATTATAAGCAAATGTTACGGTTTACAATCTATCGACAGATTACAATCTCGCTAGATAGATTGTAATCTAACGTTATTTACAATTTAACGGTGACATATATACTATACATACCTAAACTGCTCGCTAAGAACCGACAACCGTTGGAGTAAACTGTTCTTGAGTGGAGACCGTGACTTGGCAAACGTAGCGACGCCCTTCGTCCAGGAGGGATGACGATGTGCGAATTGCGAAAGACTGCAGGCAGATGCTGGAGGCGGCAAGCTGAAGACAGGGCGCTATGGCGCTCATTTATTTATGTCCAGCGGACTATAGGCTGATGATGATGATAATATTGTTAGGAGAAAAAAAAATATAAATTATATATTATCATAGATTTTTATTATATATCTACACATAGAAAACAACCAGAACACCCTGAACAATTATCTGCAGATCGTAAAAATATTTGTCCCGTGACGGGAATCGAACCCGCAACCTCCTGTGTCGCAGGCGGTCCTTCACCCGTTGCGCCACTGGGTCGTCAGGTTGTCGAGTTGGGAAGTTTAACCTACATTTATTATTTATTCATAAATATACAGTACATACAATACATAAAACATTATGTAATGAAAAATAATATGTAAGAATAGAAAAAATAAAAAATGGCGCTGGACCTTGTGGAGAGGCACAAAAGGAGGCCTAATACCTAGTAATGGGTAAAGTCAAGTTGCGGATGATGATGATGATGAAATAAAAAAAATATTTCATTTCGGTTAATTCAATTCGATTTAGAGATCATCAAATATTGTCTTACCAGCAGATATCATAATGTTGTCCCTTCTAATATTGTCTCTGTCACTATGTCATGGTAATTTTCTCTCGCTGACATCATTCGAAAGTTTGTTTGCTATGGCAAAATAGGCAATAAATAAACACTTCGTATGTAACAATTTTCTATTCAACGTCCATAAAAATAATTAACTAACACATTAACAACATACACAAGATGTCTCTACTTGTAGTTTATTCTCTGGAAAAATATGCCATCCTTTTTATTTCGATCGTTATGATACAAGATTTTGGAGTTGTTGAATTAGTTTAGTTTTGACGACTTCTGAATTCGAATTTAACGTGAAACGGCCCCTCCATTACAGCTAACATCATCATCATCATCACCTATTCTAACAGCTAGTAAAATATAAAAACTTTTTAGTGGATCCTTCCTCTGTTACCTGAGCTGATTCCACAAGACGATGGCGGCGGAAACTAACATCATCATCGACCTATCAGTCATATCCTGTCAACCTACACTGCACAGCTAGTATAATATAAAAACAGTAAAATATCAAAACTTTTTAGTGGAACCTCCCTCTGTTACCTGAGCTGATTCCACAAGACGATGGCGACGGTGTCCTCGTGGACGGCGAGGCGCCTCAGCGGCGGCGTCGGCCAGCGACCACCGAGTGCGCGGGCGTTCGCCCCATCAGACCCAAGCTGCCTCCCAGACCCAAGACTGCGGTGGACCGCTCCAGTTTAGCAGGCGCTCCGACTAAGCTACAGATATTGAATACGCTGATGGGTACGCACTTGGCTTCTGATTTATACAAAACTAGCGACAAGTCCCGACTTCGCACGGTTATTATTACGCATAAACCTTCCTCTTGAATCACTCTATCTATTAAAAAACCGCATCAAAATCCGTTGCGTAGTTTTAAAGATTAAAAGCATTCAAAGGGACATAGGGATATAGGGACAGAAAAAGCGACTTTGTTTTATACTATGTAGTGACTAGCGACAAGTCCCGACTTCGCACGGGTGTATTATACATTTAAATCTTCCTGTTGAAAGCGAACCGTCCCATGACGCTGACTGCATCGCCACGCTGCTGTATGACAATGCTGATGCGCTGCGCTCAAAAATAATATAAAAATAATAAACAGATTTTATGGGAATAACGGTTTTGGTCACTTTTTCTCTCTTTTTATGATTTTCAATAATATTTGAATTGAAATTTAACCTCTGCTTCATTCAACGGGCAAAGGTCGCGTCCAACGACGAATAAGATTGCAGTTTTGATTCCCACCTCATCAAATTTTTGTACGATCTCCAGAAATTTATTCCGTTGGTCTGTGTGCGTTCTATGTATACATATAAAGTATTAAATATATCAGTATTCTAGTATCCATAACACAAGCTTTCCCTACCTTAGGGCTAGATGATGCTGTGTGGATTGTCCAGCATTATGTATTATTGTAAACAACTATAATGTGTATAGATGAGGAGTGGCGCAGCAGCGGCAGCGACCTGACCTCCCAGTCGCCGGTGTGCGGGAACCTGACGAGGGCGCTCCGGAGGACCAACTCCAGGTTCAGATACCACAAGTCATTAGGTGAGCACACTTGTTTTACTTATTGTGAGTCTTACACACTTGTTTTACCTATTGTGAGTCTTTACACACTTGTTTTACCTAATGTGAGTCTTTTAGACGACCGATGTGACGCGGTGGGCGAAGGTCCGCCTGCGACGCAGGAGGTTGTGGATTCGATTCCCGCCTCGGAACAAATTTGTGCACGATCTGCAGAAATTTGTTCCGTTAGTGTGGGTGTTTTCTATATATTATGTACCTCTATAATAAAATCTATCCATATATGTTTATAATGTATTAAATGTATCAATTATCTAGTACCCATAACACAAGCTTTGAGTAGGTAGCTTACTTTGGGACTAGATGGTGCGTGGATTGTCCAACATATTTATTTATTGTATACACTTGTTTTACCTATTATGAGTCTTTCATTGCACACTGAGTTTTTACACACTTGTTTTACCTATTGTGAATCTTTCATTGCACATTGAGTTTTTACACACTTGTTTTACCTATTGTGAGTCTTTCATGGCACACTGAGTTTGTACACACTTGTTTTACCTATTGTGAGTCTTTCATGGCACACTGAGTTTGTACACACTTGTTTTACCTATTGTGAGTCTTTCATTGCACACTGAGTTTTACACACTTGTTTTACCTATTGTGAGTCTTTCATTGCAAACTGAGTTTTACACACTTGTTTTACCTATTGTGAGTCTTTCATTGCACACTGAGTTTTACACACTTGTTTTACCTATTGTGAGTCTTTCATGGCACACTGAGTTTTACACACTTGTTTTACCTATTGTGAGTCTTTCATTGCACACTGAGTTTTACACACTTGTTTTACCTATTGTGAGTCTTTCATGGCACACTGAGTTTTACACACTTGTTTTACCTAATGTGAGTCTTCTATACCAGAGGTAGGCAAACTTTACGAATGACTTCAGCACAGAGTAAATGAGATCAACATTGTAATTTTGTAATTGGTGCTGGTTAAACATATTTGATTACAGTCAAACCTGAGTTGAGTAAGTAGTAGTAAGTAATCTAAAATAAACTACTGTAATACTGAAATAAAAAAAAGTGGCTCTTTAAAAACTGGGTAATTTGTACATCGTAACTTTTGGCTCTTTTGTCTCTAAAGGTTGTCGACCTCTGTATAGACTACTAGCAGCGCCTCGCGGTTTCACCCGCGTTATTCCCATTCCCGTGGGAATTCCAGGATAAAATATGTGTTATTCCAGACTATAATCTATCTCTGTGCCAAATTTCATCCATATCCGTTCAGGAGTTTTTGCGTGAAAGAGTAACAAACATCCATCCATCCATCCATACTTAAAAACTTTCAGCAAATCAATATCTTTATTTCTTTAGGCTTACAAAATAAGCACTTAGACATGTCAAATTTAATACTATCGCGTTTATAATATTAGTACGATTTAAACTGCTCCCAATTTTCGAAGTATTTATGTTTGATTGACTGACCCCGAGGACATAGCATCAACGTTTTTCTAGCCCTGTAAGTAATAAAACAGGCTACTTTTCATCCACTATCATCAGTTCACATGAGATAAAATAGCCTTGAAACTTATAATCTAGCCCTTACGACACCATTATCCGTTGGCCCTACCCACTAGGTTTAGTGACAAAGCAGAAAACCGATTTCTCTTACACAAGCTCGTTTGGAGGAGAACAATATTTGTCGTAACCTTTTCTACTGTTGATTGATAAAATAGCATACTTTTTAATGGGAATAGGTCAAGTTACGTGTGATTGAGGTACCTTTTTGACGTAGGTAATACTCAAGATTATGTAACTATGCGTAACGATGCCTTCACCTAGGGGTCAATTTAAAGAAATAAATAATTTTCCAATATTTTTTGACTTCTACGAGACTTGAAACCGCAAATTTCTTTTTTCTTCTTCACTACGCGCTATGAGGTCAAGTAACCTACTTACAAGTTACATACTGAGGTTGAAATTAGAGGTAACAAACATCCGTCTGTCCATCCAAACTTTTATTTAAAGTCTCCAAATGAACTGAGATAGAAAGTAAGTAGTAAGTAGATAACATTTTTTCTATTCCTTGATTGTAATTTTCGTTGTTATTTAATATAGCCTACAAACCCATCCTAAAAAAACCGTATAGATTTATAAAACTAAGTAAATAACGTTACACTTGGTCCACAAATTGGTTTGCTTAACCAAAGTACCTATCTCTAATTAGTCAAACATCATAAGTGGCTAATCATTTCTCAGCAATAGCGTTTACTCAAGTGAATAAGGAAGGAAAGCCAAGCCTACTAACCTAAATATAGATTTCCTTATTAGTTTCGTTCACAGTAAATTCATCAGTAGGTAAGTCACTACATACATAATCACATATACATTTCTGAAATTAGTAAAACAAAGTCGCTTTTTCTGTCCCTATGTCCCTATATCCTTATATCTTTAAAACTACGCAAGGGATTTTGATGCGGTTTTTTTTAATAGATAGAGTGATTCAAGAGGAAGGTTTATATGTATAATACAACCGTGCGAAGTCGGGCGGGTCGCTAGTACACCTATAAAACAAAGTAGCGCCCCCACTGTCTGTCTGTCTGTCCTTATATGTGCTACATCTTATTTCTACTCAACAGATTATGTGATGTGATTGTTTTTCTTTTTGATAGAGTGATTCAAGAGTAAGGTTTATATGTACCTATCATAAATCCATGCGAAGCAGGGACGGGTCGCTAATCACTACAATATAATACAAAACAAAGTCGCTTTCTCTGTCCCTATGTAAGTACGCTTAAATCTTTAAAACTACGCAACGGATTTTGAATGCGATTTTTAATTAGGATTCTACCTCGATGTTTTTAATAGATAGAGTGATTCAAGAGCAAGGTTTATAATGTATCTATAATAAATCCATGCAAGCAGGGGCGGGTCGCTAATCAAGTATAAAACAAAGTCACTTCTCGCCATTTTCGTAGCTTAGAATTTGACAGAACAAATAAAATTGATTTTTACTTAAAAAATAAATTTGAAGAGTTATACAGTGTAGGTTCTATTCCACATTCCAGTGTAGAGCAAATTCAGTTTAATATCTACAATATGCGCCCCGCAGCTTCGCCCGCGTATCTGAGTTTTTATTCATACTAATTTCAGAAATGTATTGCATTCCTCCTTGGGGTTATTGTGTAAAAAAAAAATACGTCTGTAATTACTCACTCCATAGTTTATTTATACCGAGTTTTGAGTGAATCGAACCAAAGAATAATTAATTTCCATACAAACTTTACCACCCCATTTAACCCCTTCAAAAACAAAAAAATATAGCCTATGTGTTATTCTAGGTCCTAAACTATCTACATACCAAATTTCATTTCGGAGATTACCTAGCTATAACAACAAACATTCACACAGACTTTCCCATTTATTATAATAGTAAGAAGTAAGAGGTGAATATCATACAACTACCATTATTATTTGAAACACAGTTGTTATTACAACAGCTAGGCTATTAACAGTAGACTCGTTGTGCTGCGAACTGGTAATAAAATATCTAATTTTATGTGTAAATTAGTAGAAATCTAATAAATTCTGAGATAGCCATTATGTATGTTGTGTGTTTTTGAAATAAAAAAGCAGCAGTTTCTTCTGTATTTTTTTGTTTGTAAATGTTACCTACCACTTACCGCATATGATTTATTATATCTATATCTGAGTTTTGTGAAATAAATAAATAAATCTATAAAGCAACTTAGGTATTACATAGATAGATGAGGTTTAAATAATAAAAAATAGAAAGAATAAAAACTTTGTTTATTCAGACAGGTATATGTACTTAGCTCCATTTTTACATAAAGAAATAATGATTTAATTAGTAGGTAGGTATACAAAACACTTGACACAAATTTAATGTTGTATGGCTGCATAGTTAATGCAGGCCCTGCCTCTGAAATAAATAAATATTTTTATATTTATTTATTTCAGAGGCAGGGCCTGAACATTTGACAAAAAATAAAACTAGACAAGTATAAAAAATAAAGATTAGACAAATTGAAGACAGGTAGGATGAATTAAAGATCGTGCCATACGTCCCGCCCCGGCTTCGTACGGTTTTATTATACATATGTATGAATTCTATCACTATCTATTAAAAAAACCGCATAAAAATCCGTTGACTAGTTTTATAGATTTAAGCGTTCAAAGGGAAATAGGGACACAGAAAGCGACTTTGTTTTATACTATGTAGTGATGTGATGCAGCTCAGCAAAAGACGATAACCCAGCGCATAGGCACTCGAAGAGCAAACATACCAACAAGTAGATTAATGAATCTTAGTACATAATCGTAATCGTAAGTAAATTTATCTGAGCGTTTGGTTGATACGACCTGTTACTCGAGAGCTGGTGTGTATCTGGCGCAGCGCATCAGCATTGTCATACAGCGTGGTAATGCAGCCAGTGTCTTGGGGAGGCTTCCGACTGGTATTGATATGGATCAGTTGAGCTACCTCTATAGTTTAATTTATTTCTTGATTGTAATATTTGATTCATTGTATATCAATTCATGCATGAATTGATTAACCGTTGCAGTGTTTGAAAAATAAATAAATTAGTTGAACTTATTTTATATGGAACTTAATGCTAACTTAATGTGTAATAGTTGAAGACAGAACTATACTAGCAGATGAAGTAGCAATGCTTGATGCTTATATCAGACAAACAAAGTGTTTAGGAATTCTGTTTGTTTGTGTTGAAGTAAATTGAATGTGGATTTAGTGGCCAGATTACGTAGCGGTGGAGGTATATTGTTCCAGCACTTTGTTGCCAATATCTGAAACTACCTACAAACGCTGCAGTTTTATGGCCATAATTTTATGGCAAAAATTTGGTCATTGCGTCCCTGTTTTTAGTTTATATGTCGTCTCGTAACTAGAGGGCCTACTCTAAATATATCATCATTCTACAATTATTTTTATTGGAAATTATTTTAATCTAAGTTAAGTCTATTATATTTTCTCATTTGCCTTAATTTCGCAATGATATTTTTACACACTCCGAGAGACATTTCACACGGAACAGTAGAAATATGTACATTGAATATCATTTTAAAATAAAACACCTTATTTACGGTGGGTTTATGTATTTCACGAAGTTGGTAATAATATACATTACCTGGTGGTCCAAGTAACCAAGATCACGAGATAGATAAGAATGATGACATATATTATTTTTCAAGAAGCGGAAAAAGAACTCATTGAAGAAACCCTTCAAGACGCCACCCGAGCGTTAGCAGCCGAAATCCCCAGGGGACCGTTCTCAGAAGAATGGCTCAAATTCAAAGAGGAAACAGGGTAAGGAGTTGAGAGTGGTCTCATAACTACATCAACATTCGTTTCCTTACATCCACTAGGTCGCAGAAAGTCTGTAGATAGAGGTAGCTCAGTAGCTATTTGTTGCGTCGCGCGTCATATGGGTGCGGAGGCATAGCGTTTGTGGGCTGTTATGATGTTTCTTTTCAGCAGACAGTTCCTTCAATTTAAAAATAGAGTAGGTACATTGTTGTCACGAACTGTGGATGTCACGAAAAGTGATAAACATAATGTTGACTACCGAAGTTTTAAATTTGCCAAAAGACTCAAGATTTCACAAATACGCACTTCTAAGAAAAAGTAACAGTAATGTATATGGAATGAATCAGATAACTATAAATATCTATCTGTGTGTCTAACTTGGCATTTTTGCCCTTCTCACATTATTGAATGTGAAAAGTGTATTATTATTTCACGAAATAATTTATCTGCCGAGAGCGACATGGCAATAAGTTCATCTAACTAGAACAAATGTTGTAGAGCTCAAACACCTTACTAATATTTTAAAAGCGAATACGTTATAGAAGTCATTTTAACTGCAACACAACTGCTGAACGGATCAAGCTGAAATTTTCCGGAGGAATAGGCGTGTACAGCCGAGGGCAGTTACACTCTTATAAGTTATTGGAGCTTGAATTGCTTCAACACTTTTAGCCGTTGACCCTACAATTCCCCATTGATGTTAATGTTTGTTTTGTAGTTCTTCGTGCAATAAATGATCGTTTTTCTACAGCATCGACTTTGGAGTGGATTTCAACGATCGAGCACCAGAGAGCCAGCCTGGCGACGCCGACAAAGCAATCGAGAGATTGGAGCAAATCGAGAGGGAGACATTCGAGCGTTTCAAGCATGGGAATTCTTCTAGAGACCTAACAAGCGAACCGGCAAACTTCAACAGCTTTATGACCGAATTCGAAACGTGGAAGTTGGAGAATGTACCCAATGATTTGAACTTCTGCCGTTCTTCTAGCGATGTTTGTTTATCTGATAATAGTGATTCTCGGTCGGATTAGCTTTCCCTTTAACCGCAAGGTTGGTTTAGTTGGAACACTGTACTGAATCAAAGTGTTTACGAATAAGTAGGTTTGTTTATTACGTTATTTCATTTTCTCTGAGGTGCCTCCGCTGGCATTTTTATAGTATTTTTTATGGCTCTTACAATTAGGTTAAAGCTTTTAATAGAGTTGTTTTAGCAAAAAATTGGACATGCTTCTTGGTCGTAAGTTAGAAATTTGGCAAACCATGCATTACCTACATTTTTATGTAAATTGTTTACATTTAAATTACGAATAGAAACCGTTAAAAACTACACACTATGTAGTTTTTAACGGTTTCTATCTTTGTTATGGTAGTTTTAGTGTCTGCTAAAATATCAAAAATGTGAAGGAAGGTGTTATATATTTGTTAGGGTTTTGTTAACTTTCGAGGCGCTTCAGGAGTTTTACTAAGGTAAAACGAGGGTAGGTATCTTTTACCTGATTTTGGTTGAGAAGTAAGTAGCTATGGGCTTTATTACTTGACTACCAAAGTAGCGATGATGGTTGAGTTATTTGATAATTGTTGTGCACTGATTACAAGGTATTAATTATATTCTTATGATGTTTGAGCAATGTGTTTATTTGTATTGGAATAGATCAGTTGAGCTACCTTCAGACTGTTTGCAACCGTCTACAGTAAGCTCAATTGCTTCAATTGTACTAGTACTACTACTCGTTTTAGTTTCTATTCCATGATTTTACTTTCATTTTAATCATTGTTAATAAAGGATGTGTTTAATTTATCTTCGACGGCGAAACATGTCTTTAATTCGTTAGACGAAGGAAAATAAAGTTTTATTTTTTATCAACAATAATTATTGATATTGTGTTTATTTCTTATCACGTTTTTTATGGTCATGTTTAGGTACATGCGGTAGGGATCGAATCCTCAAAATGATCCCTTAGATGTCATCAGTCAACACAACAGTCAACGACCTATAGGTTATTTAAGGAAACCTAGGGGTTTAGGTCATTTAAGGGAACCTTCTAGAGAAAAGGAGCACTTTCCTATTGTGTATTTCGATGTTAATGCTTTTGGTACGCCTCTACATCTCCTAATCCTCCTAATCCTAGTCAAAGCGTAGCATTTATCTGGGCAAACACCAAGCATAGAAGAGCTAAGAGTCACCCAGTCCAGTCTTCAAGGGTGAACACAATAAGTGGTGATCACAATTGATCTATCATGGGTCGCAGTGTACGAAAGCCAGGAAAAAAACTATGTTTTAATAAATGACTTACAATTCGATGACTTACATCTCGAGCATCTAAAAATTGTACATTATTGAGAAAAGATCTTTATTAACAACGAAAATTACAAGCAAGGAATAGAAAAATTACAACTAGTATTTACAATTGAAACCATTGAGCTAACTGCAGACGGTTGCAAACAGTCTAAAGGTAGCTCAATTGATCCATCCATCCATCCATTATTGAGAATAACTCAAAAAATACAAAAGTTTTTAAACTTACGCGATCAGATCATATCATCTCCTTACCAATACGCCTGCTATCCATGGTGATCATGGCAAAACCCCAATCTTGTGCAAAGTGCAAACCCCAGTCTCAGCAGTGGACGTTATTAATTAACTATTTTGACAGAGCCTGAGTAGGTAGGTACTGGTTGCTCTTTCACCATACCGATGATAGTTATGCTATTTGTACAACAGTTTCATCGTTTACGCAGCAATGTGTTTAAAAACAGGCGGCCGCTTAACCGAGTCAACACCATAAGTGCTTCTAGCTTGGAGCGAATTTGTCATAAAACTAATTTGTCGTTACCAGAATTTGACTTAAAAGAATCTGACTTGAACGGCTACTTTCTTTCTGTATCTATAAACAGTACGTACCTACTGTACGTACTGTTTATAGATACAGAAAGTAATCTATCTAAAGTATTGACCATAAAGTTAATTACTAATAGTGGCATACCAAATACGGTTTGGAAAATCTTATATTTAGGTAATTATCAAAGATTATCAATATTAAAAATACATTAACATTGTACATTATGTCAGCGCATGTATGTATACTCAAGCCCTTTTTAAAATATGACCTCATTTTGTAAAATCAAGTCATAATGACAGAACAAATCAAAAATTATCTTATTGGCGCAGTATTGGCGTCATATTAAAATTATAGTTTTCAGAATAAAATTGTTGGATAAAGCTCCATGTGCAATTTTTGTGTGTAACGGATAAGAAAGGGATTTACTTTTAATTTTATATTGACTAGTATTGTTATGGTTATGGTTGGTGTACTCCTATATCTGCATTTAGACTCTGATTGGTCCATTATTATTGACTAGTATCTGCCGCGGCTTTGCACGCTTCTTTTCTATGGAAAAGTCTCAAGGTTCTATCCCACGAGAACTGATTTATTTGATGAAAATTAGCCTTTGTGTTATTCCAGGGCTAGAACTACATATATTCCAAATTTCAGCCCGATCCGTTTAGTTCTTGAGTTTGAGTTGAAAGCACAAGAATCCATCCATACAAACTTTCGCATTTATAATATACTAGTGACCCGCTCCCCGCGAAACCTTCCTCTTGAATTACTCTATCCTTTAAAAAAAACCGCCTCAAAATCCGTTGCTTAGTTTTAAACATTTAAGCATTCAAAGGGACATAGGGACAGAAAAAGCTACTTTGTTTTATACTATGTAGTGATGACAGTGAAGTAAGGAAGTAGGGATAAGTGATAAAGTAGTTGAGTAGACGACACGGGGCTCAGCGGCGAAGGATCGCCTGCCGGAGGCCTATCTCCAGCCGTGGACTACAGGCTGATGATGATGATGAAATATTATAAAAATAGGGAACCAACACTGTGGAACCAGTCCTAGTTTCACTGTCGCCCTGTTTAAGTCAGATTCTGTTAAGGTCAGATTCTGTTTAGGTCAGATTCTGGTTAGGTCAGATTGTTAGCGTCAGGACCCCTGGACCAAGTGCGATATTTTATAAATTCGAAACTATCAAATTTCAATACCTTTTCAATACTATTTGATACCTCAGTTAAGGTCAGATTCTGTTTAGGTCAGATTCTGGTTAGGTCAGATTCTGTTAAGGTCAGATTCTGGTTACGACAGATTATATTTATGAGATTCGCTTTAGGGCAGAAGTACCTACAGTGAAAAGAAGAATATTTGTTAATACCCATTAACTTACCTCAGTTTTGGTCAAATATTATAGGACCATATTTAACAGCCTGTCCAGATAGGGCGCTTTACGCGCGCTTTACGCGCGAGTGCCCTCGCGCGTTTCAATTTACATTGCGTCCAGATGCGGCGTTTTACGCGCGCTCCACTGTTCGCCCGAGTATTTCGACTCGCGCGTAGCACGCGCGAGTCGAGAGTCCAGCGCTTTACGCGCGTAAAGCGCCCTTTCTGGACAGGCTGTAAGTAGGTTTAAGTAGGCTTCTCATCTAAATTCCTAATCCTGTTGAAATTCTAGGATGCTTCCGACACCCGGCCTAGGTAGTTAATATTTTTATAGGTACCTACTTGACTGTAGCTTATTGAAAGAAAGGAACTTTTTCCTAATTACGTAAATTTATGTTCCTCTGTATTATGGAAGGTATGATAAAATGTATGACGCAACATTATTATGGTATAATTAAGGCAATCTAGATTTAGATTGCAAATCTTCTCTTATTTATCGACATGCTTGTAAATCTTGTAATCTGTAATCCCCATGTTTCTTCCGTTAACGATCAATCTTTCTACAATCCGATTCACGTAAGCGTAGATAACTCCAGGATGTGTTTTGGTTGGCCATTATGACCCACATACAGGCACTGAATATTATACAGGGTGCTTTTTATCGCAGGATATTTTTATGAACCAATGAATTTACGGGGTTTGTGGTGGCGGCGCTAGATCTCGCGTGGACGTCGGCGAAATTAGGTTCGCGAGGCCTCCTTTTTTCCCAATCAAGAAAATATTAAATTACGTAAGCCGAATTATAGTTAAAATAATATTATCAACAGATTTTATTAAACATTTTATTGTTAATCAAGTTATATTGCTTAACAAATGATGACAAAACTTACATAAATAGAAGTTAAAATAAACGAACTTTTTGGCTTTTGGCCTCACTGAAATTTTTCAGGATTACATCATATACCAGACGCTATTTCAGCTTCAATTGATAGAACTGCTAACGAAGATAATCTCTCTTGACTCATCGTGCTTCTCAAGTAGGTCCTAATCAATTTTAACTTTGAGAAGCTTCTCTCAGCTGAAGCTGTACTATATGAGTGTTTGATATAAATAAATAATAATGAATAACAAAATTTTAAATAATAAAAAAGTTTTGCGAGGCACCCTCAAGCGCGAGGCCGTCGGCGGTCGCCGACGTCGCCGACGCCTAGCGCCGCTACTGTTTGTGTTGGTTAGGTATACTTTTAATATTTAGGGTTCGGCAGGCAGTTCGTTAAATATTTTGAGATCTTAGGAAACGAACTTAAAATACCTAATATATTATATAAACGCAGCCTGCGTTATTATTTATTTATTTATAAAGTAGTGAAGGGAATAAGTGGTGGAAGTAAAGTAGGTACTTGTTAAGTAAAGAAACAAAGTTATTATATAGATACTTGATGTTACTTGGAGAAGTATTGAACAAATCAACTTCCTGCGCCATTGCATTGCATGTTTTATATTTGCGCACATAATTGAGTCATTTGTATTGTCGAAGCGTTCCATTTGTTGTTCCGTTATCCCTACTAACAAACGAAAAAACGGAGGACGTCTTTAATCGACGCTTATATATTTTTTTGACCATCCATAACTTTTTAGTCTTGAAAATTTTTGGCTGTCTAATTATTGAGAGATTTTTTTTGATTTCCCTCTAAACTGTACAGAACAAAAATTAAATGAGAATTATCAGACGTAATGAAGTATCTACTTTCCAAATTCACGTCTTATCTAGAAGGCTGAAGTTCAGTGACTAATATTTTAAATGATTATGCTTATTCTTGTCTATAGTATGGCTGATGTTTAATCCCATACGCTGCAAAATTATTGCTATTTAAAGTTTGATAAGATAGTCTCCTGATAACGTAGGTAAGTACCTACAATACCTATCACTTATCACTCACAGATAATTTTATACATATCGCACTAGTATTATAAACTAGCATCTGCCCTCGGCTTCGCACGCGTTGTTTCTATCGAAACGTCTTAAAGCTATTTATATCCCATGGGAACTGAATTATGGGATGAAAAGTAACCTATGTGTTATTCCAGGGCTAGAACTACGGCTTTTCAAAATTTCAATCAGATCCGTTAAGTGTCTTTTGCGTTAAAGAGGAACAAACATCTACAGGTACATTTATATAATATGTGTATTATGTAATATGGGTGTTTAATATGTATAGTAAAAATATCTACCTATGTAGTATATTGTATTAAGTATATCAGTCATCTAGTAGGTACCCATAACACAAGCTCTGCTTAGCTTGGGGCTAGATGATGCTGTGTAGACTGTCCGGAATTATTTATTTATTTATATATCTATATAACATCCATACAAACTTTCACGTTTATAATATTAGTAAGTTAGGATGATAAACTGCTGGTAAGGATGCTTTGCTGTTCTTCATGCTAAAAATGACGCTTAGCAACGCATGCGTAAAACTAACTATGAGTTTGCAAGAAGTCAAAACTCATTGACCTAGGTCCAAACTATCCTAATCTCCGTTAGGACGTTTCACAACATTTCTTTCTTCAAACTCCCCAATTCAAGGTGCCATTTCCAGATACCTACAGTGTTTTAATACCTACAGTGATTTTCAACAACAGCTGAATTTGACCAAATTTTCAAACACTTCTATGTTTAATCGAGTTTTAGAAAACTTTACCGACGCTTCTAAGGTGCCTAGGAGATTTTAAATTGAGTAACAACGTCAAAATGATTTTAATAAAAAAAGTAAGTAACTAAGATGAAATTAAAACTTACTGAATGCAATTCCGCCACATGAAAAGTAAGCCAATGTCACTGGGCTTGTAAGACGAATGAAATCGAAATGCTAAGAAGTGGCCCATTAAACCACGACAGTGCTTTCTAAGGTATAACTGTACAATCTTATCAAACCGGAGTAACCGGCAAATGGACTTGAATCCATGACGGAACAGTTCATCTTCTCAGTCGTTCGCGGGCCATCGGAACAGACACACGTATCGGGTGATGCTCCAATAAAAACACCATGAGTTATCGGTTAATTTTGATTCGATTGATTGTGAGCAATCTGCTTACTATATTTTACAGCTTTTTGACCTTGTTTTCGTTCGGTTTGCAATACTGCAAGGATGCATGCCGGCTCAGGACCCCATTCCGGCAAACTTTGAGATTGCTGCCGCCTGCCCCATTGTCTGATCCCAAATATGGATTACATAAATATGTTAAAGTCAATGTGAGTATTAGTTCTTTTTTTAAATATTACTTTTTTAAATATTACCTAGCTTAAGGAAGGAAGCAATAACATCATTCGTTACCACCTCAAATAGGCAGTGAGACAGGAATAAAACCAGCAGGATAAATCAGTTTTATTCCTGTCTCGACATCAATTGAGGAGGAACACCGTGATCGTTGAACTTCAATGTTCTTGGAAATTTGCTCTACATTGTAGAGGTAACATTTTATAATAATGGGTATACACTTAGACTTCAGAAAACTTGATTGATTAGCCCTTTTGTAGCTGAGATTAGTATAATACAGCCTTGAAAAAGTAGGTACTCACATTTAGTTTTTCGTAATTTGCCAGTATTTTTTTCACACAACCGCAGGTGGTGACTTGGTGACTGGCTCTCGCGCCAGGAATATAATTTTTGCAAGAAAACTCTGAAAGTGTATCCATTATCTAAGTACAAAAGAAAGATAATATTTCTTAAAAATCCACGAATCTTCTACGGCTTAGATTTTTACAAGTGTAAATACTAGATGTTTACATACGTAATGTTGTTTTTGCTTACTTTATAACGTTAATTTTAAACGGCTTACCATGGTTTAAAAAATACTGTCAGTCTGCTTTAAAAGAGAAGTTAAAACAAAATTACTAAAGCAAAGGTTTGAAATTCGCGCAAAACTACGTAACTGCTAGCGATAAAGTATTACGTATTTGTAAAATATAGAAAATATAAACCGGAAGAAAATAAACCACCTCTCAAAAAATTAATCTCATCCTCTGAATAATATTATTTCTATAGGAAAATAACTCTGCAAGTCATACCTATTACCTATCATATATAACTATGTGCGTCTGGGTGATTCTGATTAGTCAAGACACAGTAATTCAAACGCACAAAGGTTTCTTTAATAGCTTATTCGTGCATGTCTAGACTATAATTAAATCTAGCTGTGCCCACGGCTTTGCTCGTGAAGAACTTTATTTGAAACCATAGATGTTGCTGCTATTTGGGATTGAGATAAATCGAACAAATCAAATAGGTAGGTATTACTAAAACTCGTTTGAGCCATTTTTGTGTTATTTATAATTATTAGTGACCCAACTTTGTTTTATATATTAGGTATATAGAAGATGCAGAATTTCTGTTTTGTGACTCGATAGAGTAGTGTAGGTAAATCTAATCTAATGTATTTCTAATGTATCTATCGTCGTGACGAAAGCAACTTACATAGCGTGATTTACCTTGTTTAAGAAAGTTATTATATAATTTATTAACAAAAAAATACAATCAAGGTGAAGATTTAAATTAAAACAAATATTTTCAATTGAAACAATTGAGTTGACTGCAGACAGTTTCACACAGTCTAGAGGTAGTTCAACTGATCCATATCAATGCACCAGTCGGAAGCGTTCCCAAAACGCTGGCTGTATCACCTCGCTTAGAAATTAGAAATAGAATTAGAAAGCTTGAGCAGAGAGAGAATATTTAATAATACTAAATTAGCTTCAGTATTCACTGCAAAGTTTTAGTAAGATCACGCAAATATCATAAAAGCGAAAGTTTGGATGGATGGATGTTTGTTACCTACCTCTTCACGCCAACGGATCGGGCTGAAATTTTGAATAGACGTAGCTCTAGGCCTCCATTAAATCATAGGCTACACTTCATTCATTTTCACAAACTGCGGGGCACAGCTAGGTAAATATATATTTTTATTTAAAACACTAAAAAAAATAACAGTATAGTGCGGTGGAACTCAAACTAACTAACTAGACGTTTGACAATATGGATGCAGAACACTGAAGGATATGCAGTTATAAATTAAATGATATGCACATTTAATTATAATAAACATTTATTTTATTCCAATCTATATAATGTATATAATTTTATTAACTACCTCTACCTTTTATACCGCCTCTCCTATAACTCTAAAAGGTTTGCTGGAAGAAAACTCTTTTTCAGGGTTAAGTTCGCCTATGTACTTAATATTGTATTATAAATCTTTTTATATTATTCATGCTTTGTATTTTTGTGTACAATAAAGAATTCCAGAAAAGATGATCTGGGAATAGTCTGAGTGCTTGTCTTTTGAGTGTTTGAAGCTCATGAAAGTAATAAGTACCTACTAGTACTAGCACCTATTACTTACATGGTAAAGCTAGACTGTGGAAATGTGTGAATCTGTACATAATAACTTAACGTACGAACCACAACTGCCACAACTTTCTCTCACGGTAAAGACCACAATTTTTTACCCATTCCCACTATTCACTGCTAATTTTATTTAATTCTATCATTATTATGCAAATGCTGAATTAAACATTCAACAAATGCAAATTTACTCTCGGTATACCATTCTACCTCCTTACAAATTTTAATGTAATCAAGATTCATACATACCGTCTGTTGTTTAAATTAAATGTTCTTAACAGACAGACAGTTTACTTTTGCGTTTATAATATCAAAATATAGATGGATCTTAATTTGTAGAGATAAAGCTCTTTGTTTTTTGTTCGTTGTGAAACTTTATTACATTAACAGCAGAGAAATCTTGAGATATTAATAGTTAATTATGTAGAGTTGATAAAAGTCAGTGCAATCTTTATTTATCACTATCTCTGACCTCAGTATGAACTTCTGATAAAATTCCATAATTATATGTAAGTACATTAGTAAAGATCTTATTTATGAGCAAAACTAAACTACCTACCCCGTTGGTATACATCGTGCTAATGCAGCAAAGCAAGCGTCTTGGGGCCACTCCCGTCTGATTTTGATATGTTTCAGTTGAACTACATCTAGACTGTTTGCAACCGTCTGCAGTTAGCTCAGTATAGATACAATAGGTTACTATTCCTTGATATTTTCTTTGTTAATAATAACAGAATTGATGACCTGGGAATTTCCAACTATAATAAGTATGCCGAATAAGATTTGTTGACCAAAAGACTGCTTTCATAATGCATGTTATTACGCGATATTATGGAATGATTTATTTTACCTGTTGACCTGATTATTTTTAAAGTAAAAGTCGATTTCAAATTCCTTTTTATTACACTGTTTATTATGCGGGTCTAATACCTACTTACCTAGCTAGGTAGAGGTAGGTACAATTACTGATCTGGTATAATTTATTGGACCACCATTAAATTCTTTTGTATAAATTTATAATATTAAGTATATTTTATGTAAGTAAATGTTCAAATTCGATCTGCGAAAGACTGCTGGCAAATGCTGGATGCGTCAAGCTGAAAACAGGGCGCTATGGCGCTCATTAGGGGAGGCCTATGTCCAGCAGTGGACTAATATAGGCTGATGACGATGATGATGAAATGTTCAAATGTTCATAATAACTCCACGCGCATCAACGCATGCGCAGCTCAATTATCTAGTAAGTAGACATGTAGAGTCCGTTTCACGAAAAAAGTCCCACGGCAACTGGTGGAACTAAATTTGACAGATTGCCATATGCTTGCTGGCTTCATTCGGTCGTACTACTACAGCGCCGCGTATATGGGACTTCTTTCGTGAAAAGGACTCTAGGTACTCTCAGTTGTCAGTTATAACCACATCGCTTATGCCATTACTTCACGCTAACTTATGAATATTGATAAACTCTTCTAAGAATAAAACTAGCGACCGGCTTTGTATTTTGTATTATATATAATAATATAGAGTTTTGTATTATATACAGGGTTATAGGTATCTAATGATTAACCTCTTAAAGGCGACTTGGGTGAATCAAGACTAACAAATTTGTTCTATGACTTTTGCCAAAACGTAATACATCTCCAGTTTTAATTTTTTTTAGTTTTGGCGGGAATGTATACAAGACCATCATAAACCTTCCTCTTCTAGTTTTAAAGGTCTAAGCATACATATCTTTGTTCAGCAGTGGACTTATATGGGCTGATGATGATGATGAAGCATACATACGGACAGAAAGCGGGAACACTGCTTTATACTATGTAGTGAAAAGTATGAAAAAGTTTTTAAGAACCAAGCTCGATAACAACGCTCCTGCCTTTAAACACGATAGTACAAAATTTAATACAAATATCAAATACAAATATCGTTATTTTTAAATTTATTGAGAATTATAGAGATACATATCTTACAAAGCTAAGGCATGCAAATTACTTGTTATTATTTATTATAATGAAACAACAATTTTGACAATTTTTTTTCGTTAAATTTCGTATATATCATAATCGCATTTTGAAGTCAAGAAAGTATTTAATTTTATTATTTTAATGTCAAAGGTATATTATCGTTCATATATATATATATTATCGTTCAGCATTTTTTTGTGTGAAGCGCGTTTATGTATCACCCAAGTAGGACCTTAACATTTCTTGTACATTTTTAAAAGGGACGTATATTTTATTATTTTGGAATTTGTAAGGCTGTTCCGTAGGTCCTGGTATGTTGGGTTATTCCAATATAACTTTATTTCATAGCTCAGATTTTATAATACTTTTATAGAAACCATTTAATTTTGTAGAGATTTACCTAGCTATATTATGGTAGAGTCGAGATTGATACCCGAGAAGGCTTCGTTCGTGCCCCACTGTCAAAAATCCTATATAAATAAATAAATATAAATAAACGAATTCCTCTTGAGGTTCCAATCCGGAGATTTATTTTATTTTTTTATTTTATTTATTTATTGATCACCAACATAATGTACACTAAATCTAGCTTATAGTTAACATATTTATAAATCATTTTAAGTGTCATTATAATTATAGGTGAAGACAGCATGCGAAAAATAGTTGTGAGCAAGTAACATTTAAGTGAGAAACGTGAATACAATTAAATTATGAAATTCATTCATTTAAAATAAAAAATGTCAATGTACATAAAACAAAATGGCAAAAAAATAAAAAAGTTAAAATTTAAGAAATAAATACAGTTAAAAATTAAAGATTAACAATTTGAGGAGAGAGAAATGTCATTTTTGAAGTTGGCCCTCAGCCTAGTCACATTATCAGCAAATAGGTCTACAGGTTTAGATTTACTTAGAGCGTTATACTGCCTTACTACTCTAGTTAAAGGTGATTGATATTCAAATAATCTGAGTATAAATATTTACCGTACGATAACTGTAGTCACATAACCAGACATATAACTCTAATGTAACACAATCGGGTATGTAATTGCATGAGAATATTATTGCAAATTGCACTGCAAATCGAGATGTTTCCGTGTTCGACTTAAACGAATAGATAAAAATAATTCAAATGTTAATTTGTAGCAAAAAATATTATGTTTAACGTTTGATAATCCGTTATGTGATTTGTGGTGTTTTGCATGTGTAAATTCAATTTACGTAGGTGCTTACCATGTCTGCCAATGAAAATAAGGAACGGGCTCTGTTCTTATTCTTATGAAACGGGGTTTATGCAAAGAATAGGTATATGTACAGTTTTACATTTACACAATGTACCAAGCTCTAGCAAGATCTGTGACGTACCTAAACGATTTCTAGATGGACACAATTGGACTAAATTGATTTCCAGCCACGCCACCGATTACTGTCTTGTTTAGAGCTTCGGTTCAAAGATTCGTTTATAGCTCCAGCTCATTGATTCGCAATTCAAGTGTAGATACACGTAGGTAAGTAACTTTAAAAAGAAGATTTAAATCAAGGAAAAGAACATATTATATGCAATTGAAATAATTGAGCTAACAGCAAATGTTTAGATTTATATCATTAGAGTTTGGACTACATTGATTATTACAATGATGTCGATTCTGTTGTTTTAGGATTCCTAACTATTTTAATTTACTATATTTTATTTATTACAAATGATTTATTCATATCAGACATGTTAAACCGACAACCGATGGGGTAAACGTGTTCTTGAGTGGAGCCAGCGACTCGGCAAACGTAGTATAGGACGCCCTCCGGCCAGGTGGGATGACGATCTGCGAGAGACTGCTGGCAGATGCTGCTATGGCGCTCATTAGGGGAGGCCTATGTCCAGCAGTGGACTAATATAGGTTGATGATGATGATGAGATATGGTAAAAGAGGTTGTATCGTAAAAAAATTGATCCTCATATCTCGTCACATACTGGCATGTGAATACATAAAATAATCCAGTAAAGTTAAGGACCATCAACATTTTCAAATAATAATTATTATGCTAATTAATAAAAATTCAATAAAGTAAAAAATTAAAAAAATATTCAAAATTAAGGTTGGGTTAAATGTCAATTAAATAATTTGAACTTCTAGGTCTTCTAAGGTTCTATCTAAGGTTATTTTTATTCAGTTACTATTATCCTTATTATTTGATTTATTGTCGAAATAAGTGCTAAATAAGAAGTCATCCTACGTCTTTAGGCTACGTGTTTTCCTCTCCTAGAATCATTATCCCAAGACATTAGAAACCTTTAGACCTAACTGAAGTACCTACCTATTGCAGATTCTTGCGTACAGTATTACGCAGAGTGGCTGTCATGTTTATTTAATTTTATGGCATTTCTCTAAACAATTAAATACATTTAAGATTTTTTTCAGGGTGTGAAACTTCATTATGTCGAGAGCGGAGACCCTTCGAAGCCTTTGATGCTGTTTTTGCATGGATTCCCAGAGTTTTGGTATTCCTGGAGATATCAGATCTTGGATTTCCAGAAAGATTATTGGTTAGTATAAGTACATGACTTATACTTTTTATATTTTTTCACACATGCATTCATTTAAGTATGTAAAAAATATACTGGTGGTGTGAGAAATGATGGAGAAAAATTCAGGTTTCTTTTAAGAAAGTCATTGCCTGTTCAAGCATTCAGGCATTAAAATATTCTTAATGCTAGGTAAAGGCTAGTACAATGATTCTAAAATAAACTAGGTAGCTAACTTAAATATATTTTAAATACACAGGTGCGTCGCTGTGGACAAGAGAGGGTATGGCGACTCTGAAAAACCGGAAGGCGTGGAGAACTACAAAATAGATCTGGTTGTTGAAGACATCCGAGCGCTCATTCACGAACTCGGTAAGAGATAGTACTTACTCCAACGGAATATTTGACAATTATCAAATATAATTATACTTACAAATTATCGGAAATCATAATGTCACTTGCACTTGCACTCGCACTAGATACTTAACAAAGTGTAAAGTGTAAGTGTCTATTAGGTAGGTATTAAGGTGGAACAGGTGGGATGACGATCTGCGAAGGACTGCTGGCAGATGCTGGATGCGTCAAGCTGAAGACAGGGCGCTATGGCGCTCATAAGGGTAACCCTATGTCCAGCAGTGGACTAATATAGGCTGATGATAATGATGATGATGATGATGAAGGTGGAACGGCTACAAAACAGATGGAAGGACATTAAAAAAGACAGCGGGCATCATCTGATCTGCGATGCTGCTTTGATTGACGAACTCTATCATATAAGAGATAGTACTCCAACGGAATATTAAGTTTAATCTATCATGAGATATACATGGTTTGCACTTTATCAAGTATCAAGTGCCAGTGAAAAGTGCAAGTAACATTAAAAAAATAACGCAAAGAGAACGCGGGTCGCGATGCTGTTTTAATAGGGTAATAATGTGGTTAAGTTTAACTTTTAAGAAATTGAATAATATCCCAAACGTTATCGACTTTAGTATCTTTGAATTTACATTTATATTCTTTACCGTCTATAGTCTATACAATATTTTATAATGGTCACCCAGGTGCGGAGAAATGCATCATAATCTCCCACGACTTTGGCGGCTTGGTGGCGTGCTCGCTGCGCGACGCACACCCCGAGCTTCTGCACGCTCTGGTGATGCTGGGCAGCACCTCCCGCGAGGCCTGGTTCCACCAGATCTGGGCCGATTGGAACCAGCTCTTGAAATCTTGGTGAGTTAGTATACATTATTTATTATAATGTGGGCTACCGAAGTTGTCGCGTTGCCCTTTGTTTTCGTAAAACTTCATAAAAGAACTGGAAAAACAGTTGCGTAAAATGTTTAACGTCGTTGCTGAAAGGTCTTTTATAGGTCTAAGGAGGAACATACCTGCTCTATATTATGGTAAAATTTATAAATAACTAGCGACCCGCCCCGGCTTCGCACGGTTTTATTATAAGTACCGAACGGGATAAAAAGTATCCTATGTCCTTCTCCTGGCTCTAAACTACCTCCCTGCCAATTTTCAGCTAAATCGGTTCAGCCGTCCTTTAGTTATAAGTGAAGTAACTAACACGACTTTCTTTTATATATATAGAATGTTGATGTGATGATGAGGTCTTTAGACAAATGTTTGTATGTACTGCAACTAGGTTGTTCTCGGTGTTTTTTATGAATAAAAAACCTAGGTAGGTACCCTCTATTTTGTAATTTCATGGGTATAAGTAGTACAATATAATACATGGATTGTCCAGCACTATTATTACAAATTTGACTTGTACTGTACCTACCTCGGTAGTTTTTTTGGACCGCAAATGTAGGTACCTAATGTACCTACCTATCATTGGTTTTACTTTTTTCCGCACAATCTTAAATTATTACTGCCAGATATTTTGGGAAATAGCTAGTAGGTAGGTATTAAATATATAATGGTAGATGTTTACTAAATATACTAAGGACGATTTACTTTCCATTTACGTAGAACTATCTGCTAACAATACCTCACAAACTATACATAACAAGTGATTGCCAATTGTCATAAAATCACTTGCATTATTGCTTTGTTACATTCGCATGAGCGAAAAGGTCAGTCATTTAGCTGCGGGCTTGTTACATCAGTTGCTACATTAAGTATCTGATTTCTATCGGTACATAATCACTTCTATTACTTATAGTCACACACAATGTGCATAACTTTCTTTTTTTCCGATAAAAGATTCCGTAGGCATGACTCGCCTTGTCTGCCCTATGTTAAAATTTTATTCAAAGTACCTATACATAATATTATTTTATATAGATATAGATATATTATTTTATATATTGTACCTAGGTAGGTAGGTAATAATTGTACCTAGGTAGGTAGGTACCTACTAATTTAATTCTAGGAAGTTTGTAGTATTCGAACTAGGAGGAAATAATAAAAGATACGGAAAAAGCGAGCTAGCCCACCCATCTGATGTCAAAGTTGTAATCATCCCGCTTACAAACCATCACCTTGTGATTGCGAAATTACAGGCAATAGGTGCCTATCATTCAAAAACACTGTCCCACAGATAAGGCAATGTTGCTTCGTAATTCATACCATTAGATTAGTCTACTTCTTTCATCGAAGACTGATACAATCGTCCTGGATTTAGTTAGCCTGTGGAACTGCGACTCTTTCAAAATCTTCTATAGAAATACCTACCCACCTAACCTTAATAAAATTATAGGTATAATTAAATCTAAACTGATAAACGACATAGATTGCAATCTGCAAATTTTGATAGTTAGGAAGAGGGGAGAATGTGAATGTGATAAATCTTGAAATGATGATTTGATGTCCTTTCACGAGGGCCAGTAGAGAATAGCCTTCGCGCATATGGCGTGTCTCCTTCAGGTCTCCACACACTGAAGCCCGAGGCGGAGCGGAGGCGAAGACGTGCGAGTTGTATTCTATTGAATCATATGAAAGCCTACACACACACCGCAGGCGATGGCGGCGCGGTGCCATAGGAAAAACCGGCACGCCTTCGCCTCCGCTCCGCCTCCGGCTTCAGTGTGTGGAGACTTTTAAGGAGACACGCCATATGCGGGCAAAGGAGAGATGTCCGCCATTTAATTCCATAAATATTTGGTGTTTGCGTACAAATGTTTTTGTTTTTCGGTTATTTTGAACAAATTATTGATACGAGGACATACATACAAGACTTGACAAATGCATTTGGTCCCACCAATAAAACAATTTGAATCGTAATAATGTAGTTAGACATCATATCAATCAGCCCTTGTCGACTCACTGCTGGACATAGGCCTTTTGTGTTTATGCCTTGCGCTAGTCTTGGCTAGATTCTAGCCGACGGTTTTGCAGATTCCGTTGATCCATCATGTTGATGAACGTCCCTTACTTCTGGTCTCTACCACGATCGTCAGTGCTTTGGTCCACCTGCCACTCCGTCGTTTGGCCAAGTGTCCTGTCCATCTCCATTTGAGCCAGATTATAGCCTCTTAAGCAATCATTCATCCAATGCCTCTCCCAAACAAGTGGGGACTTGCATATTTATAATCTCCATGCACATAAAAAATACTGTCTTTACTTTCTTATAAATCAAGCTCATCCAGCCCATGATTCATTTAATTTCCGATTTGTAATACACTTAAAAATCTAACCCATAACCATCCTGCGTTTACCATTGTGTCACTGTGTTTTTTAGTTTATGTTGATCATCTTTTTTTTGACGACCGATGTGGCGCGGTGGGCGAAGGTCCGCCTGCGACGCAGGAGGTTGCGGGTTCGATTCCCGCCTCGGAACAAATTTGTGCACGATCTGCAGAAATTTGTTCCTTTGGTCTGGGTATTTTCTATGTAGTTATAATAAAAAAATATCTATCTATATATACCTATAATGTATTAAATATATCAATTATCTAGGACCCATAACACAAGCTTTGAGTGCTTACTTTGGGGCTGGTGCTGTGTGGATTGTCCAACATATTTATTATTATTATTTATTATTTTGTTTTTCCAGGTACGTGTTCATGTTCCGGATGCCGTGGGTTGGCGAGCACATGATCCTCATCAATGACATGAGGATGTACAACGATGTGATGCGGACGCGAACGAACGACTACACCAATGAGCTGGACCTTGATTGCTACAAGTACTGGTTTGGGAAACCAGGTAAGTAGCGGAGTTTTTGATAAATGCCTTGTAGGTAGGTAATTAAACTAACTTGATGCTAACAGATGCGAGTTGAAGAAAACTACCTCGGCAAAGAAACAAACAATGGTGAAGTGACTATGAACATGAACATTTTTGATGACTACGAACTTTTAGCCATAGCTAAAAGTATATAGTCATCAAACATGTTCTGGATTGCTTTTGAACTATAGGTAATAGGTATTATAATTTATCTCCCATGAACTTTCATAAAATAATGAAATAATAATAGGAAAAATATAATATAGAATAAAATAGTATACGTTTTAGGAGACACATTATAGAACTTTTTCGTTTGGCTGATTTGAAAACAGTTACCTATCGTCCGTAATCCGAATCATTTCGTGTGCAAATCCTTCTCGCAATTGGATTTCTCTATATTTATCTGAATTTTTCTTTTTTTTACAGCCGCACTGACTGGCCCCATAAACTACTACCGAGCGAACTTCTGCTACTCTATGCCCCCACCAACAATTCACGAAGAGAACGTGCCTTTCTTAGTAGCAAACGGAGAAAACGACCTATACTTATCTCCCTCGCTGTTGGAAACCATGAAAAAACATTACACCACCATAGAGACAGTCATTCTGGATAGAGTGGGACATTGCAGCCAGCAAGAAGAGCCTGTTAGGATAAACAATCTGATTAGAAGCTTTTTGGCTAAACATAATTTGTAGATTCATCAGCTGTAGCAGCTGTAGTTATGCATTTTTTATTGTTGGTGGGAGTACAGTATTCAAAAACTATAGATGTTACTAGATTTCTTTTATTTAAGTAGTTTTTGTTGTCCAATTTTTATACACGTACCTACGTAGGTAGGTACGTTATGTACCTAGCTAGATAGATACAAAATTAACGATGGATGCTTACCAGAATACGTATGTATTCAGTAGGTAACTACCTAGTTGTCTCCACCTATCCTATCAACCTATTTTTGTTAAAACTAAGGTAAGTCTAACCTAGGTAGGTACCTAGATTGAAGTAGGTACTATACCTACCCACTGAATTATTATTACTAGCGTACAACTCACTGTACCTACCACATAAATTTACTACATACTACATTACATACTACAAAATGTTTGTGTTACCAAATATTGATATTGATAGGTGAAGTGTATACTCAACTATAAAATAGTTGTAGATACTTAGAATGTATTATTCTGATGATTTCTTAATATTATGAAAATAAATTTTTAGTTTGTGACTTCTTCGAATCTTTGATTTTTGTACTCATACCTGTATACCTACCTACTGATATACATATACTGATATACATAGGCACGTACGTAAGAATTAATCGGTCGGCGGCGGAGGGTGGTGGGTGAGCTATAGGTAGATAGATACTGCTCGCAGAACCGATAACCGTTGGGGATTAAAGGTTAGGGTTTATGGTTTATGGGTTAGGTTAGGGGTTATTATTAAAGGTAGGATTTCTAGTGGCCACCACGACGACAAATGGAAAGCAGATAGTGTGGGCTGTGCTGTACTATTACCATAAGAATAAATAATAACTTAGTAGGAGGGACTCTTCTTTGATCTAGTTCCAAATGCCGCCATTTATATACCTACTTCCCCCTTCACCTCGTTACGCCCCTCTGTCGTCCAGGCGTTTTGCCAGGGTTGCTACTCCACTGTACCGCCGCCGCCGTGCCAGGCCGCCGTCGCGAGGCGACGCGAGTGAGAAAAGGTCAACGACCGATGTTCACGTTCCTTTGATTGGGTACGTACCTAATTAGTTAGATAGGAACCTACAAAAACACAATAATATTTAGAAAATATTACTTACATAGGGCAATGTATTATCATTAACTTTTAACCATTCAAAAAAAATTAAATGTGTCTTCGTTTTGAGTTATTGTTACAACCGATCACACAACAATAACTTGACCGTGACGTTATATTATAGAGGTACGTACCTAACTTACACAAATATTAAAATCCGCGTGCGGCGTTGCCGGCTGTGACAGCCCTACTGAATGGGCCTGCCCACTGCACGTTTAACGTGCAGAATCGCGTAGGCTAATATCGTGACCTTGAGCGCGTTCGTAGCGAAATTTCACTTCTACTCTGTTTTTGTCGATTCTTATGCTATTACCTAAGTGTGACGCTAAAAACTGACTTTATCAGCATCGATACCCGAGCTTTCGCTTGGTTTCAGTAGGTAGGTACCTAAAACTCAGAGTTTCGACCCCTCATAAATGAGGTCTAGAAAAAGGAGAATTAATATCTTAAATGATCGGGGGACTTGTCTACTACGAAATTGACCGAAATTGATGAGTTGAAAATGACCTACCTAAGAAAGGGGATCTCAACAATTGCAATAATTGGACACGCATCACATAAGTACTACTGTCCTGCCCAGAGTAGACTCTGCCAATAAGTAGGTAGGTACTGAATCAACTTTCTAAAGTCGATGACCCAATTCTCTGCAATTAACAGTCAGGTTTTCGGCAGAGCAGATCATGTGTCGATCAAATTTATTCTTCAAGTAGGTATATTTTTAACAGGCCTCAGAATTAGAAAGAAAGAGAGATATACTTAAGCTCTATTTGTCGACTTCAAAAAAGTCTATAACGCACTTCATTGATCTGCTATATTATGCATTCTCCTTTAGCACAATGGTGTGCTAAGGTTGTACACAATTATACACTTTCAACAGCATAAATATTCATCAGACATATAATATTTTTTACCTTTATATTTATTTTTCAGTGTCAATATATTTATTATAAAAGTATTTATCATTCATGCTGTCCTGTTTCACTGCCAAGTCATGGTGGTCAGGTATTGGGATTAGGTTCTCGGTGGGTTAGGGCGGTGAACTTATTTCAATCGGTATTACACTAAACGATACTCAGGGGATACTCACGGGTCCGTCCGGTCCCCGCTCTAAATCTTATTACACCTCTCTTCAGTGCCTTATATTTTTTATGAGCGTAGGCCAGTTTTTTCCGCCGCCCTATGTACAGAGACATTCATTACTAGCCCCCCCCACCCCCCCGTAGGCTTTTATCGTCTGCAATCGAGTGACTGTCTTCTGAAATCTGCCGCCCCTAGGACACTGACGCCCCTAGGCACCGGCCTGTACGGCCTATTTATAAATAAATCCAGGACTGCCTCTCTTAGTTAGGGTAAAGGTCCCTGAATATCTTGTAGTGGAATACAGCTTTTACCTGTTTTTTAATTTTTAGTTGGAATAACTAAACTACGTTCTTTGGAAAAATCATACTGGTAATTTTTAAAATTTACCCCTCTTTTGTTTGTATTTGACTTTATACATAATATTAAGTGTACACGGAACGTACAAACAGGCGCGGATCCAGGGGGGGGGTCATGGGGGTCATGACCCCCCCCTGGGCTGGGTCCAGGACCTAGGTAGACCATACATACCAGACCAGACATAATGTTTTTTTCCTCACAATACGTATAGATTTATGTTCTTAAGTACCAGTAGTAGTAGTATAATATTTAATTAATTTAATATTCATTATTCGGGAACGACCGCAAATAAATTTTGAATTTTAGCGCGTCACCGCACCGCCACCTCACCTTTCATTAGATTTTACATTTCGTGTGAATGACACTTGCGCGCGCTTTGTTTCGACTAACCGAAGCCTAAACTAGAATCAAGTTTTTTAAACTTACGCGATCAGAACACATTATTATAGATATTTAGGTACGGGTATTTATCGCGTTTATTTAGCTATTTCTTATATTTCGGTATGTAACAAAATTATTTTTTCTTCACACCTTCTCCCGAAAAGCGTTACCTATCACAAGAAGATTCGATCCCGGTCTTTATTTTCAATCCCGCGATTTCGGGATTGATAAAACACGATCCCGGGATAATTCCTGGATTGGACAATTTAGTAAAAATCAAAGTATCATATCAAAATCGCACACACTTAATTCTGAAAAATCTAATATATTTTTTAATTCTACTCTTTTACAGTAGACAGATAAAGAACCTTATTAAACTTAATAAAATAAAAATTTACCGTGAGTTAAACGTATTGTTACAACCAAAAGGCAAGTCGTTGACGAAGATTATCGAGAATAAATACATTTTACAAATATTTTGACTACGACGCGACCGAAGAGGCGGTTTAAGGATTTTTTATTTTATTTTGTGTACCTACAGTTACATTAAAGATATTGTTTGACATTAAAAAGAGCTAATTCTAATATAATGTAAGTTAGTTTAGATAAAAAAGGATTTTTTTACGCGTTATGTATATAATGAAAACACGAATTATTTGTTTTTACATTATGTACAGACAGCTTCACTAATTGTATCCCCCTCACAGAATATGCAGTAGTATGTATTCAGTAGCACGCAGGTTCAAACCCTTTAACATAAAAATAATTGATTTAAGTTTACAATTTTCTCGATAATTTCGTATTTTGTTTTGTTATAAATTTTATTCAATTACTTAATCAGAAAACTAAGATTTTTTCAATACCTTTCTAAATTTCTATCGGTACGCACAAGTAACTATGCTAAATTTCGAGACACAAATATAAGTAACGTTGGTGTAGTGGTAGAAGTAGCCGAGTAAATCCTGGCTTCTAATCTCAAGACCCGTGTTCGATCCCCGAGATTTATCGATTAGATGTTATTTTTATATTTGCCATTTTTTATTTTTGTCTATTCTTGTGAATAGTGAAGTCATTGTTTATTATTATCAATATAATGATTGAAAAATAAAACACAATTTTAGGTAAGTAAACACACTTTTTCTATTTCAAAATTTATGACTACATAACAAAACAAAATGAACATAATTAGTAGCATAGATTGTTTGTTTGTCTTAGACATTTTTTACTTTATAATCAAGCTTATTTATAAGTAGTTCCCTATCCTGATAAATAATGTTCCATTTGCGATTTAGTACTCGAGAATACACATTTTTTCATTAGATTTTTGTTTACTTTTCTAATCTAATGAATTAAACAATTTGAATCTCCTGTAAATCGTGGAACATAGTTTAATCAGGTAGGTTTGAAAATATATATGAGGTCAAAGGGTGTTTTTTTTATTATTTATTTTTTGTAGTCTGTTTCTCATCTGTGTAACCTCTTGCTATAAGTTATGCTTGGACCTCAATTCATTCGAATGCCAATTTAAAACCATTTGACCCCACATGTTTTCTCAGACTTAGGTCCGGACTTTTAGCTAGCTAGGAATAACAGTAATGTCTTCTTACAAATATAATCATTCAGAAACCATTCGCGTACGATGCACTGCACAATTATGATGGACAAAATAAAGTCCCTCTGGATACACGATCCGCACAGAAAGTAACATGACTTCCTTCAACACTGTCAAATATTGTTCGCCATTCATACTCCCAGTCATTTCTTCTATTTTCCGGGAACCATAGAAGACCCCAATAACCTAAAAATAATAATTTAATCAATTGGTGTTTGTTTTTAGGTGTGTGGGATAAAACACAAATAATTTATTTGCATTGGTCAAATACTATGTTGTTTGTTTGTTTTCTTTTAAAAAGATAAGAATAAGATGAAATAATCTTTGATAAATGAAATTGGATTCGTTGAGAATTATCACTTACTTTTTTAATTTATTCTGTTGTTACACTCCTGTTGTTTTTTCTGCCAATTCTTCTTACATTCACATCCCCCTCGGATTTAAATTTACGACCTCATAAGCGCAGGGTTTGAATCTGTAAGATAACAAATCAACAATATATTATGCAGTTAAAGATAACAAGTTTTTAATAAAAAGATATAAGTAGGAAATTTACCGTTATTCCAAGCTGACGAGCAATCTTCTTATTACTTATTTGCTGTTCGATACTAACTGGGATCTTAGTTCTCACAAAATTACTGATATGCAACATTTCCTTCAATATTCTTCAATTCCACCAAAAACATAAATAAAAATCAACCAAGTAAACACTCGAATTGAGAATGGCAGTAACCTTTTCTTCGTTCACCAAGATTGTAATGAGATCTACCCTCATCTTTTTTTCTTATCCAGATATCGTAAATAAAATCCGCTGCCGAACATAAATATGTAACACAAAATTTCGAGCGTCCGATAACTAGTTCATTAGCTTAGTTGTTTAGTGAAGTGGTTAAATGTCATGCGAGCGATTGGATGCCTGGTTCGAACCCCACTTGATGATACAATTTTTGTTTCTTAGAATTTGAGTAAAAGATTAGCAAATCGGTCGGACGACAAATGTAAAATTTAGCTATTTGAGGGGTTACCAATTAATGATTCTGTCTGTACGTAACGCTCTTCGCTTTAAAATTTTTTTTTTGAATAATTTTAAGAATTATACTCAGTCCTTGAAATCCCGGGATTGGAAAAATTTAATCCAGAAATTTTCGGGATTGAAAATAGGGGTCGATTTTCGACATTGATCGAATCCTCTAGTTATCACTTCAATTATTTCAATGGGCACGTTTTTATGGACGTGGAGGAGTGCCAGTCCGGTTAGGGGTGGTTATCGCTTTTCATTCAGATTTAATGAGTATGGATTTTTTCCCCTTTTTAGGTAATTCATTACATTCATTGATCTAGGTACGTAACCAGAATGAACGTGTAGGTAGAGAGAGGGTAAGGAGAATTGCCTGTAAGGTAATCGTACGTGTGGAGGGCGATGAATATATTAAATTTCTGCTAAATACCCATATGGTAGACAATTTTAAAAATAAATGTGGTTTATTAGTTAAAATTAACACAACAAGAACCTTGCAGAAGACTTAAAATGTGTTTGACACACATTTTAAGTCTTCTGCAAGGTTCTCATTTCATTTCATTTATTTATTTCATTTCATTTATTTACTGTTTGTGAATCAGGTAGTTTACAGTCAGTTTATAGGACATATTTTAGAACTCTGAATTCTGCCACTCGGGCGTACAAACATTCATTATACATATTTAATTGCAATCTACAATCTATGTCATTTAATTTCATTTAGAATTCATGCATTTCTAGTATTATTAGTAACCATTCTTTACCTCTTGGATTTTCTGTGATCTTGTTAACTTTAAATTCGTAACCGACGTGCATGTATGAAGAAAGTACCACATAAAAGTGATGAGACAAAAGAGGTGTGCAAGGAAAGTTGTACGTGGAAATCCGTTATCTCTGCCTACCCTCTGGGAAACAAGCGACAATTAGTTTGTGCTGTTATCTCTCTTATCATCTTATCTCATTTATGAATTGTCGTGGAGTGGCTTGAAGTGAAGGCGGTCTGGGTCAGGTTCTTAAACTATTTGGATGTGGTTTGAAGGTATTTAATTCTCTACGTCGTCTTCAGTTTTAGAGAGTGATTTTCAACTAAAATCTTTGTTATTTTTCTGTTTTCTTTTTAAATTAGCAATGATGAGTATTTTCTTACATATTTTTCTCTATCACCTAGAGCTTCAAGCAGTTGTCTTCTCCTTGTTCATACTTCATCTTTTTCTAGTTAGTCTTTATGAAGATTATTTTATAATTTAGTTCACACTCTGTCGTGTCTGTCACCCTTTTGTGGCCTATGAGAAAGCCTTCGATTCCGTCGAAACTTGGGCTGTTCGGGAATCCTTACACCGGTGCCAAGTAGACTATCGTTATATCGAGGTGCTGAGATGTATGTACGATGCCGCCACTATGAGTGTCCAAGTACAGGGCCAACAGTCTAAACCCATCCAATTACGCAGAGGAGTGAGACAGGGGGATGTCATATCCCTGAAACTGTTCACGAGCGCATTGGAAGACATGTTTAAGACGCTGGACTGGAAAGGTAAGGGCATTAATTTAACGGCGATTACATCTCGCACCTGCGATTTGATGATGACATAGTCGTAATGGCGGAGTCTCTAGAGGAGTTAAATTGTTAAAATTAATAAACGAAGCGCTTTACGTACCTAAAGTAAACACAAATTATAAATTTAATTATTATTATTAATTATATTCGATTCTTTTTTAATGTCAAACAACACCATTTGTGTAGCTGTAGGTACACAAAATAAAAGCATTTCTTAAACAGGTAATCGACCGCAGTTGAGTCGCGTCGTGGTTAAAATTGTTGTATAATTTGTTTTTATGCTCGACAATCTTGTGAATGTGATTTTAGTTGAATTGTACTTTTTTTTAAAGTAAATAAAAGCTATTTTCATATGATACTTTCTTCGATTTTTACTAAATTGTCTACGATCCCGGGATTATCTCGGGATGGCGTTGTATCAATCCCGAAATCCCGGGATTGAAAATAAAGACCGGGATCGAATCCTCTTGTGATAGGAAGAAGAAGAAGAAGCTATAAAGAAAAAAAAGTCATATACCTACCTAAATAAAGGTATTTTAGTACTTACATACATTGATTAAATAACATCTGTATCTATGATTATAAACATTAAATTAAAACTTGTGACTTGACCACGACTTTGTGACCCCCCCCTGGCACCGAAGCTGGATCCGCCCTTGCGTACAAAGTAGGTAGTAAGAATAATAATGTCTTTATTGTGAAATTGTGTAGAGTACCATAAGGATAAATAATAAATCTGTTTTTATCTACTCTCATTTATCTATAAAAGTCTCCACACACTGAAGCCGGAGGCGTAGCGGAGGCGAGGGCGTGCCGGTTTTTCCTATGGCACCGCGCCGCCACCGCCTGCGGTAAGTGTGTAGGCTTTCATATGATTCAATGGAATACAACTCGCACGCCTACGCCTCCGCTCTGCCTCCGGCTTCAGTGTGTGGAGACCTTTAAGGTCTGACACTTCGTGGGTTAAGAACTAAAGTAGCGTAAGGGCAAAATTTGGAAAAAAAAATTTTTTCGCCATTCGCTTTTAAAACCCCCATATTTTTATGTGCCAAAAAACTGTAACGATATTATGTGTACATTGCTTAGTATAAAAATAACGTATCCAAAAAAATCTTTTCTGTTAACTGCCAAAATGAAGTGTACCTGGTTACAATAATTTTGACTTTATTTTATCTAAAAAGCTACGAGCACCACGATCGTATCTGGATTTACAGTACGATTAGGACCACGTTTCGCGCGCTTTCCAGATTTTTCTCTCTGCCCAAAGAACGTAAGGTGTGTATACATTACTCTGGCACATAGTGTAATAGAAATGCAAAATTTTTATAGATCAATTATAGTGTAATAAGCGATATACGTTCTTTAGCACTTAATAAATCTTTGTAAGTCTAATTCACTTTGCTTATAGTACTACAATACGTTAATTTTTCACCAAAAACTTGATGTACCTCAGCCGGTCACCTATGAAAACATGACGCAGCGGACGTTCTTATCTATGCTTATGCTTTGATAATTTGCAACCGTTAACTAATTCACGAATGCAATCTTAGAGCGCTTACACTTACAATCAAATAACTTATTATTATTATAGGGTAAAGTACTTTAAACTATTTTTTTAAAATATACTCTACGAATACATTATGAAGTAACGCCAGCGCAACTAGAAAATGAGTCTTGAATAAATCACTTTGATAGTCTACAAGCATCAATTACTACGGATCAGGTATGTTTTTCTTGAAGAAAGGTAGCTAACGGTTATTTATGAAGGTATATTCTTATGCATAGAACGACGCAGGTTTTATTATAAGTTTAAATTTGTCGTTTGTTTTTTAAGAAGCCACATTTTAGTGATAATCAGACGGAAAATCTGCTACACGAATATTTACGCCCAGAGAGTCAATAACCAATCTACAAGCTAAACTGTATCCAAAATGCAGTGGATACTGAAAAATATTTTGAGCCTGGTCACAGTCAGATGGAAGTAGACAGCATTCACGCTGCTATAGAGCTGGCCAAGAAAAATATAGGTACTATTTTCTCGATCCATCCAGCTATTACACTCCTATTAGAACTGTATCAAGAAGAAATCTTTGCAAACTACAAGAAATAGGACAGGAAGAATTTTTTGATCTAAAGAAACGGAATACGAATAAGAATTTAAAAAAGGTACCTACTGAATGGGAAACCGAGAATTGGTTAAAAATCAAATGGTTGCAATATCGTAAGGACGACCCAGAACATATTTATTTGAGATTTAATTGGACAGCAAAAATTTTACAAAATTAAGGTGTGCAGTAATTTTTCAAAAAGCTTACAGTGGTCCAATAAAAATATAACGACCTGCAAGAGCCGAGTTGATCTGGAGTAATTCCGTCAACACATCATGATTTTTACAACCATTTGCATTTGACCAGGAATATTTTTTTTAAAACACACGTTGAAGGTAAAATTAAAGATATTCTTTAAGTTTTTAGTATTTTTTATAGTTTTATATCAATATTATTCAGGTCATTTTAACGGAAGATCCGTTGAATTCCAGGTATTAATAAATTATCCTACTGCCAAATTGACGTAAGTCAACCATTTTTAAACATCATTACAATGAAAACATTTTTTGATTACTCAAAAAGTTATATTATTCTGTAGAAGATAAATAAAGCTTTAATATAAGTAAAAACCAGATGTCTAACTATTATGGTTTTTGCCATAGAGGTGCTCTAAGCTAACAATACGCTAATTCGAATTGTTTTTCGCGTCTCCTGTAAAGTTGTAATTTTACCCTTACGCTACTCTAGTTCTTAACCCACGACTTTGCTGCCAAGAATGAGTCAAATGTTGAGTCAATCTTGGCAGCAAAGTGTCAAAACAGATACATGTTGCCATCAACAAAGAAGTCCAAAAAAAAGAAAGCTTTGTTTGTAGCTGGCAACTAAAACTAATGGCTGCCTTACCAAATTCGAAACAGCTGATGCGTCGTTTAGTTTTTTGATGTAGTGGTTCTAATTTAGTTCCATTCAATTCAGTTACTACTTTAGATGAGACGTAATTTGTGCTTCTTTATAGTGTGGATAACAACAGGGTTTGTGATTGTGGAGCCGTGCGTTTGTTGTTGAACTTGAGGACCTTGGTTTTCTTCATAGCTACCTTTTTCAGATGTCACTGACAATACAGCAAATAATTCTGGATGCAAAAAGACTTGCAGGTCGCCTGAAGGAACGGGAGACCGAGGCAGATGCTTTGCTAACCGAAACCCAGACGGCATACAGGCAAATACATACGATGAAACAGGTAATTTGGACGCGGCAAAAGTAAACCACTTTGTACTAAATTTAGGAGAAACTCGGTCGTATTTGGCTACCACGTTGACAAGTTTATGCAACGAATGCTCGCTCATCCTTCTATATGTATCCTCTTATCAATAATACTCCGTATTTTGAAAAACTGATGTGACCTTGAAATGTGACTTAGCTTTGTTGCTCATAAATATCACCCTAAATTATAATAAACCATCCATTTGCAATGCACAAATAAAGTACAAGACTACCTCATTAGAAACTAAATAACTTTTCAGTACAAAGAAGATGTGGATACACTCAATGAAGCATCCAGAGAAAGACCTCGTGGTGCCCTCATAGCCAGTATAGAGAGAGAGTCTCGTTTAATGCGGGACGTGCAGCGGGAGAACGGTGAGCTGAGAGCTGCATTAGAAGACCACAGACGAGCACTGGACCTCATCATGTCAAAATACAGACAGCATACACAAGGAAGGATTTGGGAGTCTAGAATAGATTTTACTGCTGCTGTGAATGAAAAACAAGAAGAGGTATTTCCTTTTCAATATCTTTGAAGTTAATCCGACATCGACGTTATCCTGTCTTAAATTATGAATATTGAATTTGAATTCTTCGCACAATTTTCTTAATTTTTTCTTTCATAAGAACCTTCTCCTGATAATAACGAACAGAATAAAAAAAGAATTAGCGAAATCGGTCCAGCCGTTCAGGCGTGATGCCGTGACCAAGGGAAATAGGGATTCATTTTTATATATATAGATTAACCTTTTCACTTCCCGGCTTCATAACAGTTGTTGGGAGTGTTGTGACCAAACACCTGTCTTATGCCAGGGTCCTAAACATCCAACTTTCCTATATGTATATCCTATGTATATATCCTGCGGCCTCTGCATTCGGCGCGGATCTTGGTCCTCGACCGTGAGTGAACATTTAAATAATTGCATCCAGCTGGTTTCGAACTCGCGGTGGTCTGCTTCGCAGTCCGTGTATGCGACCACTACACCAGGAAGTCAGTACGCGGCCCGTGCGAAATTACCGTACCTATGCTACATAGCACCAATACTAGGTGTATAAGAAACAATCATTAGAGGATCAAACCAGACATTGAATGGGATGGTAAAAAGAGACTAATATCTATCTATACAAAGTGCCTACAATAAATGATCCGGATACCCATATAACTAGCGCCTTGTTTTTCACTATTAGCAATCTGCATCGTACTCTGCTCTGAAAGAACTGCTACTGACTGCCGTTTTCTTGCCCCTTGCTGCTCAAATTATATCACTGCCATGGAGCGTACTCCACCAAAAGCTCACAAAGAGGACATGACACAATATGGCCCCAGTCGCTCGGAAACAGACCAGGAGCCGGCTGAAACAATCAAAGTCACCCGCAGAATAAAAAAGAAAAAGAGTCCCGAACTAGATTTGGATGCTACACTTACTTTTAAGTTGAACTCATTCAAGCACGACTTTTCTGAGCATATAACACTGCTCTTCTCTAAGTTTCAGGAGAAACAAGATGAAATGCTTTCGTCCATAAAATCGGTCATAAATGATGTCAAAACCGAAATCAGAGAACTTAGAAAGTTTAACACAGATCTGGAGCAGAAGGTAAACACACTCACCGCCCACTATGAAACCACCTCAGTGAGAACTATGGAGCTTGCTAGCAGCCAAGCTTTGAACTGTTCGAAAATCAAACTTCTGGAGGATAAATTGGAGGCAATGAACCGTCAGTCCTGCGCCTACAAAATTGAATTGAGAAACATTCCTTCTAGATCTGAAGAGAATATAAATGATCTCATGAAAATCACAGAAAACATGTTTAAAGCATTAAAAATCAATTTACATCCAACTGAAATAAGAAGTGTTCGAAGACCTCTTGGTAAATCAGATGCGCCTAGACCTATTGTTGTAGAGCTAGCTACGATGACATTGAAAAACAGAGTACTACGTGAAGTAAGACAGTTTAATAGAACCAATAATAACTGCAAATTGAACACCACGCATCTTTCCCTCGAGGGCTCGCCACGACCAGTCTACATAGGCGAAAACCTGACTTATAATGCCAAGAACTTGTTTTTTAAAGCCAGAGAGTACGCAAAGCAGTTTAATTACGCTCACTGCTGGACTAGCTATGGACAAGTACGCCTGCGTAAATCAGAAGGCTCAGAGGCTATCCTGATAAAAAATGAAGAGCAACTGAAGGAACTAACAGATTGACTATTATCAGGTTTACAATATAAATATCTAAGTTATGTTTTTAAAATAAGTTATATGTTAAGATTTCTTATATATTCTTTTATAGCACTAGGATTAGTTACAGATCAGCCTACTCAAATACTAGAGAAGCCCATTCTCAAACATACGTCAAAAAATAATTTACTTTATCCGTATGATTTTAGAACTCTCTCAACGATGACGTGCCATCAATTAACATTTATTTCACTCACTAAATTCGACAGAAAAACTACGACAGGTATTCTCATTCGTCTATTAATGTATCTGCAGAGGTCTATAGCGCTACTCTGTGTTATCAACTTATCAGTAACAAACCCTTCGGGTGAACTCCCATTACACTGTTTGCTTAGCGCAGTGTCTGAAAATATCATAAGTACGGAGTAAAATGAATAGTAATATTGAACTTATAACTGATAACATTGAGCGCGCTACTTATACGCAGGCTTACATGTGCACGCCTGAAAACTGCCTGTCCTACTTGTCGGAAATTAATCAAAAACTTTTAATAATTCACCAAAATATAAGAAGTTTATCTCGAAATTTTGACAACTTTATCATTTTAATTAAACGCATGAAAATTCATCCAGATATTATAATATTAACGGAATGTTGGCTATCTAAAAGTTATAATCCTCCCCTACTTAATGGTTACGACAGCTTTTTCACATTGAATAATGTTCTACAAAATGATGGTGTGGTGGTCTATGCAAAAAGTAATTTAAAAGTGAGCACTTATGAGCCTAAATTATCGGAGGCAAACTGCTTAGTTACTGTAGTCAACAACATACCAATTATTTCTATTTATCGGTCACCGTCCTATAAAAACATATCAAATTTTATTCTTTCGCTAGATGCCCTCCTATCGACGCTAACAAAATCAAAAAATATTATTTTGAAAGGAGATTTAAATATAAACATCTTAAATGACACAAACGATCAGCGCACATCAGAATACCTGGACGCACTAGCATTCCACGGCCTTCTGCCCACTCATATCTTTCCTACACGATTATCAAATTGTCTAGATCATTGTTTTACGAAGACTACCCAGAAATCTATGACTCTAGTGATCCAAAGTAGCGTCACAGATCATGACGCCATAATATTATCGCTTTTAAACTCGTCCAGTAGAAACTGTATATCATTAGTTAAAAAAGTAAACTACTCGGCAATTAACAAAGAGATCAGTACCACCGACTTTACTCCTGTAATGAATACCATTAGTTGTGATCTTGCTACTGATATTTTTATAGACATTCTCTACAATATCATCAAAAGAAACACGCAGTCATTAAGAATAGCTCGTCGGAAAATGCCTATAAAACCCTGGATTACTCCTGGACTAATACGATGCATGAGACACAGAGACCGTCTTCATAGCAAATTTAGAAAGAATCCAAAAGATGAAACGCTCAAAAAGGTTTACCATAGATACCGAAACTTTTGCAATTCTTTACTTCGAAAGCTCAAACATGCTTATGAAAAATCTGAATTTGAGAGAGCTGGTTCAGACATTAAAAAAACTTGGCAGATAATAAAAAACATAACGAATTACACACCAAATAAAATACTCTCACACGACTTAATAAAAGATAAATGCCCTGATAGAGCTGTAAACTACATTAATGAATATTTTGTAAATGTTGGCAAATCTTTAGCTGAGAAATTTTCAAATAGAGTCGAAAGTACTGTGGATCAAAATAGCAGATGTTGTAACTCTTTCACGTTATATGACATTGATTGTTCAGAGGTATGGACACTTATAATGAGTCTAAAAACTGATTGCTCTACAGGATGGGACGGTATCTCTGCGCAGATTCTCAAGCAGAATATAGAGTTTATTGTTTGGCCTCTTACCCACATTTGCTCTCTCAGTTTTTCAACCTCTACATTTCCTAAAGCTTTTAAAAAATCAATAATACTCCCGATATTTAAGAGTGGTGACAAAACCAAGGCAAGTAATTATAGGCCCATTTCAATTTTGCCGACACTCTCTAAAATATTAGAAAGAGCAATGAACAATAGACTTATTAACTATTTGGAAAAGTTCAAACTGCTCTCTACAAACCAATATGGTTTTCGGAAAGGGAGGTCTACTGCCGACGCCGTATCAGAGCTTAATGACTTTATTGTTAGCTGCCTGGATAATGGCACAAAGTGCATAGGAATTTTCATTGATCTAGCCAAAGCTTTCGATACGGTGGCAATCCCTTTGCTCATACAGAAGTTGAAGGGGCTGGGAATAGTAGGAAACCAACTAAAACTAATTGAAAGTTATCACTCTGATAGAAAACAATGTGTGAAAATTGGAGATCATATTAGTTCCGAATTAACAGTTACATATGGCGTCCCACAAGGTAGCATACTCGGTCCGACTCTATTCTTGACCTATATTAATCAAATATGTAACCTTACCCTTGAAAACTGCAAACTCCTTACATTTGCCGATGATACAGTTCTGCTCTTTTCAGGTGAAACTTGGAAAACGGTCCATAAAAATGCTCAATATGGTTTTAATTTAGTATCGACATATCTCTACCAGAATCGTCTCACATTAAACGCTGAAAAGACAAAGTATCTTGCTTTTTCGCTACGGAAAAGTGGTCTCCCCGATTCTTCTGACTCTGCTTATACACTAGTAGCTCACACGATGCAATGCATCAACTCAAATCATGAAAATAACTGTGACTGTATTCGTTTAGAAAGATGCGAGACTATTAAATATTTAGGAGTCACTATTGACTCTCAACTAACCTATGTACCTCATATTAACTTACTTTCATCTAAAATACGTCGCCTTATAGCCATTTTTAAAAATATTAGACACGCTGCTTCTAAAGAACAATTGAAGAATACTTATTATGCTCTTTGCCAAACTCTACTTCTGTACTGTGTGACGGTGTGGGGTGGCTCCTCGAAAACGCATATGCTTCCTCTAGAAAGAGCTCAGAGAGCAGTCCTGAAAGTAGCCAACTCACACCCATATAGATACCCAACATCGCAACTCTATGCGGAATGTCAGGTTCTCACTGTTAGGAAGCTTTTTGTTCAGCAAACTATTCTTAGATTACGGGCAAAAAACACAAATGACTCTCTTTCGAATAAAAAAACACGAAGAATTAAAAAATATCAAACGATATCATGTAAAACTAGTTTTGCACAAAAGCACTCCTCCTTCTTAGGAACATATCTATTTAATAAAATTAACAAAAGAACTAATCTCTATGATACAACTTATTTTGAATTAAAAAAGAAGTTAAAATTATTTTTACTAAACTGCGACTACATTGAAACAGAAAATTTGCTTATGGTAAGTAAGTAAAGCAAAACAGAATGCTCAGATTAGGGTAGATATCATAATTTATTTTTTAAACTCAAACATTATTTTAATCAGGTAAATTATTTAGCCAACACTCATAGCACGTATAAACACACAATCATACTTAATATTTTTTTATAAGGGCTTGATCTGATCTTTTATTTATAATTAGTTGACTTATTACTCTAGTTTATAGTTACGGTTAATAACCTCGCTTAGATTTAATATTATAGTTTGTTTAATCATCTTGCTCTCTTATTCTGTTAAAAAGCGATTAACTTTATGGAACCAACCATCTATGTACTAATTAAACCATAGAAGTCTGCGAGGCAGAGTAGCCCTCGCGTCTAAACACAAGTTTTACTTAGTTAGAGCGAGGAGTCGATGCATTTGCACTACTAAGGTTTTAGGGTAGAGTACTCATCCTTAAATCAATTGTATACTTTTAATAAATAATCTATTTAGTTTTAGTATTAAGTACTCTGTAAACCTGTAAAATTTTTTGGAAATAAATACTTTATTATTATTTATTATTATTATTATTATTATATAGAATGTAATATCACTTATCTAGTAGGCTTGGATTATGGTATGTATAAACAGAGCTGAATACAAGTAATTATTTTATTGGTATTGGTTATTGGTATTTATATAAATTTTTGTATGTGGAAAAAATCAGTTGTAAACCAAATCCAGCAGCAGTATTTGGATGATACCGAAATGTGATACGGTGCATCCTTTTAAACGGACATCACAAACGGAGGAGGTGGTCAATTCAACTATTTCATATTATTTGTCCTAAGTAACTTATTTAGATGAACTGAGATTGTTTTTTTTTAAACTGGTGCTTCTCTTGCCAGAAATCAGAATAGTGAATTGACTTAAAATCCAAATCACTGATTATTTTATTTCAGTTTAACAGAAGAAAGAAGATCAATATTTAGGCTGCCCATTGTCACATTAATTGCTGACCAATGACTTTATTCAAACCTCTTAAATTTGCATAAAGTTTCAATGATACACTTATATTTATATATTTGAGCATATTCCTGTAGACATTGTCATCCTCCTTACCCTATTGTAGGAGAGACTTTGAAGGAATTGAAAGATCATTTTATCATCAGCACAAGCTGAGCCAACCCCTATTTCGGCGCAGGGTCATGGAGGCCATATTTTTGAAACTACCACTATTCTGTGTCACTTAATTACCTCCATGTTATTATTATGTTACTGTTTGTTAATTTTGTGTACTGTTTTTTATTGTACCTGTGTCCAAATAAATGTTTATTCTATTCTATTTACATGAGCTCACTTACTCATATATTTATTGACAAGTGTTTTTTTTACAGTTGATCAGGCATCAAGCAGAGAGAATCAATGAGATGGCCACTGTCATGTCTAAAGCAGTGACTATGGATGAGAATGCAGTAGCCAGACAAGAGGAAGAACTATACCAAAGGCTTATTACAGAGAACAAGGTAATTTTATAAATATCTACAACTCAGCAGATAAACCAGGCAACCAGTGTCTTTGGAACTCTATGTTCCCAATAACTTTAAAACTTACAACCATCTTAGTTATACCTACAGAAAGTGCCTTTCTATCTTCGTGATTATAATAAATGGAAATTTATTACAATCAATCAATTTATTCAGTGCACCAGTACTTAGTCAAAAGACTAAGTAAAAAACAAATGGATTCACTATTTGCCATAAAAGCTGCTTTCCGATAATAGTTTATTTTTTATTTTATTTCAAAATAAAACAAACCCACCCCACTTTGAAAATCTGCAGATGCCATAGACTGCTGAATAACATGTTTTTGATGATTCCATGTTTTTTTTGTGGTGGGCCAAGGTCTGCCTGAGGTTGCGGATTTGATTCACGCCTTGGTTGTGAATGTTTGTATGATCTACAAATGTTTGTAAAATATCTATCTATGTAATGTCATATATTTTAAGTATATCAGTCATCTAGTATACATAACACAAGTTCTGCTTATCTTGGGGCTAGCTAGATGATGCTGTGTGGATTGTCCAGCATTTATCAAGAAAAATATCTATCTCTAAAAAAGCCAACCGAAAGACAGGAGGGGGATTTGGCTATTCAAACCTATGAAAACCCGCTGTTTTTTTTATTTTTATTTTAAATGGTCTATCGTTTGGCCACTATCTCAGGTAAGTGAAGATGTGGCCTAAGATTGATTGATGACTCACATGTTTTGATGATTCCAGGGCTTGCGAGAGATGCTGGATCTCTCTCGGAGATACGGCTCGGACCGTCCCTGCGCGCCGCCGATGGCCGACAAGGATGTGCAAACGGATGCGTGACGCGCGCTCCCTCAATGTAGCGCCTCGCGCTAAACTGACTCTCCCTTACATACTCCCAAGTTTATATCGTTTGTGCACCTGTACTCTATTCTCATCTACAATAACGTGATTGCCCTCTCAGGACCAAGTTCCTATACACGAAGGGCAGCAAAAAGTGTCATCGAAAAGATCTCTATTACAGTGGATCATAATTTTGAAAATGTATACTTGTAGACCTTCTCGTAGAAGTAATTACATAATTTTGTTTGTTTCGTTGCATTGTATTGTAGTGGCACACTTAATTGTGCTAGGGATCTCATTAAAGCTTTGAGTGCCCACAGCTCCCATATAGAATACTGACCTATCTAGGGTCGCGTCGCTAAAGTCTGGACAGTGAATGCCTTTAAAATCTAGGCACAAATCATTGTGGGTAGCACCTAGCACGTAATGGTGCATATTTATAAAGTTCATGTCAAGTAACGCGCTAAAACAACTTTTGTTCCTAGGATAGTTGTTTCCAACATGTATTGTTACTGCACTGATGTATGGGCTGTTAACAACATTGCACCGTAGTATTTCGCAATAATATTGCAGTAGGTCGCGTCATGTGCTAGATTACCTGAAGTTGTAATAGCTTGATTGTATCTACATCTCTATCGTAGATGATGGAGCTCACTCGTTTATTGTATGTTACATCCTAACCATTTAAATTGTACGAAAAACTGATTCCTATGTGCTGTGTACACATGTGTGCCTTGTACAATGTATCTGCACTGCTCACTGTTTTCTACAGCTAGGTGATCACGAATTGTTGAATATCTATACTTAACTGGACTTAAGGGGGACGTCCATTTCTCTAATAACCTGTCCAGTTTACAACTTGTACTAATTGTTACTTGCGGATTTTGGATCTTAAGTCTTTTGACGTAAATGTACCTTTCATAGTTATCAATTTATTAGAAAATAATAAGTTTCATACAAAATACAGCGATAGTATGAATTGAAAACTTTTTGCCTTTTTGTTTATGTGTATTATATTTAGGAATGAATCTGTTAAGTGTGTTTGGAAATCCAAATGAGATCACCTACTAGTGACTTAATTTAATATTGCTCTTCTAAAACCAAATCATTTGTCAGGTCATGAACTGTGATGATTAGTATGTTGCTGTTAATTGATTCATTGATATGAGTAACCATGTTGCAAATTAAATAATTAACATCATTGTAGTTGTAGTCAGAATGATAAGTTACTTATAGCTTATTTACATTCTTATGGACCTGTTATTTTTATCACTAGAATCTAAATTAAAGTTAGGTATATATTATACTTAAAAATCTAATAAAAATATAATATTCACTTACCTCTAGTTCCTTAATACTTTATTACATAGGTACATCATGTTGTTTTATGAATCATGATTAAGTTTATTCAAAATCGTTTCTTATGTAGGTCAAATAATACTCAGTTGTCAGTACCTCAAAGCCAGCCATGTTTTAGTTATTGCACATGTAGCTTAACCCTAAATAGTTCAGGAATCAAAGCTGATAATAGTAGGTATGATTAATGCTAACTAAGGTATTAGTATCACCCTATGCTTAGGTATTTACAGTAACATACAATGGTTCTGATACTCACTAATTTAGATTGCTCTGAAATTGGCCAACTCACTGAAGCGTCATACTGTTCTGTATGTGTGTGTTTCAATCGTATAGGACAAGCTACTACATATTATAAAAATTACCATCCATGTTACCTTGATTTTTTCCCATGTACATTGTTCTCATTTAGAAATATCCCTACTGTTTAATCATTGTGCAGTGTATAGTGTGTAATTTAACACATAGATGCGATATTTTTTCATGCGGATTAGGATTATAAAGCTTTGAATGTTAGTAACTTAGTGAAAATAGGAAATTCGTATTCACAGTAGATTCATTAAGTATGCCATGGACTTATACATGGAATACAATAGAATAAAGCAATATTATCCTTAACATGTGAAGGTTCATTTGGTGAATGATTAATGAATGCAAAATGTTTTTGTTCTTTGTCATGTGGCCAGTACCATTATGGAGGCTTAAAAACATGTGGATGGTTAAAATGAATGTTGTAAAATAAATATCAGCACAGTTGTGTGGACTCATCTTGTTATAAATTGAGGGCTAGTTTAATGTTGCTGTTTTTGGACATAACACGTACCAATTAAACTATTTAAACACACTATTTTAATTAGAATTTATTTATAGATGAAAAGTAATGTAAGTAAAATAAATCGTAACTTTTGCGAAAATCATACAAAGGAAGACTTGTGTAGTCTTATTATTATAATAAAAAGAAAATTATTCGAATTTGATTCTCACATGTACCTAATAGTTATTTATAGCCAGCCAATAAAGTATAATGAAGCCAGTTTGTTAGAAATTAGAACAGTTATGTAGGTAGATACCTACCTACTTACGGTACCTACCTACCTACATAATTATAGCTATATTTATTTAGAGGTCTATTAAGTTTAATCCCTTAGAAGGGATATTAGAGCTGTTATAAATTAGACCTGTTCATTGTTCAGTGCCACCCAAATAGTTTTCTCAAGTGTTATATAACTCACATATTTTGGCTAAAGAATGAGCAATACAATTTGACCAATTATTACAATAATAAAATCAATATAATCAATTATATCTCACATTTTTAGAGATAAACCTATTTGCTAAGTATTCATCAATCTATAACAGCTCTGTAGGAGTAATTTTACTTTAGTTTATTTGTTTTGAGCTGTTTAAGTATTTTTTCATTGCATAGCAACTTGTTATTCAGTACCTAATAGGACAGCACAAAATGAAATAGTTATTCAGAGTTGATACAAATATCTTAAATAATTAGAAGTTGGTTAGGTACAGAACAGTTTAGAGTACTTATAACATAGCAAGATTCATAGTTGTTATAAGCAAGTAGACTTTGGTTAAAAATATACTATTTTTACAAATTAATACATAGATATTGTTAAATATAGATTCACTGTAGTGTTTGTCCAAAATTATAATGTTATATAGATAAAATTATGATAATTATATCAAAATGAGATTGCTTACATAGAAATGGGCTGCAGTTATGTTAATGCATTATTTTAATCCTTAAATGTAATATTTAATTAGATTTGTTAATAAAATCTGACTACTTATAGTGGCTTACATTTCTAAAAACCTTTACCAGCCTATACAAAATGAAAACTCAGCATAAATAATAAGTTTCTTAAAGTTTGAAGTTGTTTAGCTTGTGCTGTGTAATAACTTAACCAATGAGATTGGTTGGTACCTCAACAAAAACAATTATAAAGAATTATTAGTTTCTTGGTAGAGTGCTGAACAAAGTAATTTATGTATTGTATCTATGAATCCTAAATATATACTTTGCAAAGTACTTAGATTCTTGTATTACTATAAGTTTCATAACATTTGTAGTCTTTGAAGTAAAACAAAATATAAATTAAAAAATATATTTCCACTCAAATCCATAGGTGACAGGAGAAAAGTATGAATCATGGAAATGCTATGTTCTTAGATCATACACGTGTCTGTGTGTAATCCGTGGGGAACTTGAAAGAGTGAGCGCCAAGAGCCATGATGTTGGGGAGAAGGCCAGCATTGGGGATGATGTTCCAGGATAGTGTAAGAGTCACATTGTTATGGGCCCTGAAAAATAATAACTTGCATTAGATAGGAATAATGATAAAGTTTTAGGATTGGATAAATTTTTTGCTTAGATGTAACTTTCTTTTCAAATCAAGGATGGGTTCTTATAGTCATCATCTACATCAACCATATTAGTCCAATGCTGGACATCAGCTTCCCCCAATGAGTGTCTGTTTCATTTAGGGGTAATACCCATAATCCCCACGCTGGGCTGGGTTCTTATAGTGCTTTTAAATAACTCTCGACTCTTTATAAAACTCTAAATAGAGAAACAATGTTTCACCAAGCTTTGTACCTATTAAGTATATAACTAATACTCACTTGAGACCATTGCCATCATCCCAGAAGTAGTACTTAGTATTCATATTCTTAAAATCTAGGAGAGCATTTTCACCACGTAGAATAATTTTGTCCCATAGCACAACTTGGTTCAACTCATTGTTGGGAGTGACGTATTCTGCTGTTAGATACAGGAATAATTGTTTGACATTCCAGTTGAAGAGGTGAGAGAGGTCAGTCTTAAGATCGAAGGTTAGGAAGCCGAGATCATTCCTTTCCCGGGATGCTCCATAGTCTGGTACATTTTTACTGAAACAGAAGGAACATAGAGTAGATAGAAGGAACATAGTATAAATTGGTTGTTCGCATAGTATTCATTATGGTTCTTTTTAATGAAGGTGCTGGAAGGACTAATTTAATCTACTAAAATGAAATCTAAATCGTGTTCAATGCCTTCTTATGACTAGGATGGAGCCACGAGTGCAGTCGTCAGTCTTTCTTACTTCGATTTGTAGCCATTTTCGTGAGGACATGAATGAAACTATGGTTGCAGGCAGCTTTATTTTACGGAGATTTGGTGAATTATAAAGTTGAAATTATACTTACACAACTACTTTCACTGTGTTCATCTGTGCGGCAGTCCTATAGTCTACGGTCAGCGTCGAGAGAAAACACAGGAAAGTAAGGCATGCTAAAACGCTGAGTGTGTATGTGAGGATTGCGTTTCCTCTGGTTAGCATAGAATACATTGTGACTTATTTTGTGATTCAATTGTTCTTTCAAAAATTACAACCAGGAAAAAGATAAATTCATAAGAAAAACTCGAGAGATTTTCGTTTCGTGTTGACGTTGCGTTGCGCTGGTCCGTGATGACTTTTCATTCGACACTGACATTTCAAGACACGTCATCGAATTGTCAATAAGCTTTGATTTTGCTCGCTTGGTTATACGGAACGTTGGTACTTGATCTTAGCTTGGATTCCAGTCTTTTAAGCTTTAAGATTCCAGGGTTGTGGGATTCAATGCTTTAACTACAAATATTAAATATTTACCTACGTTTGTACCTTGAGTAATCTTCCCTAAAATAGACGACAAATGTCCGCCTGCGATGCAGGAGGTTGCGTTGCGGCTTTGATTCCCTTTTGCGACAAATGTTTGTATGATCTGCAAATATTTGTTACCGGGTTCTGTGTCTGTTTTGTCTGTGGTGTTTACTACACTTGTAGGCCTACTAACTTAGCGTCAAGTCGTGACAATCGGTTTAAAAATGGTTTAAAACCAAACACAAACACATTCTCACACTCGAGAGTAACAACGAGAGACGGCCACTAGAGTGTTGAGTTTGGTTTTAAACAATTTTAAACCGGATCAAATTGATTATTTAAATAAGGTTATCAAAATCAGTAGAGCCACATTTACAAATTTTTATACAGTTTTTACGTTCTACCTCGTTAAAATCAAGAAAATAGTTAAACTTAAGAAAAACATAGTCATCAACACAACACCAACCATTATATACCGAAAAAATGGTTTATTTCGTTTTAAACGGATTATTTGAATTGGTTCCATTCCAGGATAGGTACATCTAGATCCTAGTTCTACGATTATAATAAAAAATAATTTTATTATATGTACTAGTAGGTAACAGTACCTACATAGCAATTATCAATTTCAAGTTTTTTAATGAAGATTATACCTAAAGGTTCGATGCCTTAAATAATATACTCAATAAATAGGTAAATCATTATATTAACGAAACAGCATATAAAAACAATGAAGCGATTACTGTAACTATTGTTGAAATAACCGCAGTAGCTCCACTGCCGTTGCATGGCACTCCACCAGGGATAGAACGGCAGAAGCAAGCTCTTGTGGTGAAGCTGCCATTTGTTTGCGTGTAGCAGCCACTTGTGATGGCATGGTTATTGCTGCTTACTGCCCGAGTGCACATGTATGTCGAGTTTTCAACTATAAAAAAAATGGCCTATTAAGTACCTAACTAAAATAATTATAATATGTGAAAAGAGTATCTACTTAGAGGGACATAATGAGGACTAATTGAAGAAGTAAGTCCTATCCTGTCTTATGCATAATTTATCTTTATAATGAGCAATCTTCAGTATTGTAAGCCGGTAGGTATAGGTAGGTAAGTAGGTATAGGTAGGTAAGTAGGTAGAGCGGATTATCAAGAGTTAAGTCAAAAATGTTTGTTAAAATTGCCATACTTACAATTTACGTTAAAATGACTGTCTTGTTAGATAGGTAGAGTGAGTGGGGGGAAGATGAAAAAAGGGGTAAGACAAAAAGTATTCAATAACACCAGATTTATAGTACTTATGACTGTGCTGGCAACAGCGTTAGGGCCACCAATTTGTTACTTATCACAACTCAGTCAGCAGTTGCGGCTGAGAATGCCTGGTTGTGTGTAAAGTGCAATTTTCTAAGACAGTGTGTTTTTCAGGATTCACAAAAGTGATTTCATCTTGCCCCGTGTCTTGTAAATTAAATTACAAGGCAGGTACGAGTGTTTCATTGAAACATCTGCCTATTATTTTTTGTACATATTTATGTAATTACTTCTAAATCTCTCTATTTCTCGTATTTTAGAATTTATTTCAACTTTTCATCTTTCCCCATTTACATTTAACGGGGTAAGACAAACATATCAATGTTTTAATTTTGACCCTTTTTCAGATTTCATACTAAAAGCCAGATGTTCTCAAACTGTATCTTTGTGTAAGTTTCAGGAAGAAAATAAGAAATAAGAAAACAATTGCTGAAAGTAGTAAAAACAAAAAATAACACGAATGCTAAGAAATGTGAAATAAAAAAAGAATCCAATAGAAAAAGAAAATTCTTTAAAAAGTACAAAAGAAAAAAATTAAGAACTATTTATGGTGATGAAAAAGAATATTCATATAGGTTTCATGTGAAATAAAAAAAATTCAGTTTTTATTTCATTTTTCATTAATAGATAATTTTTTTTTTCTTCAGTCAAAACATGTGCAAATTGGCTCCAAAGTTTGAGAATCTCTTCTTCAATCTTCCCCCAGTGGGGTAAGTTCGGAATATATATATTTTTTAAATTTGTTATATCTTTGTTAAAAATAGGTATTTTGGCACTACAGTCAGTTACAACTTTTTAAATTTCTTAACACTATAGACTAAGGACCATAAACTTTGCATAAGACCTGCCTAAGACACGTTTTAACGATTTTAGATTTTTATTCGATCTTACCCCGTCACCTTTTCATCTTCCCCCTGTTTCAATTAAGTAAAAAAATAATATTTTTAATTACACTTTTCTACTTTTTGGACAGCTTTATCAGGCTGTTATTGACATATTATAAAAATCTAGTCTTTACCCTTTAATTATGTCCAATTTACTTTTGGCTAAAGTTAATATCTATTCTTCTACATGGATTCAAAAACAACACTGACCATCTCATCAAAAAACCGTTCGATCTTGCCCCCACTCACTCTATTGTTTTTTGAAAGATAGGCAGGTATTGCAAACGTTACCTTCTTGTCGATTTGAGTCGATTTTCTTTTTCTTATAATTGTTTAATTTCATTCATTATTCGTCGTCGAATTTAAAAATTCGACGACGAATAATTTTAGTTTTTCTTTTTTAGTTTTGTTAGTTAAGTTTAAAACATTATTTACTGAGAAGGGCTTGAGTATAGTAGGTACCTAGCTGTAATTCTTGTAAATTTACCTTGTCCATTGAAATAGTAGGTGTAAGTAGCACAGATATCGTTGCTAGCCATAATACAGGAAGCGTTTAGTTGATGGTTTGCCCAGATGTAGTGGACGTCTGGCCATGTTCCATCGTCTGGAATTTCCAAAAAGGTTATGGAAGAGATAAGTACCTCGGAAAGTAAGTTAAAACTAAGTGTAACTACACTACTTCTATGTTCCAAAGTCACAATTTGACGTAGATAGGGACTCTAGCTAAGGCACACCCTTTCTCTATTAGGTTTCCCTGAACTCTCTCTCACTCTCTATGGCATAAATAATCCAGTAATGGAAATAAGTAATGCTGGACAACCCACACTCCATTATTTAGCCCCAAGCTAACCAGAGCTTGTTTTAATGGGTAGAAGATACTTAACTGATATTAATAGGTAGGGGATAGGTGTACAAAATGATCCCTCGAGGTAAAATGATCCCCTATGGTTCCCAGCAAACTACTAATGCCATCTATCTGATTTATAAGCAAACGTCTTTCCCGTTCCCCGCTCAGTGATCTCACAAGGTGTCATGGCGGTGTGAGTGTTGTGCGTCGAAATATTTCGGAAAAAAGAAAATCGGTGTGTTTAATCTAAGGTAAGCATAAAAATAATGTTTCATTGTTGAAATTTGGTTGCATTTTCCCGAATGAATGTTTTACTGGCTGTTCCTATCAATATTCAGTTTACTCTCAAGCATGCTACGATCTCAATAAGGTTATGTTTCGAGATTATTTTTAGACATGTTATGAAAAATGTGCTCTTGGGGTCAAACGATCCCTTTTCGCAGGTACAAAATGATCCCTGGAATCATACTAAACTTAAATTAATGTTTTTAAGTTTGTTTTTTATATACCTGTGTACGATTGCTTTTTACCTTTCCGTCCCAATTATATAAATATATATTAATGATTTTTATACACATGATGCTTATATTTTTACAGATTATCATACGAGCAAATACGAAAGGAAAACTACACGTCAAAACTGGAGTGAAAATTCCATGACAAAAGCTTTAGAAGCTGTGAAAAAAGGATAGTTGATGAGTTATTACTATGTGTTATTAAATATTTCTGATCTCAAGAAAAAGAAAGATGTTTAATGATTGTTTAGGTTCTGTAATTTCTACCTTGGTATTTAGACACAGTGTTCATAAGGTACCTACTATAAGAATTTAAGTAAACTATTTTTGATTATTATTTGTGTTGAAAATAAACATAATCGTGATTATGTACTCTTATCTTTTATTCTAACTATAATAATAGGGGATCATTTTGACCCTACCCCAGGGATCATTTTATACACCTAGGTGTCCAAAATGATCCTTTAGTAATGTTTTTGAAAATCTGAAATAAATCTTGTAAAAGTTAAAGAACGCAAAATAAGGGTATGCTGAAACGTTAGCACTGAAATTATTCATCTTGATCTCCTTCAACATTTTCAATAACCTTCATACTTTGGACATAATCAAGCTTTTCCCTTAGGGGGATCATTTTGTACACCTATCCCCTACCTACATTACAATACAGAGAGATGTTAAACTTTTAGAGAACACCCCGAACAAACATCTGCAGATTTTTTTTTCCCAATGCTGGTATCGAACTCGCAATCTCCTGCGTCTTTGACAAATCTTCGCCCGCTGTGCCACTGAGATGTCAAAAACTAAAAGAACTCAGAAGAATAAAGACTTCGAAGCGATGTCACATGACTCGAGAAAAGCTTCTCTCGACGGTGACGCCAGGAAAATAAACTTTAGTTCGATTCTTGCTGGCATTTCCCATTAAGTATTTTGAAGATTACTTGAATATTTAACTAACGCCCGAATACTCACGTAGTAATGCTAGAATCTTTGCTCAAACATAACCAAGGAGCATATAATGTATACCCTAGGCGGGAACATAACTCAATGAAAATGTGTTTATAAATTGGTCACTGAGACGCGCTTATATCTGAGATCCGTTTGAGTAGGTACCTATTCGGGGTTAAGTTTTATAAATAGGTACTTACAAGAAGCAACAAGCGGCTCAAAGCAAGGCACACCGCCCGACAGCCTTGTGGCGTCGTTGCAGGTCGCATTCAGGAATACGCTCTCGTTGTTGAACCTAGGGCCGAGCCACGTGAACTGGAAGCATCTAGACTGAGGCGACTGAGCGGCCACTTCTATGACCAAACCTTAGGGAGGAACGGCTAGATTAGAATAAATTCTAGAGATAAGGTCCAAACAATTCCATTATGTTTAGGCTATGTCCCCAGTAGGCAAACTGTGAGCGGCCGACTGAGTGAGCCGTAAATTTGTGGCGAACAGCTACAAACTCAGATCAGTTTGCGTCACTGGAACCTGCGAGTCGATCGCTAACTGAGACAGTCGGCGCACGTAACGCTGTAAACTGCGTAGGTACAGTGAACGCAAACTAGCAAACTGTGGACGCTCAATTTAAAATATATGGAAGGGCGTACTAAACTGATACGCCGCGCGCCGCAAACTCAGTCGGCTGCTCACAGTTTGGCTACTGGGGACACAGCCTTATAAACGTGCTACGTGTAGGTAGGTACTTCTTCCATAAGTTGCCATAAAATTTATGTGTGTAGAAAATTATCCACCCGCCGCTGTAACTATTAGGTTGGTACAGATGTGACAGCCAAAAGAACAAAGCGGTTTTTATGGCGAAAGAAAAAAATTAAAAGAAAAAATTTAATCTTAGCGCAAGGCTTGTGTGAAGAACTGCAGAGCGCCAAATCGTGAAAGTTTAAACATATTTTAGTTTTTTACATTTGCGCTAGATGGCGTTACGGTGAAGATCTGAGTAACTTTTGAAAATTTCAAATTCTATACGTAGGTATATCAAGAGTAGACTATATGATTTTCCTGCTCTTCAATCTGAATCTACCTTTCTAAGGTAGATTCAGATTGAAATTTGATGTTTAGGTATAACTATGTCCAGCTGTGGACTAATATAGGCTGATGATGATGCTGAAAATTTCAAGTCATAAGCGTCCTACATTAAAAAGGTACAGACATTTCAATACGGAGCCAAACTAGGAATCCCAAAGTTTATTAACGCTTTATCCCAATTTCAGGAGTTTTTGATATTCAGTCTCATATGGTGTTCAATAATTTATAATATTAAGTATGCTCTGTATAAATATCAAGCATCGTTGGTATATCGGGCCACTGATTAAGGCGCAAACAGGAGCTAAAGTGGTACCACCACTTATTTAGTCGTTTATTTCGTTTTCGTTAACAAACTGTACGTGTGAGTTTCGGAAATTCCTTTGTTTAACGGAGATAAGATAAAATAAGTGGTGGAGCTACTTTAGCTCCTGTTTGCGTCTTAAAGAGTCACAAAAAACACAAAAAGAAGTTAGGGGTGGAGTTTCCGAAAAACCCGTCTTATCGGGTGTCTGTGTAGTAAAAAAGGTGCCTACTCAATAAATTTTAGATTTCTAACTACAGCAGGTTGAGCTGGGCTTTGTCTCCAAAAATTCGCATATTATACTTGCGACCCGCCTCAGCTTCGCACGGTTTTATTATACGTATAAACCTTCCTCTTCAATCACTCTATCTACTAAAAAACCGCATCAAAATCCGTTGCGTAGTTTTAAAGATTTAAGCATGCAAAGTGACATAGGGATATAGGGACAGAGAGAGCGACTTTGTTTTATACTATGTAGTGATTAAGAAGATGAGTTTTGAGGGCTCCTCCCTAATTGTCGCTCAATTAATATAGGTATTAGAGTCTTTTTCACGAAAGAAGTCCCCTAGACGCGGCGCTGTAGTAGTACGACCGAATGAAGCCAGCAAGCATATGGCAATCTGTCAAATTTAGTTCCACCAGTTGCCGTGGGACTTTTTTCGTGAAACGGACTTTAGGTAGTTACTAAAAGGGTACAACTTACCTATACGGAACTTACCTATTAATCGTCAGGATCTTGTTTTAGTTTCTTTGTGAATAAGAAATACTACTTAATTGTAACAATAACTAGTTACCTACATGTTACAAAAAAGGTATGATTTTTTAAATAGGTATGTAAATAAATCAATACCTACTCACATGAAATTAGTAATCCCAAAGAGACAGAAAGAATAAACCGACACATTTCACGAACATTGGATTCTCTCCTAAATAAACAATGGTTTGTGCAAAACAAATAGATAATGTAGAGATCCACTCACTCAAGTTGGTTAGTACGTAAATGACGATTGCATTGTTTACTTATCATAAAAATTATTATCACTGATATTAGTTTATTTTACTGATAGTAGATTATTAGGTATGTGGAACGGATAATTATGATTTCCACGATAAGATAATCAGGTGATTGTTTGAAAATTATCGATGGGTTTATTTAGTTATTGGCACTGATTTACGTATAGGTAGAACGATTTATCTACAAAATGGTTTTCGAAGATCAAGACGAAGTTTCCGTATGGTCTAAGATCCGACTGCAAGATTAGCCCGCTTATCGTTTTTTGTTTAAAACCAAATTTTTGTGTTTATTTGTAAGACTTTTACAAATAAACATAAAAATTTGTATACCTGTTTATATCTGCCTGGTGCGGCCAGGTGAGCAATGTCAACCGTAATTTTTTTGAATCTTTACATAAATTACCGTCATGTAGACGTTATTTTATTAAAAAAACAAGTGAACGTAATTTTATGCCAAAAATCTATAAACGAAAAATACTTGCGGCCAAATTCTGATAGGCAACCTGGTAGATACAATTATTCTCCTTCTTACAAATAAACATAAAAATTTGGTCAAAACAAAAAACGATGAGCGGGCTAATTCTGCAGTTGGATCTCATACTAGTAGGAGTATGTGGGCTAAGGAAACGGACCTAAAATGGACCGGAATTAAGTATATGTATTTGGTTCTTGTTTGCGCCTTAAATGTCGATAGCAGAGGAATACTAGGCCCTCCCAACAGTGGGACAAAATAAGATAGTCATCGTAAGGATGCATTCCTCTAGGAATGAAACCAACCAAATATACAGAAAACGATGTATTTTCTTAAATTCTTTATTTATTATCTATAATATAAAAATGAATCGCAAAATGTGTTGGTAAGCGCATAACTCAACAACGCCTGGACCAATTTGGCCAAATCTTTTTTTAAAATATTCGTTGAAGTTCAAGGATGGTTTTTACGGCGAGATAAATATGATATTTGACAAATAAATAAATTTCCCCGCGGGCGACGCTGCGGGGCGCAGCTAGTTTATTATATTTACTAGTTCTTTATTTATTTGAAAGGAGTTTAATCATATTGACTATGGCATTCCCCTATGGGCAAAATTATATTTTTACACAACACAAACCTAATTCACTACATAACTAGTATGAAACAAAGTCGCTTTCTCTGTCCCTATGTCCCTATGTACCTATGCTTAAATCTTTAAAACTACGCAACGGATTTCGTTATAGAGTGATTCAAGAGGAAGGTTTATAGGTACGTATAATAAAACCGCGCGAAGCCGGGGCGGGTCGCTAGTATATTATAAACGCGAAAGTTTGTAAGTATGGATGGATAGATGGATGGATGTTTGTTACTCTTTCACGCAAAAACTATTGAACGGATTTGGATGAAATTTGGCACACAGATTTTAGTCTGGAATAACACATACCTAGGCTATATTTAATCCCGGAATTCTAACGAGAACGGGAATAACGCAGGTGAAACCGCGGGGCGCTGCTAGTTTTATATAATTTTTAGTAAGCCTGATACTTGCCTGAGGAAGAAAAAGTCGGTTGGTACAGATTTATCCAAGTTTGCGAACTAAAGATTGAGTATTATTGTCTTAAATTTTCATCTTAATAACTTAACAAAGAAAAGAAAAACGGTTTTAATTATCCGATCTTTCAAGTTCTCTGCGTATGAATGGGCACATATTTGTAAAGCAGATAATTTAAATAATATTTCGATTTTCCTCTTCCTTAATACACAAGGATTATAGACCCTTGGTAAAGATTTTTTTGCTGATAACAGACGGTTGAATGTAGCTATGATAAAACGCTTCTGATAATAATTCCTGTATAAAATCCGCTTCGAGCGCCTTTTCTCTGATTCATATGGCTGAAAGAAAGGATTACTTCGAAGCCCTTCCGAAAAGGGTTCTGAAGGTAAGGATTTTACCTATAATCGTACCAGGACTAGCAAGCTTTATTTAAAGGTAGCCTACGCGTAGCGTCTTCGTTCCGGGTGTTTTCTCGTGGCTTAATTGAATCCAAATCAGTAAGGCTATATTTAATATTAAAATGAAATGAATGAATGATGAATATCTATGGACTAAGCGATTTTTTTAAGATAACTCTCAGCCCAAACCTCTGAAGCTAGAAACCTGAAATTTGGAAGGAAGGTACTCTTACTATACAGAAAGATTATAAAAACGGATTTTTGGAAATTACACCCAAAAGGTGAAAAAGGGTTTGAAGTTTTATTTGTGTTTTTTATAACTCTTACGCAGTAGCCCGTTAGCTTGAAACATGTAGAGCATACATACAATTTTAAATTATTGAAGACGTGTTTCAAGGTTTTTTAAATAACTCCTGAACGATAGATAAATAAATAAATAATTCCATACAGTCCACACAGCATCATCTAGCCTAAAGTTAAGCAGAGCTTGTGTTATGGGTAGGTAGGTACTAGATGACTGTAATAAAACGGGTTACCGTGTTGAAATGTCATTATTATACAGTATGCTTATGACCTGAAATTTTCAGTATTACTGACAATTATATAATATAAAACGAGCGGAAAGCTTTTAATGTATAGCGAGCAAACTGCCTGTCAATAATACCACCTGTACCTCTATACTTATTATAATATGTCAAGCCTACCGTACATGGCTAGTATCCGTTGAGACAGGCCGCCGATGTCTAAATGCATAATCATAAAGTACTAAATGGTCATAAACTTCTCACTGTGATGAATGTTTTCTGCATCCGTGTCAATATAATTTTATACTCTACCTGATGGACGGAGTTTTACTTGATTGCTGCTTTTACTCGCACTGAATATTTTGAGTACTCACAAACTGACTCGATTTATGATGCCGGGACCATAAGAATAAATAATAACTACGTCTGTTCTTATTCTTATGCCGGGACCAAAGATTAGAAGAAAACTAATTTGCCGCATTTAGGTACGATTAGGTTGTGGTTTAAGGTTTTCCCTATAGCAGTAGAAACAATGTCTACGTTGTAGTGCGAAAGAGAGTGTAGCCTAGCCGTTATTAATTTAATCATTGTAAATTGAACCCAATCTCGTATTCATAAACTATAAAAGTTACAAAATAGTCAGTTCTAAAACTAAATAACAAGGCATGGCAAGGTATTTGAAAGGTTTCTGTTTTGCAGGGAATTAGTCTTCCTTACTACATTATGGTTTCTACAATAGGTTTTACTTCTTCTAATATCAGTTTGTAATATGAAGAAAAAATATTACATTTGGAAGATTAAATTCAAAGTTTTTTCTACAGATTTATCAATAAGTTTCCCGTGCCGATATCCGTTGATAGATATTACTATATGCATGATGGAACAGATAGCGATTTCCCGTCCAGAGACGAGGAAATGGAATTATTCCCGTCCGCCAGGGAACATAAGCCGATTCTGCCTAACCTCGTTCAATCAGAGTTGTAAAAGTCTGCACTCGAATTTGAGCACTTCAAAAAATTGCCGATGCAAGTCGGATTCATCAAGGCTTTGGTGTTCTGTGTTGTGAAATGTTTGTTCGTTGACTTTGATGGATATCCAGATACTAAATGTTTACTCGTTGGTTTTGAGACCTGAATTATTATTTTTTCTTTTAACTAACTGATTATTTTATTTATGATAGCATGTACCTAAAATAGATATGAAATAGATAAAAAAAAATCTCGTATAATTAGTCATTGAGAAAAAACGTTTTTTTTTAATGTCCGCGTTTGAGGACATCCGTACTAGGGCATGTAAACCGGTTATTCGGTTAATCGAAAAACCGGTTAACCGACTGATTTTACCTCGGTTTTTAACCGGGTTTTTTGGTCAGGAAAACCGGTTATTTCGGTTATTTTTTTTTCTTTAAACTCAAGAATTTGTCCCTCATCTGTATTAAAATTGGGTCATAAAGAAAACTATTTAGTGTTATTATGCAGTGTATGCATATAATATTACGATCCATCTAACTGTTTTATAACATTTTAAGATTTTCATATGTAAATCTTACCAGATAGAGATTATTGAAGGAAAATATTTTCATCACACTTCATTACACTTCCGAGCTATAAACTGGAATCACTTCATCGCTGGTTTTTGCAGACCATATTTTACAGTTTTCATGCAATAAACTGTAGGTTGGGGTATATTATTTTAAATATAATTTTATTACATTCCAAACTCTTTCGATATCATAGCGAAAAAAAATGTCATCATATATCATGGAACACAGGGAATTTATGCAATTTTGTCATCAGTCCAATCAGTCACGTCACTCAAAATACTGGAATTACATAAAATGGAAACCACACCAATAGAAGCCGCTCAAATCGTCACCCTAATCCAGCAAGGGTTCTCTCAGCGTACTATCGCTCGACAGCTTCATCTGAGCCAGTCCTGTGTCTCCAAAGTATACAACAGGTTTAGAGAGACTGGAAACTTAGTCCGAAGACCAGGATCTGGACGACAGCGATGCACTTCGGCGAGAGATGACCGATTTATTGTCAGCACTTCTCTCCGAAATCGACATCTAACCGGCGTTGACGTCCAGCGGGAGCTCGGAGAAGTTCGAGGGAGAACTGTCAGCGAGTGGACAGTGAGGCGAAGACTCAAAGAAGCTAACTTGACCGCAAAAGGCCAGGAACGGGACCCAAATAGGGCATGTAAACCGGTTATTCGGTTAATCGAAAAACCGGTTAATCGACTGATTTTACCTCGGTTTTTAACCGGGTTTTTTGGTCAGGAAAACCGGTTTTTTCGGTTATTATTTGTTTCTTCAAACTCAAGAATTTGTCCCACATCTGTATTAAAATTGGGTCATAAAGAAAACTATTTTTAGTGTTATTATGCAGTGTATGCATATAATATTACGATCCATCTAACTATTTTATAACATTTTAAGATTGTCATATGTAAATCTTACCAGATAGAGATTATTGAAGAAAAATATTTTCATCTACACTTCCGAGCTATAAACTGGAATCACTTCATCGCTGGTTTTTGCAGACCATATTTTACAGTTTCCATGCAATAAACCGTAGGTTGTGGTATATTATTTTAAAGATAATTTTATTGGCTTTCAAACTCTTTCGATATCATAGCGAAAAAAATGTACATCATATGTCATGGAACGTGAAAACAAAAGACATAATTTTTTGGAACGAAACATCAATTTTTTCAACCTCCTGAATCCCTATAAAAACTGGGAATTTATGCAATTTTGTCATCAGTCCAATCAGTCACGTCACTCAAAATACTGGAATAACAAGAAAATGGAAAGCACACCAATAGAAGCCGCTAAAATCGTCACCATAATCCAGCAAGGGTTCTCTCAGCGTACTATCGCTCGACAGCTTCATCTGAGCCAGTCCTGTGTCTCCAAAGTATACAAGAGGTTTAGAGAGACTGGAAACTTAGTCCGAAGACCAGGATCTGGACGACAGCGATGCACTTCGGCGAGAGATGACCGATTTATTGTCAGCACTTCTCTCCGAAATCGACATCTAACCGGCGTTGACGTCCAGCGGGAGCTCGGAGAAGTTCGAGGGAGAACTGTCAGCGAGTGAACAGTGAGGCGAAGACTCAAAGAAGCTAACTTGATCCCGAAACGGCCAGTTACGGGACCCAAATTGTCTACAGCCCACCGACAAGCCCGACTTCAGTTTGCTAGTGATCACTTAGATTGGGATATACAGCAATGGAGCCGAGTTTTGTTCGCGGACGAGACTAGGATGTGCCTGCATGGCAGCGACCGTTGACGGAGAGTCTACAGGAGACCGGGAGAGTGATACGCACAATGCTGTATAGCGGAAACAGTGGAATATGGGGGTGGATCTTGTATGATGTGGGCGGGGATTTCAATTGAAGCTAAAACGGAGCTGGTATTCGTACCCGGTGGAGGTCGGGGAGGAGGACTAACCGCAGAAAGGTATATGAACGACATTCTGCTGGGCCTTGTACTACCTTACGCCGGGTTTATTGGCGAAAATTTCCTGCTAATGCACGACAATGCCCGCTGCCACACTACCTGGAAGAAGTCGGGATTCCCACAATAGACTGGCCAGCCGTCAACCCTGACATGAACCCTATCGAACACTTGTGGGACGAGCTGAAAAGGCGGGTACAAGGAAGATCTCCAGCTCCGGCGTCAATAGAAGACCTAAAAACTGCTCTTATCGAAGAGTGGCAGGAAATTCCACAGGATTCCATCAAGAAACTCATTAGGTCAGTGAAAAACTGTTTACAAGCAGTCATTAGGGCCAGGGGGGGCAATACAAAATATAAAGCGGGAAATAACAAAGATTTTAAATAAAAATTTGATATTTTCATATTACTTCTTATAAATTTAAACATCAGCAACTTCGACCTATTGTAATAATTCACTAAATGAAGGTAGGAAACTTAATTAAATTTAAATAGGTATATAATATTTTTATACCATTCGAAAGCTAACAAAATTTCTTTTCAGATGGTTTACACCAATCTGCAGTTTATTCCATGGAAACTGTAAAATATGGTCTGCAGAAACCAGCGATGAAGTGATTCCAGTTTATAGGTCGCAAGTGTAGAAGCAGGAGAAAGGATTTAAAATGTTTTAAAGACATAAAGGAACATTATTAACGATTCATAAGAAATATAGTCGATTGACAGATTGATTGAAATAAATGAACTATAGCGTATTTTAATCAATCTCTAGCTTACGGAGTTAGAAAGAAGGGCTAGAACTGTAGGGCTTGCAATCAACCACGACAAAACTAAATACATCCACATGAAGCGCTACAAAAACACCCGTGTTAAACGTAAAGACTTAGATGAGGGACATGTGGTGTATAAGGGTGCTGCAAGCTTCAAATATCTGGGATGCAATATAACAGATACAGGTTCTAGGGAAGATGAAATCAACATTCGCATCCAGAACACCTTGCGGTGCAGTGCAGCGCTTCATAAAGTGTTGACGTCCAGACTTCTGAGTCGAAGCACCGAAATCCGAATATATAAAACTGTTATACGTCCTATTCTGATCTACGGTTGCGAAGCCTGGACGTTGACGCTGAAACAAGAAAACAAACTCCTCGTGGCTGAGCGTAAGGTGCTGCGTAAGATCTTTGGTCCGACCAGACGAACAGATGGAACATGGCGACAGGTTGTCCCAAGGGTGAAAAAAAGGATGAAAAAAAGTCTTTTAAGACATTTACAAGGGTAGGCAACGCGCGTGTAATGTCTCTGATATGCAGGCGTCCATAGGCTGCGGTAACCTTTTGCCATCAGGCGGGCCGCATGCTGTTTGCTACCTTGGTGGTATAAAAAATACTGCACGTGGTACATTTCTGTTAATATCGACAATATTATATGTTTTAATTATAAGAAATGTGATTTAAATCAAGTTAATGAGTCCTTAGATAAATATAAGTACATTTTAATACAGATTTTATTGTTTTAATTCGTCTTGTAGAAAATAACCGAAATCACCGAAAAAACCGGTTTTCACCGGTTTTGAAATCAGAAAAACCGAATTAACCGGTTTATAAAATAACCCGGTTTTTACATGCCCTAATCCGTACTAAGTGATGTGTTGATTTCTAAAGGGAGAATTTTACAAGCAAACAAATTGTGTTATTTTTATAGGATTTTATTTACATAAACAAAATAAACGTAAAAAAAAACTGAAACCTAGCCTCCTTGGTGAAACAAACATACAGGTAAATACGGTATATAGGATAAATGGACCCTAGTCATAGGTATGACCTAATTTGTATAAAATCGGTAAAAACGTTACACGTTTTGATCTACTGCATGTGAAATAGAAGAAAGCAGTTCTTTTCCTTTGTAAGGCATAGATGTACTTTGCATTTTAGGCATTTTACTCTAGATTTTCCTTTGCAACCAGGTAATTTACATCGTGTTTCAGCCCCTCCTTCGTGCGCTGGAAAGTGACCGATACCGTCACGAGCTACTTCGACTGCAGGGCGAACTTCTCCTGGTCTTCTTGGCACAATTTGTGGCGAGGGGGAGCATGCACTTGGTCTTCCTCTTTTTGCTGAGGTGTGTTTACTTTGGGGAACCAAACATTCAGATATCCGGCGGCGAAAGTGAAGCAATGTTAGCTGTTTTTGACTCCTTTGTGTTTTCCAGCGGTCTATGTCTCCATCGAATATGCTGTTTCGTCGTCAGATTTTCAAAACTAACCGTTGATTCTTCTATTTCCGCATCTAATACTCCTGTCTCCTGGTCAACGTCCATGGGGTGCTACTTTCAGGCATTTCACCAAGATCAAGGCCAAAATCCTCTTCATGTTCTGGGTAAAATTCTCTTTGATTTTGATTCACCGCATCTGCACCCAATCTTACAGGCCTTGATTGCTGTCCCAACATATTCCCACTTTCATCGTCATCGTCTGACGACGACAACTCCAAATCCGACAGATTTCCTTTGCGAAGCGCTCTCAATGCGTCTTGTGAAAAAAAAATCAGTAGGTAACAATTTCAATTCTGAAAAAACACAAGCTGTTAGAAAAATGTTTCTACAATTCGATAACGCATCAATAAACTAACGGTTTACATAGGAAAACTTTTGAAAATTGTCCAACCTTTTTAGTGTTTGATCCGTTTCAAAAAAATCAGTTGAAAACGGTTGTCCGCAAATGAGTACATAAATAAAAATCATTTTTTTCCTATATAAAACAATAATAAATAACCATAAATTACGTCACTTATACGCAGAGTAAATAATCCTATCGTTTTAATATTTTTCACTGTGGAAATGAAAGAAAAGCAAAATATTCCATAATAAATAAAATAGCTTACCTTGGCAGACACAAAATTTGAACACTACTGGTCTACATTTTATGAAATAGTACTCAAAATCATCAAAAGATGGCGTTTTGAGCATGTTTGTGGAAATTCAGATATGTTATCTATACACTGTAATAAATTTTTGACATGAATTCAAATAATTTGGTACCTTAATATTTTTTCAAAGTTTATGTCCGCAACTGCGGACGCCAGGTCTGAAAGGGTTATATAAAATCTTTATTTTAGACCAAAAGCAGAACATCTAAAATAATACTTACCCAAGCAATAAATACGTGACATGTGTGTGTATGGGTCTGAGACGATTCGATTCGTCAAATTTATACTTACTAAATAATATGTTTCGGAATCTGTACATACTTATGTTTTATTCTTCTTATTCTAATTCTAATTCTTTAATTTAAATTTTAATTTATTGTTTTGCTCTTGGATTGTTTAAAATTTGTATTTCTCGTTTAATGCATGCAATTAGGTTTAATTATATTACTTATATCCACTGCTTTCTCATAGTTCATGCTGTGTACACATGCCTAGGGATACAATTAGGGATTGCAATCCGGTATCATTTTCAATCCGGCCGGATTTCACCGGATTGACGCTAATCCGACCGGATCCGGACGGATCCGGCCGGATTTCAAAGTTAATTGGCCTAGTATTTAGTGATTTTTAGTTTTGATAATCTATAATATAAAAATGAATCGCACAATGTGTTGGTAAGCGCATAACTCAACAACGCCTGGACCAATTTGGCCTAATCTTTTTTTTAAATGTACGTTGAAGTTCAAGGATGGTTTTTACGGCGAGAAAAATATGATATTTGACAAATAAATAAATTTCCCCGCGGGCGACGCTGCGGGGCGCAGCTAGTAATACATAAAAAGAAAAATAAAATACGTATTTATGGAAAATGAAGTCATATTTTTTGGTACTAATTGTAATTTTTGGCTATTTGTACTAAATGAAATTAATAATCTTCTGAAAATTCTAAATATTAAAGTTAGTAATCAGTCTGACTCTCATTATTGCTGTATGTAAGTATCTGAAAGTACTTAAGTATAATACTATTAAACTCTTATTGATAATCTACACAGACTTAAATTAACAAAACAGTCTTTTAAATTTATACTTATAAAATCAACTTCAGTTCATAAGAAACAATAAAACAAGATGCATTTATTTTTTTCAAAGCAAAATGGAAGTGAATTATATTTCTGTGCCTGAAAAAACGATCTAAAAAAACATATAGTGTTGATTGTACTATCTCCTAATCTGCTACTGATGGCACTACAAATATTACCTGCAGCAGAAAAGCCCCTTTGTGCCTCAACACTGGTTGGCCTAATCGCCAATGAGTGATAAGTGTTTTCCTTTTACTCCTTTGACTTCATACGAATCCTTTTTAAGTATTTTTTTCATAATCTGTTTCTTTTTTAGCTTTAACTTTTCCTCTATACCCTAGCCATCTGGCAAATGCGCGCGCGCGCGACATTCCCAGTTCACGTTCGCGTATTTTTTGCTTTACCGGATCCGCCACCGGATCCGGCGGTGACTCACCGGATCCGGTATGTCCAATAACACGCCGGATCCGCCGGATTACCGGATCCGCCGGACCGGATTGCAATCCCTAGATACAATCTAGATATTATTACTGTGTCTTTTTATGTCCTACATTGGATTGTATTCTGTTTTGTGTGCCAATAAATAAATAAATAAATTCTGGTACACTAAATGTTTTTTTTTTGTAAAGTAAACTAACGTACCTTCCCAATATCTACCTTCTTTGTAATTAATATACCATAGCACAAGCTTAGCTAGCATGGACCTAGTTTATGTCGTAGTATGCTAGATCTTAGGTTTATGTTGTGCGAATTTACAATTTTTTTTAATTCGTAATCGTCGTCATCGTAGTCAGACGCAGTCCTCATTACACCCAATGCTAGGCCCTCATTCAATTATTGTCAACTTCCTATAGTACTACCCCTTTTTATTCATCATCATCATCACGAGCCTACTACTCATCCATTTCATTCTCTCCTTCTGTATCTGCAGGCGTGAATGCAGCTTTTATAATGATTGCCTTCTTATGTGGTAATTGTCTTCACCTATATTTTTTATATGCTGGTACCTATGTACTATGGTTAGTTTTGTATTGCACCTCTAAATTCGTATAGGTAGGTATGTATGTATTTTATCAATCGAATTTCTGTTATTTAGTATCGGTGTACCTACTATCAAACCTTGTTTATATTATGAACTCCATACTAAGATTGGTAGAAAAATCACTCTTAGCGATAAGGCTGCCTTTTGTATTGTGTTTATTTATACTTAGATATAAGATTTAATTTTATATTACTTTGCAGGACAATAAAGTGTTAATCATTCATACTTGTTCAATGTTGGACAAAGGCTTCCCTAATGAGCGCCATAGTTCCTTCAGATTGACGCATCCAGCATAGGTATTGCAGTCTTTCATAGGCTGGAGAGCGTCCTACACTACGTTTGCCGAGTCGCGTTAGAACTCGATTACTCCAGCGATTGCTGGCTCTTCGCGAGATATGGGTGGCTCTGAACTTCCATATTATTAGTATAAAAAAAACAAGTTGAATTATAATTTTTCTTAAAAATTAGATGCGAGTCTGCAAACTCTACCGAGTGAAAAATTGTAAGCAGGTTCATTTATGAAGTTAAGAGCAGCATCCATTAATCTTTGTTTCATAAACTGAGCTCATTGTTTCTTTCAAGGCACCCCTGCCGTATGAAACGGCTTTAATTAAGATATCATGGGAAATAAACCTCTCCCCTTTGAAATTACTTTGAATATTAGCTAAATTGGATGTTTCTAGGAAGATTGTTTACTCGTTTTGTATATTTAGATAAGGTTGCTAAGTAATAAGAAAAGTTGGTGTAAGACTAGAGTTATGTTATACAAAAGTAAATTCATTTATCATTAAGTGTTAAGTTATCGGTACTCTGAAAAATAACAATTTATGTAGATTTTATCGTGATTTTGTCTGCCACGAGTGAGAAAAATATATTATTGTTGTAACTTTTACCGTACTGCAATATAGGAAAAATCTAAACAAAAAATCGCTTTAAAATTCGTTGAGTAGTTTAAAGATTATAAGCATATTTAGGGACAGACAGACAGAAGAATACAGTGGGAAGCGAGTTTGTTTTGTACTATGTAGTAATTTATAATATCCAACTACCTAAGATACCTAAATATAAACTTATAACAGTAACTAAGAACCAAACATTACGTTACGTTTTGTGGGCAATTATTGTTGTAGTGTGTTGTAAAAGAAACAAAGTAGTTCTAAGTAATTTCATTTTATTATACTCTTAATCTAACTAAGACCCATTCTTCATGAAAAATAATGTACAAAAATATAAAATGGTATAGGTACAAGATATACAATACAATTATCACAAAAGGTAATGTAATTTTACGCACTTAACTTAATTATAGCTTATTTTAATTTACCTCTAAAGTATGATATCTACAAATCTTGTTATTTTCTTATTATTGTACCTAAGTATAGTTTTATTTATGTACACAAGGCAGCTAGTTTTATATAAATTAAATATTTACAATCAATTTTAGATATAAATCGTATAAATTTCGTTTCGTACAAAAGCTTGGCAGACATAAAGTATTACTACCTAGGGTTTATACCGTCTAGCGAAGAAAACTGGAAGAAACACAAGTTTACAGTTTTCGTGTTTTCACAAAGGCTATAAATCCTAACGTTCTGCTGCTCCTGCAGTTTACAGCCGGTCTCACTCGCGGTGCAGTTTCTACGGCTATTTTAACAACGCTGCGTTCACGGCATAGAGTTATTTTTTGCCTAAATCTATGTTTCACGTGCCCTTATTTCCACTCACACTCGCACTATGGCTATCGTCACGTACACTTATAAAGCACAGCGTTCGAATTATAAATGTCCACTATTTAACACTAGATCAACCGACGTAAGGGTAGGGTGCGAATGGCGGCGGATAGTAGCCCGGGAAACCAGGAGCAGCGGAAGGTTGCACCGGAACAGATGACGTTACGTACGACGTCACCTGCGTCGGCACCAGTCTCGACGTGAACAGGGTTGTGTAAAGCGTCTTAGCCCCAAAAGTCAATTTAAGGATCTGACTGTCAGTCGCCAGAACCTCGGTGTTTACGACGACGGGCGTCGAAGTCAAAGAGAACTGCGGCTGTGGGAAGAGTGGATTTTGCTGAAGAGGTATAGCCGGTAAGCTGCTTGTTCCAATCTCGTACTCCGTTTTGGTCACAGTAGCGAGGACTCGTGAAATGGTGCTTTGAATAGTACTCTTTCCATTAAATACGGGTATCACATGCGTATCGTAGATGGTCTCGTATTTCAGAACAGGTTTAGAGGTGGTGACTACGTTAGGGATCTGCGCAGCGGCCGCTGGATTCAACAGTCTGAGTAAAGCGAGTTGTTGCGCTTGCTCGGGTGTTAGTGCTGCGGGAGCTTCGGTCACTTGGTTCTGTTTACTTTGACCGTGAGCCTTTTTCAATCTCAAATGGTTGTCTTTATATTTGTCTACTTCAGTCAAATCGAAATCAGAGCCGATGTTAGCGAGGTCTAGATCTGGAGGGAATACCCGACGGGGAACGCCATCTTCCTCTTCACTGTCTCCGAAATCCAATTCTAAGTGCAATTCTGAGCCAGCTTCATCGAGGCGGCTGTTGAATTCCTTCAAGGTCTTGCTTGGAATAAACTGGAAGTAATCCATTGGAGGTAAGGTTTTAGTAGCGGTGACAAATCGTGTTACTTGATATGTTTGTATGAATGTCAGACTGCTGGTCAGGTTTACATCAGGCCTAACAACGGGTAAGATATGAGTTTTTAGCATGTTTTGCGTGGTACTGAATGTTTCGGTGACCGTTTCTAGAGGCGGGGTTTCCATGTCAGATGAGAGCGTGATAGCGGGCAATGTGGCGATGCTGGAGTCTAAATTGTGATCTTTTCCATAAGGAGATGCTGTCGCTAATATATTTTCTGTCAACGGTTCGTTGAGAGAACTTTGCGGGCTAGGAATTGCAGTTGGTTCTATATGCTTCTCAATCGTTGTCGTTACTGTGATGATGCGAGTATTCTTTACGCGACCAACCTGAAAAAAAACAAAATAAAAGTCTGTTAGGGTCATAGGTACACATGGTCTGGCCAGGCTGCGCATATTAAAAAAATCTTGATTGAAGTTTCTGAATGACTTGAAAAGTTACTTGGTTGATTGGTGCAATTTTTACCTGGAAAGTGTATGGGGATTTGATAGTAGCGATTTCATAGTAGACATCGCTAAAATCAGCTGGGGTAGAAATCTCTACTTTCAGTGTTTCAACTGGAGGGGGTTTCTCAATAGAGTTATCATCAGCATCATTTTCAAGCAACGTGCCGGGACCACTTTGAGAGCCAGACAGTTCAAGGTCATTGTCAGATCTCGCTTGAAGTGATAAATCGTTAGATTGAGGATCGTCGAGAAGTGGGTTTGGGTTTGGTGTGGTTTGCTGTTCCTCATCGCCGTTCATCTTGCGGATGGTTACTTTAGGTTTAGGGCTAGTTTTGTATTGCCAGCGTCCTGAGCCCGGGGCACGGTTGAGCTTGAACTTGTAGATACTGGTCGACTGACTTGGCGTCACTTGTTCTACAGGAGAAGCTTGTACGCGAGGTTTGAAGCCACGTCTCTGCTCGTTGTTCCCCGCGGGAGTCACTGCCTTCGAGGCGGAAATTCGGCTGCTCTTCCTTCTGTTGGAATATGAGGCTGATGATGGGGTTGTTTCACTGAAAACAGAGACGGTTGCCAGTTGAGGTTTGTGTGAGGTTCGGCCAAAGCGTGCACTGAAATAAGAAATGTTTAAAATCAATGAAATAACTAACGTGCAGCTGTGACAGGTATAAAAGGATTTCTACTTACCTTTGAGCTCTAGGAGCATGGATAGTGTTTCTGTTCTTGTACTTTTTAGTTTGGCTTGACGGAGCGTTATCGTGGCCTTCGTTATCAGATACAACTGGAGCTCTGTGCCGATTCTTAAAAGAGCTACCTCCACTTTGCTGTCTACGTGTCGTTTTGCTGAAACTATCTTCATCGACGATTGAGGGCGTTGGTTCTAAATTGTATCTATGATTTTTAGTAATAGCTGGGGCTCCAGTTTTCAATATTCTGTGTGGTTGAGATGGAGATATCTTTCGATGGCCGGATCCACCCCCGAAGATTTTAGAGTTGCTGTTCAAAACTTGTGCGTATTTGCCAGATATGTAGGTGCCTATGACACTCGTCTCGTGGACAGTGGTGAGGCCGTCCTTCACAATGGTTCCTCCGAGAGTGGTTACAAGACCGATGGGGTGTTCTTCATCATCTGGGGGAGGTGTTGGTGCTTGTTGTCTGTTCTTGTGAGCATGCTTGGGTTTTGGACCGTGGGTCTTGGATGGCCTTATGTTAATTACTTTGTATGTTTCTTCAACAAATTCTGATGGTTGCCTTGAGAGGAAGTCATACTCTGGTTCGCCAATATTATTGTTGGTGACCAGTATTGCCGGTTCATCTTCAACACCGCTAGATTTTATGTTCACAATGCTGTTTACTTGGGAGCTTAATGGGGCTTGCTTGACTTCAACTTTGGAGCTAAGAGGAGCTTGTTTGATTTCAACTTTACTGCTAACCACATTAACAGCACTCTTTACTGCGTTCTTTTTGTTTGATTGTGAGCTTTGCTTAGGCTTTTGAGAGGGCTTTGGAGAGTTACTTTCCACAATTTTGGAGGGCCCAGCAAATACTTCGACTTTAGTGACGATCTGTTTTTGTTCTTTAGCTACCTTAGGCGGTTTCGGTTTCTCTTCGCTTTTAGGTGCGGATGAGACCACCGATATAGCACTTGAGACGGGTGACTTGCTAGTTTTCTTGTCAGATATTTTGCTTGGTTTTATCAATTCAGGGCTTGGACTGGTCACAGCGGGCGGAGGTTTCGTTTCTATTATATTCTCTTGCGCTGCCTTTTCAGTAGTCGGTTGTTCTGTAAATAATGAAAAAAAAATCAATTTTATTTTGTAATTTATGGTTTTTAATTTGAAATGGATGCATAGTAGACTATAACGTTAAGCCTGGGATGTTAAAGAGTTCTTTCCTTCACAAGGGTTAAATCACAAAACTAAAAATGCAAAATTTGGGCCAAACGCAATGGCTTCAACAATTTATAATAAAATATCAGTTTCTTTTTATAAATACTTATTTATTAAATAAAAACTAAGGTTTATTTTGAATTGTATATTTTCTGCTGAAACCTATTTTCTAGAATCCCGGTCCATTTCTAAGTGAACTATAGCCTATATCCTAAGTTAACCTATTGCCACGAAACTCTTGGGTACCATTGCATCTATACATTGCCTAGATATTAAAACTTACAAATATTCTGAATCAATAAATAAATAATTAGTTATAAAAATATAAAACGAGAAGGGTCAGACTAATTTTAGTCTAGAATTGAACTATAGGCATCAAGATCAAGGCCTAAGAACCTTCTAGAAGTATGTCTGTAGTGGGATCAGCTAATACAGACATTATTACATATGTCTGGAACAGTCTGGAAATAAAGACCAAGCCCTTGTGCCTTGACTTAGCTTCCGAACGACGATTGCAATGAATCACAAAATAACATAACATATAACGTAGACTAAAAAAATCATAGTATTACCAGGAGGAGGCGCTGAGTGCGGTGAGAAGACCATGACCGTGTTCCCAATCGTGGTCGTGAAGTCCAAGAATCCATAAACCGTTTGCGTCAACAAATTTCCATCCGCTGACACTGTACAACCTGTAAAGACCGAAAAACATTGATAAACATAACCTGTTAAGTTTACTGACTTTTTTTGGGCCTATTCAAGATGTTTATTTGTCACCAAAACTACTGAACGAATTGGGCTGAAATAATGTATTGACGTGTGACGTGAAGTGGGGTCTTTATTTATAAAAAAAAACAAGCAAAATTACGAGTAAAAGCTTGTTTTAAAATAAAGCGCTAATAGTGCTCTAAGAGTTTATCTAAATAACGTCATTACGCTGATAAAAGACGATCTCATGTAGCGTCAAAAATAATAAAAAATACGTGCTTGCTAGCTGAACATACAAAACATCAGCAATCTTTGTATACTCGTAAGAGAGCAATAAGTCATCCATATTCAATATCGAGTATACACACCGAGACTACTTACCGAGCTTTATGCAAAAACCTTCGGTGAAAATACGCTGATAAAAGCGAAAAACTGGAAGCTACGTTACTTCAGTATCATTGGATGGCAAATGATCTGTGTTAATACATTTATATGGCTAAAAAGGATTTTGAACCTTTTTAGGCACCTGTTAAATGTTTCCTCAAGGGTATAATGTTAATAAGTTTGTTTTGAACACCATCTTCTTAAAATTTACGTAGTATCTTTAAATTACAGTACTTACCTATGTAGTCAATTGAATAATAGGTATTTACTGGATACCTGATACTAGTCAGTACAGGTTGTCAAAAACATGCATTTGTGGCGACTACTTTTAAACTTAGACTTATAGGATACCTAGCGTAGTTAAATCCAGTTTTCCAATTCTAGGAAGAGGAAAGCTAACAAGAATCTATTTCCCTACAAGTTGAAGAGTTGGCGAGGTCAAAGAGTCACTTGAAAAATATGAAAATATCTACGTTGATGCGAGGAGTAACATATTCACGAGAAATCGTCGGTATTTCCAGCTTACTTCCGCACCATTTGCCATCAAGTGGTGTGAGATAGTCCACCTTAGATAGGCATCGGGACCCACACCCCTACTAGTCCAATCTTTGTATTTTCAATTACTTACCAACCCTTTTGGGAATTTTGGCTGGGTTTGAAAGATATTTTCGCATTTGGCACGTTTTTTAAATTTTATATTGTGTCAGTTCTTAACTAATCCGTTTATTTAGCCAATTGCACCTTAATAGTTTTAACTTGCTTTTGCGCATTCATAATTTTAATTTGCTTTTATTTCTGTGTTTGTAATATATAAATAAAAGTACATTTCCATACTACTTTTTTGATGTTATTTACCGAGGTTCTTTGGTTATTTACTCAACTGTAAAAAAAAATTTATTACTAGTTGCTTCAACAAGCCAAGTTTATTCGTATTTTTATTAGTTCCCTACGGAACTTCCATACGATGGTTTATCAGTGACTTTTTATATTTTTCGGGACCTCTGACACAAACCACGATTACATTTTGGGGACAACATAGAGAGTATAATATAAATATATAAATAATATATTATTTATATAACAGCATTCCAGGTCTGAGAAGGCCCAAAGAAAAAGAAGAAATCGCTCATAGCGATAAAGCAGCCCACTGTACAACTTTGATTTTTTCCTGTCCTGTTTTTATATTTTGGTTTACGATAAAGAGTTATTGTAGTGTATTATTATTTTTTCTTCTTGCCGCTCGCTTAGGCTTACAGATCTAAAGATATAAATAGATGTATAGGAGTTGATGATAAAATATATAAACTTACACAAGTGTGCGGCGACTGCCAAAATTGAAATAACTCTAAGCTCCATAATGATTGTGTTCTTGTTCCAATTCGTTCTTGAATTGTCCTTTCTAATGCATAATGAAACCTGAAACAAGAAAAAATAATAATTTAATTATTTGCTAAGAAAATGTTAACACATGGCAATGGCATGGCAAAAAAAATAACGCAGATGGAACTCTATTTTGTGTAAACTATATTTTTTTGAATATGGTTTACACAATCTCCATTCTCCATTTCCTCTCCATTCAAAATATCCATAAAACTCATAGATAAAAGCTGTGCAAAAATATATCTCAGTATTTAATTTAAAACAATACAAATCAGTAAAAAATTCAAATAGAATTGATGATCGAGAAAAAATATCGTTAATACCCTTGTATTTTTAATACTTTCATCACTTTATATCCAGATCGAAGTGCTTGCAAATAAAATGCGCTTTTCGCATAAACGCGAGCTCGTATATCAAATGAAACGTGCGCAGGTTACAAGGGTAGGTCGGTCACATTTGTTATGTTAATTTCAATGGGAATGAATATGAAATCGACGTGTGTTCAGCAACGCACGAGAGCACAAAATAATCACTCGATATGCAAAGCGATGGTCGGCCCGTTGGTCGCGCCCCTGGGAGCAGGCAGCAAAGAGAGGAAACCTATTTGGGAAAATAAAGGCAATGAAAATAAACGGTATTGCTCAATACTGTGATTGAAAAGTTTTTACTACATAGTTACTAGTTAGTTACCATTTATACAGAGAAAAACATGAACAAGATTAGCACACTTTTGTAGTTCCTATCCAATTTTTATTTCATTGCTCGGTCTACCTAATTCTAGACAGTCTTGAGAAAATTTGAGTACATTACCTACTCAACTTATACCGCATATTTAAGGCGTAAAGTAAGTTAAAATTATACATGTTTAATCTATTCGTAATTTTAAAGAATGTGGAGCCTAAAAAACATAAATATCGTTAGTAAATTTATAAATGCAAATTTTGAACACATGGACACAGCGTATCAAAAACTGTAAAGTTTCCTTTTATTATCTAGAAATAAACCCATTTTCTGAGTAGGCATCGTGCACGGGTAACTACGACACTGGCCTCGAGGTAAGTGTGGGGCTGAAGCCAATTCATAACACATAGATATTCATGTATGTATTATAGTTAGCTTATAAGTAATTACCTGACAATTTTCATGTTTACCTGAATTTAACTTTCATAACTCAATATATTATTTTGCATCTCTTATTGGTAAAAGGCCGCATCGGAAGGACCAATCCTTTTTTGGTCCAGTTCATTATCCATTGAACCAGGGTCATGCTTGCATACGAGGCCAGTAGCTGAATCGTTCGAGACAGCATGGCGCCACTCTACTCATTTCAGCGGTCTACCGATTCACTGAACCAATAGACCTTTTAAAATAAGCATGTTTGCCAGTACGTTGGTATTTGATAGTCCGAAAGTACATTTTACTGTGTCATTTTATAGTATTTTGATAGTTTGGCTAGTTAGTTTCTATAATATATTGATGCATATGTGAAACGTCAATAGTAAGACAATGAGATCTATAAATTAGATAGGTTTATCTCTTTTAGAAAACGCCTCATTTAAAGTATTTTGAATAATATAAAAAGATGAAAAGAGCCTTCAAAGAACTGTCCACATGGTCGAGTGTAAATACGTCGCGTTCGACGATTCAAAGCATTACCATATTTATCTACGTAGTGTATAAAGAAATGAAAAGAAAGATGTAGAGTATACAAAAATGTATACGCTACGTAAGTAAATATTGTAATGCTCTTATTTATACTTTTAAATACAAAATGTAGTCTACGATGCGTCTGTTGAAATCTGTTATTGAAATAAAACTATTATGTATTAAGAATACTCAAGTTTTCGTAATAGCGTTTGTGTTTAACTGAAAAATATTTGGAAGTCGAGTAATAAACAAACATTCTAAGTTACATGAGATTTACTTTTCTTTTGGTGTCTAGTTATCAGAATGAAGCAATAGTCTAGCACCCTAAGAAACAGTTCCCTTAGTATCAATGTACCTACGCAGTTTGATTACGATACAAGTTTTCTAGAGCTCTATAGAATTTTAAGCATATTTTGCTTAGGTACAGAAAAGTATGAGACAAAAACAATATTCCGTAAAAACAGCCTCCGTCAAATCTCTCAATCTATTCGATAACTAAAAACAAGTTCGTATGAAACGAAGATTCGAGCAGCCTACGAGAATAAAATTCTACCGCTGTCAAACTATAAAAATTAGTTCCTCTCTATCCGGTAGATGGAGGCGCTGCAAGTAGGGATTGCAATCCGGTCCGGCGGATCCGGTAATCCGGCGGATCCGGCGTGTTATTGGACATACCGGATCCGGTGAGTCAGCACCGGATCCGGTGGCGGATCCGGTAAAGCAAAAAATGCGCGAACGCGACTGGAAAAGACGCGCGCGCGCGCATTTGTCAGATCGCTAGACATGCCTCGTGTTCTTAGACGTGTTCTTAGATTGTTTTTTTCAGGCACAGAAATAAAATTCACTTGCATTTTGCTTTGCAAAAAGTAAATGCATCTTGTTTTATTGTTTCTTAGGATTATGAACTGAAGTTGATTTTATAAGTACAAATTTAAAAGACTGTTTTGTTAATTTAAGCCTGTTTAGATTATTAATAAGAGTTTAATACTAGAGTTTTGTATGTACTATTACTAAAGTACTTTCAGATACTTACATACAGCAATAATGAGAGTCAGACAGATTACTTACTTTATTATTTAGAATGTCCAGAAGTTTCATAATTCATTTAGTAAAAATAGTACCACAAATTACAATTAGTACCAAAAATATAAGTAAAAGTGACTTTATTTTTTATACATACGTATTTTATTTTTCTTTTTATGAATTATTATCAAAACTAAAAATCACTAAATACTAGGCCAAGTAACTTTGAAATCCGGTCGGATCCGTCCGGATCCGGTTGGATTAGCGTCAATCCGGTGAAATCCGGCCGGATTGAAAATGATACCGGATTGCAATCCCTAGCTGCAAGGCACCAAATGTATGAAGATTTTTTTTTTTCGTTGTATTATTCTAATGACTCAGATATTCTAGATGACTCGTTGGAAAATCAAAACAATACTATTTAGAGAAGCTTACTGCTCTCAAACTTGGAAGTTGGATGCTGTAAAAATGAGATTCAACAGGTAAAAAGATTGGGAAAAAAGTGTGAAAAAGCAAGACCTATAACGGTTAGTTTAACGACATACGGAAAAAAAATACAAATATTAAAAAATAAAAATAAGTTAACTAATTCTGGTATGTACATTAAGGAAGACTACCCTCCAAAAATTCTGCAACAAAGAAAAGATTTACAAGATCAACTAAAAGCAGAAGTAGAAGGAGGAAAAAAAGCTTTCATTAAATACAACAAGCTCATAATAATACCTGAAAGCACCACTAATGACGCCGGAAAAAGCTCCACTAACCGAAACTGCAAACGTAAACCAAATGAATCTAGCCCAAATACCAGCAAAGAGGATTATCGCAGAGTAACAAAAAAAACCAAACCAACAACTGAAAACCAAAGCATAACTCAATACATGTCATTTCAACAAAGAGCAAACCACCGAAACAGCAGCCAAGAAAAGGAAACACAGAAATTAACTCTCCCTCCCCCAGAACGGCTAGTCACCGCGGGGGCGGTAGACTCCCACCCTCCAAGGACCATAAAGTAAAGTGAAATGACGACATCAAGCAAGTAGCTGGAAAAAAAATGGACTTGCAAAGCTAATAGACAGAAAATTGGAGATTCCTGGAGGAGGCATACACCGCCGAAGGCGGTCCATATCACAATAAATAAATAAATATCAAGAAACACGATGAATATTAATACATACCTACATTACATAATTATGTTTTACAATTTAATAGATTTTCTCGTAACTGCATGACCTTATATTTCGATGTTATTCAATCTTAGGTTTAAAATAATGTTAAGTATAGAAAAGGAATTATTTTTTGAATTTTGAAATGTGATTGGAATAAAGCTCTTTTTATTTTATTTTTATTTTATTTATTTATTTTTACTGCTCTCAGACTTTCATTTTATACCGTCTTTTGGACTGCAAAGTAAAAATTCAATTAAAGCTACTTTTTCTGTTATTATCGTACGTCGTGTAATTCAGACCAACCAAGTAGTTATCTGCAATGCAATTTGGCTCAACGTTAATGTATTACATTACCTTGTAGATATAACCGAATATGCCATAAAACGATTAGATGTGCCAGCAGCCAATTTCTGGATTAAATTTAATCAAGTTCTTTGAGTTTTATTCACAGTCATATTCTATATATAATAAAAAATATCTATCTATGTAATGTATTGTATTAAGTATATCAGTCATCTAGTACCCATAACACAAGCTCTGCTTAGCTTGAGGCTAGATGATGCTGTGTGGACGGTCCGGAATTATTATATGCCCGGAATTATAAATACGTGTGAATAACATAAGAAATTAATTTAGGTATGTTTACTTTCACACTCAAACGGCCGCACAGATTTGGATTATTTTTAGTCAATTTATTACCAGGATTAACGTTTAGGCTACTTTTTAAGTCAATCTCAAGGTAATTTTTAGGTAATTAAATAAAACAAAACTACTAACTACTACTACATTTTTGCGGCACTATAGGTACCGCAACCTATAACCAACCACTATGCCAAACAATTCATTAAAATTTTGAGAAAATAGAGTCAGAGATAAATATTTTTCTATTACAAGTATAGGATAATAATAAAAATAATGCTGGACAATCCACACAGCACCATCAAGCCCCAGGATTAAAAGCTTGTTTTAATTATAGCTTTGTTCTTGTACCCTAATGAAGTAAAAAGATTTCCACTGAAGTTAATTGCGAACGCGTTTTTGTATAAACGAAAGGGTACAATGAAAAGAGTATTTACAACGCAAATATGCCTTAAGGGTAAAAGTATGCTTTTACCTTTAATTTCTTGTTGATAATTATATAAAATAAGGTCATCAAATTGATATATAAGGATTTAACAATTCGATGACCAAAGACACATACAATACACACGCCAGACAGAATTTACCATTGACCACGGTAAATATCGCGTTTTCAATTATTATAATGTGAAAAACCATGATAGTTTTAAAAGTTTATTCAATGACCGTTTCAATTCAATAAATTTTCCTGTTGTTAGTTGGTAATTGACTAGGCGGAAATAAAGCATCTGAAATTACATTCAAAGAAGCTTCTTATATAGGGTTTTGAGTCTCTCAAAGAACACTTAGCCTGTGCTTTTGCTAGGTTCTCAAGGGAAGTCTATTGTAACAATAGATCAAAATCTGATATAGTTAACTCTGCTATACAACTTTATTAACAACGAAAATTACAAGCAAGGAATAGAAAAATTACAACTAGTATTTACAATTGAAACCATTGAGCTAACTGTAGACGGTTGCAAACAGTCTAAAGGTAGCTCAATTGATCCATGTCAAATTCAAAATTGATTCATGTCAATTGATCATGTCACCTGTAACTCTGCTATCACTTTCTAGAAAGATACGGATGGTTAATGTTCGAAATCTTCAAAATAACAATAAAGTTATACAATTGGACTACCTCTATATATTAACCGGTAATGTCTTGGGGGCGCTTCCGACTGGTATTGATGTGGATCAGTTGTGCTACCTTTAGACTGTTTGCAACCATCTGTAATTAGATCAATCGTTTCAATTTTATTGAGGTAAATCACAGCGTTACAATTTCCATTAAAATAGGTAGGGTAAACCACCCATATATTGGCACTTTAAGCGCTGTTACAAAACAAAATGCCTGAAAATCTAAATTCACTGAAATAATATTCCTAAAAATGCGTTCAGACATTAGAGATGTAATAAACTAATGTTATTTACCTTCTAACAGACGGGATATTTACGCGCAATATTATTATTGTAAGTTTTTTTTCAAAACGTGTATCTACACCATTTGTTGGCAGATATTGACCCATTATTGGCACATAGAAACCCAATTATTGGCAGTAATGCCAATAATTGGTATGTAAAGGTAATCCTATTATTGGCCCCACATAGCCAGGTTGACATCAGGGTACATTTAACAAAATTCATAGGATATAGACAAAGGTTTATTATGTACCTGATACCTGTTAGGTACTTATAATATTCTTCGTGCCTATAATAATATTTAACCAGTTAACATATTATTAGGTAAGCCTACATAATATCACATTGACATTGAAATCAGGCTTTAATAAAGTTATTAGGATTGAAACCTCAACTTCTAATCAGTCTTCCGATTCGGCTAAGATCTTTTCCAATTCCGAAGTAGATTTTTTTTTAGTCTTAAGAGTCTGTTATTTTTTTTTTGTTTGGAGAGTCGGCACGTGACATGGGTGGATCATAAATCAGTCCGCTTTCAGTTATATAAACAACACTTGGCTGAGCAGCTTGTGAGTCAATGTTTACTTCGTCACAATAATCATATTATTCAAAAGGACTTGCACATTGTCTTTCTTTTTTTTATAAGTACTTGTTGTTTTTTTTGTTGACAACAAGCTCCCAGACAAGGTTAGGGACGCACCTAGTCTCGAAGTTTTAAAATAAGACTAAAAAACTGGCTTGTAGACATATGACTGCTGCTGGTTCGTCGTAGGGGCGGCTTGCTCCTTACGACTGCTGCTGTTCTGACTGGGTAGCTCCTCCCGTCAGGTGCGGATGCTAACTCTCGTAAGCTCGCTGATAAAGCTTAGATCGCTGAACTCCACGGGTTGCTGGTGCGTCCGAAGCTCACAGTACGACTTTTCACTATCGCGCTATGAGTTCTCGAACGGTATCTCGAAGGACCATGAAGATTTTTCTTTCTGGGCTCAGAGACACCTTATCGCTCGAAGGACCATGAAGAATTATTTCTGGACTCGGAGACACCTTTTTGCTCGAAGGACCATGAAGAATTAACAGCTAGCTAATCCTGGGATGTTGATGTGAAAGTCGAGTTTGTCGGTAAAAGCTATATTCAACTTATATACCTAGAACTACGACTAATGATGCTGACGGTATCGCTGCTAGTGATGCACTGTCTGCTGCTGGCTGACCTAGTGACCGCTCGTTACCTCCGCGGTCACGTATGTACTACCTAGTTAATCTGACCTGCTGAGGCAGCTACCTAGTTTAGGAAGCTAGATGATCGATGTGTATCGAATAGAAGACGTTCTACACCCATGATGAGTTTTAAATTTTAACAAAATTAATTAAATATATTTTTATACCAATTTTTATAATAATTAAAAATTTTATGACGTGTAATTTGACAAATTATAAATAAAATGTTTATCTGTTTTATTTTGTCCATTCTATATTTTATTTTCTTAGTTTTGTACTAAAATACTTGGCTTGGCAGGAGCGCGTAAGTATTGTTTAAGCTAGCCAATAATTAGATTTTTCATTAATGACATGGTGCCAATATTTGGAAAGACGGTTTAAAATGCACAATTAGGAATACACAAGCAATAACGAATCTTTTATCTGTTAAATTACAACTTTAGATAACAATAAACCATTTCATTAAAAAATCCAGTTATCGGCAGGGATGCCAATAAATTAGAATTATGTCTCTTCTACATACCAAACATTGGCATAGCCTAAAACAAGAAATCAGTATAAATAAATTGTAATTTTTAAGCATAATTATGTTGTACAATTATTACCACATTCATTCAAAACTTTCGGCCTGTGCGGATACACTCATATGACCAAAACAAGACTATTTTGAAAACCACTAAACTTAGCAAAAAAATAAAATTTGGAGAGGTTTCGCGGGATTCGATGAGACGCTAAGTTCAAAGGATCATAATTCCGTTTGTATGACATATCATGCAATGACTCTGCCAGCTAAGTGAAATGTAAACCTACCAATTATTTTTTAAATATTTTCTCATTGATCCACCGTACAGCATGCTTAAGGCCCCTATTACGTAAAAACGCGGAAATGCACTTTTTCATCGTCCAAATTCTATGCCTTTCGTTCGTTGCTTGAAATAACAGTTTCTTGTTAATAGTAGATTGTTTCCTTAACTTCAATAATAATTAAACAGATTTTTGATAACTTATTTTTTATTTAGTTATAATCATTCTCCCGATGCAAGTTTAGGCAAAAACGCTCGGAGACCTGTTTTGGGAGCTCTAATTTGAAGATTCCATTGAATATAGACCATAAAACAATTTTTTTTAAGGTAACAAATATCCCATTCTTCGATAATAATTAAATACATTTTCGTTATATGCCTTTATATGAAGGGAAAAAAATCTGAACCGAGGTTAACTTTCGATCGAAAAGGCTTCGAAACAAACCCTAATATCTCCAAAGTTTTACATCATTTTTACATAAAAGTTATACCAAAATAATCTTCATTGTTTTCTTAAACTACAATATTAATTTTACGTTTTAAATCCCAACTAATTTTTTTTAATGAATTTATTAAAAAAGGTATATATTTCATTGTGCCGGCAATCTGCCCTCAGTACCGCGCGAGCGCTTGTCGAAGGTGGACCTATGTCACTTTTGCTCGCACTCTCCGTCGGACGAAACGCCCAAAAAATGCTGCGTTTATGAGCGAGTTAGAACGTTTTGATCGTTGTAAATATTTACATTCGCATAGTATATTTCAATAATTTTTAAATTCGTACATTATTATTACATATTATACCAGATAGTTATTTTTATTATAACTGAGGTTTATCACAAGCCGAAATGGGGAAAAATAAATAGAAATGCGTTACTAAACAAAAAAAAAAACTAAATATTCTATCGTTGAAGAAAGCAAGGTATGGTATTATTTTATTTTACCCTTTATATAAAATTGGTTTACCACTCACTGACTCACTCACTCACTCACTGACTGACAATGTCAATGTTGGTGGAGGGGGAGGTATGGTTTTTTTTCGTAAATGTGTAGGGGGGGTGGGGGGGAGTTTGGGAAAATTTCGACTTTTTTAAATTTCGGACCCCCTCTAGGACCCCCCGGGGGTTCTTCGGCCGTGTGGGGGGGTGGGTCAGATTTTTTTGTGGGGTCGTCTGGAGGGTTAGTATTCGTTTTGGGGGGTGAAATATTTTTGACCCCCAAGACCCCCCAACACCCCCCGCTTTTGACTTGCTACCGGATAGCGTACCGATAGAGGATTTTGGATGGCGGGATCGTATAGAGGGTTAAGTCCTTAATAGGAAGGAAAAAAAAATCGACCCCCTCTCATGACCCCTTTTTAGAACCCCTCTTCGTATCTCCCGAACGGCTCGCGATGGAAAAAAAATCTTTTCGCAGTCGCGTAGAGGAGGTCGAATATTTGCGGAAGCCAAAAAAAGTTTGACCCCTTTGCACCCCCAGACCCTCTTTTTTAAAAAAAACCGTTTTTTGGCCAATTTTAATGGTTTTTTTTAGGGTGGAGCATCGAGGCGAGCGAAGCGAGCCGAGATGCGACACTGGGAACCAGCACGGCGAGCGAAGCGAGCCGTGCTGCATTTCCCCCACGACCCCCAGAACAACCCCCTCTAGGACCCCCCGGAGGTTCTTCGGCCGTGTGGGGGGGTGGGTCAGATTTTTTTGTGGGGTCATATGGAGGGTTAGAATTCGTTTTGGGGGGTGAAATTTTTTTGACCCCCAAGACCCCCAACACCCCCCGCTTTTGACTTGCTACCAGATAGCGTACCGATAGAGGATTTTGGATGGCGGGATCGTATAGAGGGTTAAGTCCTTAATAGGAAGGAAAAAAAAATCGACCCCCTCTCATGACCCTTTTTTAGAACCCCCCTTCGTATCTCCCGAACGGCTCGCGATGGAAAAAAAGTCTTTTCGCAGTCGCGTAGAGGAGGTCGAATAGTTGCGGAAGCCAAAAAAAGTTTGACCCATTTGCACCCCCAGACCCTCTTTTTTAAAAAAAAACCCTTTTTTGGCCAATTTTAAGGGTTTTTTTAGGGTGGAGCATCGAGGCGAGCGAAGCGAGCCGAGATGCGACACTGGGAACCAGCACGGCGAGCGAAGCGAGCCGTGCTGCATTCCCCCCACTACCCCCAGGACAACCCCCTCGACCCCCCTGGGGTTCTTCGGCCGTGTAGGGGGTGGGTCAGATTTTTTGTGGGGTCGTGTGGAGGGTTCAAAATCGTTTTGGGGGGTTACATTTTTTTACCCCTAAGACCCCCCAAGACCCCCACTTTTGAATTGCTACCGGATAGCGTACCGATAGATAATTTCGGATGGCGGGATCGTATAGAGGGTATAATCTTTAATAGGAAGAAAAAAATCGACCCCCCCCATGACCCCTTTTTAGAACCCCCTTTCATATCTCTCGAACGGCTTGCGATGGAAAAAAAATCTTTTCGTAGTCACGTAGAGGAGGACGAATAGTTGCGGAAACCAAAAAAAAATAGACCTATTTGCACCCCCAGACCCCCTTTTTTTAAAAAAACTATTTTTTGCCCCGTTTTTGAGGTTTTTTTAAGGTGGAGCATCGAGGCGAGCGAAGCGAGCCGAGATGCGACACCGGGACCAGTACGGCTCGCTTCGCTCGCTGAGCTGCGTTCCCCCCACGACCCCAGGACAACCCCCTCGACCCCCTCCCCTGGAGTTCTTCGGCAGTGTAAGGGGGTGGGTCAGATTTTTGTGGGGTCGTGTGGAAGGTTCCAAATCGTTGTGGGGGGTGAAATTTTTTTTACCCCCAAGACCCCCCACTTTTGAATTGCTACCGGATAGCGTACCGATAGATAATTTCGGATGGCGGGATCGTATAGAGAGTATAATCTTTAATAGGAAGAAAAAAAATCGAGCCCCTCCTCGACATTTTTTATCGCAAAATATTGTCATGGGTTTCGATTTCGACCAATTCAGGAGTGTAGGTTACGAAAAGGGGTCCTAAATAAAAAAAAACAGCCTACACAACCGACGCGAGCTGCTTGCAGCTAAAAATTAGTTTTTTATTATAAAAACACCCAGACAAATTTGATGGCCTTTTGAGTTTTCGTATAAACTGAGGATATAAATTACTTAATTATTTTTAATCCAATACGCCTTATTCATGTCCCTAAAATTAATCTTTGGTATCGTTAAATTTATTTTATTAATAACAATATTTAAATTAAAACAAGTTTATTGTTTGGAATCAATTAATCAATTCAACATGTATTTCATTCAATACATTTTTAAAAAAATAATAATTAGTCGCATACGTTTTTTATTGTAATAAAAAAAAATCTATCCATATAGGGGAGAAGGAGGCACATTAGGACACTTTTTAAAGAATAGGTCGTAGATTTTTTGTTTTTAAAATTTTTGTATGTTTTATGCGGTAAAACCTATATTCGTATTTTACCTTTACAAATCAATAATAAAATAAACATGTTTATTGAGAAGATTGTGCAAAATTTTCATTTTAGTAAGACACTGACAATGTCCAAAACTGCCCCCCTTGGGGGGTAGTTTGGGACGGTACTGGGTATGATAATATGATAGTAATAAAATCTTTAAAATTAAATAATTATAGTAATTATTTCATTATTATGAAATGTTTTAGTTAAAAACTATAAATTCTTCAATTATCACAATTAAATTCGTACATGAAATCAACCAAACTTAGAAACTATGAAAATGCAGTTACTCAAACATGAAATCATTAAATATGTAGATTATTATGCGTCATTTATTATTAGGATAAATAACACACACAGTTTAAATCTTGAAAAATCTAATCTAAAAGTATCGCAGCAGTTCTGGAAGGGCTTTCATTCATTGGGTGATGGGAGCTTTGTCAGGATGATCCAATATTAATATCAACCACTCATCTTCTTTTCTTTTCTACCATTCAATACCAGCAATTTTATTCATTTCCCATGCCTCTGTGTATTTTTTAAATCCTTAGTACATTGGTACGCCAACAAACTGGTTTTATTGATATTAAACCATAATTTATCTTTGATGATTTTAAAATACTTATATTTTTCCACCATAACTTCTTCTTTTGTAAATAACTGATTAATGCTATATTTTTCTTATATTTGCTTCGGCGATAAGCAACTTAAAACAAATGAAAACTTTTTATATTACCAATCACACACATTATGACATGTCCTAAAGTGCCCCCTAATATCTAGTCCTAACCTACCCCAAGGGGTCATTTAAAAAACTTTGTGATACAAAATTTTTTTTATTACTTTAGAAACTAATACGGTAGGCTCTATCCATGCATGGATACCCAAACTTAATAGAAACTATAAAAAAACATATAATTTATTCTCAAAGTGGCCAAATAAACCCTTACGGAGTTCAGATGAAAAATGTACTCCAGCCAACGGAAAACCCGACCTGCTAATAAAATCAGTTTTACACCTGACAGCGTGGTGAATGATATGTCATGGTTTGTAGTAGTAGTGTTGAACACTAAAATGCATTTTCTTCCAAAAAAATGTCGATGGTTTTGGAGTAATCTCCAATGTCTAAAGGTGCCCCTGTCCTAAGCTACCTCCTTCTCCCCTACATATTGTATTACCTATATAATTATAATAGTTTTCTAGTTCCCATAACACAAGCTTTGACTAGCTAATTTTGGGACTAGATGGTGCTGTGTGGATTGTCCTGCATTATTATTATTTCACTTTATTTATTTTAATACTCGTTATAAAATACATTTATTATTATTATTATTATACCAGGGTACAAATAAAGAGCCTTTTCTTGCGACGAAGGCGTTAATGATGGCGTTTTTTAAATGAATATTTATTATGACGTCACTGTAACATATATTGTAGCGATATTTTTTGTAGATAATAATGTGTTCTGCAAAGTCGTGGTACATTGTTTTGTTCTATCATCAATAGTTTTCGTAGCGCACGCGCCGAAAGACATTTTGTGAGTAACTTTTTTACACCTTGTTTTAGATAATTTAAGTTTTAGTAGGGATCCTTTTTTTTACTTATAAATATAGTCTATGTTGCTGAAAGATAAGTAGCATTCTAATGGTGAAAGAGTCTTCGAAATCGGTCACTTTGTGAGTTTATTCGTTACATACATACAAATCTTTCACATTATAATATTTCTAGTTGCGCCCCACGGCTTCGCCCGCTTGTAAATTTATTTGTCAAATTGAGAACTATACCGATGTCCAAGGCTGAGAATAATCACTACGTTTTATTCTTTGGTGGGTAGGCCACGTTTTGGAATTTAGAGCCGACGCGGAGAGCGGATGCGCTTATCTATTATTTACATACGTAATGGTTTTCAGGTAATGGTATCATGTTTTGAGTGAATGAGAGAAAAAGGAAAAGTTATTTTTCTTTTCCTAAAAATTTATTGCAAAAGCCCTAGGGGTTATATTTTAAAACATAAAAATACGTATTTAATTATTCACTTCAAAATTTATTTGCACTGTGTACAAAATTTACCACCCTATTTAACCCCTTCAAAGGTTAATTTGCAAAATAATACTTCACATGTGTTATTCTAGGTAAAATAAATTAGTAGTTACTGCAATAATTATAACAAACATTCACACAGACTTTCACTTTTAATGTAATAGTAACATAGTAAGTATAAATAAAATTACCTACATAAAAACTATAAGACAAACAGATACTATTAAATTATTTATAAATCTATGGAAGCGATATTTGATTCACATAAAAAAATCATCTACCGAAATCAGTCCTAAGAAAACTTTGTAAAAATTACTGGTGGATCAAGATTTTATAGCAATACTCGCTTGCGTAGCACGATGCCCCGCCCACTCGGTGTCGAAATACCTAAATCAGCATAACGTAGATTTGTGAACTGCCTCTTAATAAATAGTTTAAGGCCCCTATTACGAAAAAAGTCGAAAATGCACTTATTCGTCGTCCAAATTCTATAGCTTTCGTTCGTTGCTTGAAATAACAATTTCTTGTTAATAGTAGATTGTTTCCCTAGCTTCAGTAATAATTAACCAGATTTTAGATAACTTATTTGTTTATTTAGTTATAATCATTCTCCCGATGCTAGTTTAGGCAAAAACGCTCGGAGACCTGTTTTGGGAGCTCTAATTTGAAGATTCCATTGAATATAGACCATAAAACTATTTTTTTTAAGGTAACAAATATCCCATTCTTCGATAATAATTAAATACATTTTCGTTATATGCCTTTATATGAAGGGAAAAAAATCTGAACCGAGGTTAACTATCGATCGAAAAGGCTTCGAAACAAACCCTAATATCTCCAAAGTTCTACATCATTTTGACATAAAATTTATACCAAAATAATCTTCATTGTTTTCTTAAACTACAATATTAATTTTACGTTTTAAATCCCAACTAAGTTTTTTTAATGAATTTATTAAAAAATGTATATATTTCATTGTGCTGGCAATCTGCCCTCAGTACCGCGCGAGCGCTTGTCGAAGGTGGACCTATGTCACTTTTGCTCGCACTCTCCGTCGGACGAAACGCCCAAAAAATGCAGCGTTTATGAGCGAGTTGGAACGTTTTGATCGTTGTAAATATTTACATTCGCATTTCAATAATTTTTAAATTCGTAACATGATTATTACATATTTTACCAGATAGTTATTTTTATTATAACTGAGGTTTATCACAAGCCGAAATGGGGTTACTAAACAAAAAAAAACTAAATATTCTATCGTTGAAGAAAGCAAGGTATGGTATTATTTTATTACCCTTTATATAAAATTGGTTTACCACTCACTGACTCACTCACTCACTGACTGACATGATTGTTCTCCCTGTTGGTGGAGGGGGAGGTATGTTTTTTTTTTCGGAAATGTGTAAGGGGGGTGGGGGTGAGTTTGGGAAAATTTCCACTTTTTTAAATTTCGAACCCCCTTTAGGACCCCCCGGGGGTTCTTCGGCCGTGTGGGGGGGTGGGTCAGATTTTTTTGTGGGGTCGTATGGAGGGTTAGAATTCGTTTTGGGGGGTGAAATTTTTTTGACCCCCAAGACCCCCAATACCCCCCGCTTTTGACTTGCTACCGGATAGCGTACCGATAGAGGATTTCGGATGGCGGGATCGTATAGAGGGTTAAGTCCTTAATAGGAAGGAAATAAAAATCGACCCCCCTCATGACCCCTTTTTAGAACCCCCCTTCGTATCTCCCGAACGGCTCGCGATGGAAAAAAAGTCTTTTCGCAGTCGCGTAGAGGAGGTCGAATAGTTGCGGAAGCCAAAAAAAGTTTGACACCTTTGCACCCCCAAACCCTCTTTTTTTTTAAAAAACCGTTTTTTGGCCAATTTTAAGGGTTTTTTTTAGGGTGGAGCATCGAGGCGAGCGAAGCGAGCCGAGATGCGACACTGGGAACCAGCACGGCGAGCGAAGCGAGCCGTGCTGCATTCCCCCCACTACCCCCAGGACAACCCCCTCGACCCCCCCTGGGGTTCTTCGGCCGTGTAGGGGGTGGGTCAGATTTTTTTGTGGGGTCGTGTGGAGGGTTCAAAATCGTTTTGGGGGGTTACATTTTTTTAACCCTAAGACCCCCACTTTTGAATTGCTACCGGATAGCGTACCGATAGATAATTTCGGATGGCGGGATCGTATAGAGGGTATAATCTTTAATAGGAAGAAAAAAAATCGACCCCCCCCCATGACCCCTTTTTAGAACCCCCTTTCATATCTCCCGAACGGCTCGCGATGGAAAAAAAATCTTTTCGTAGTCACGTAGAGTTGCGGAAACCAAAAAAAAATAGACCCACTTGCACCCCCAGACCCCCTTTTTTTTAAAAAACTATTTTTCGCCCCATTTTTGAGGTTTTTTTAAGGTGGAGCATCGAGGCGAGCGAAGCGAGCCGAGATGCGACACCGGGACCAGTACGGCTCGCTGCGCTCGCTGAGCTGCGTTCCCCCCACGACCCCCAGGACAACCCCCTCGACCCCCCCCCTGGGGTTCATCGGCAGTGTAGGGGGGTGGGTCAGATTTTTGTGGGGTCGTGTGGAAGGTTCCAAATCGTTGTGGGGGGTGAAATTTTTTTGACCCCCAAGACCCCCCGCTTTTGAATTGCTACCGGATAGCGTACCGATAGATAATTTCGGATGGCGGGATCGTATAGAGGGTATAATCTTTAATAGGAAGAAAAAAAATCGAGCCCCTCCTCGACATTTTTTATCGCAAAATATTGTCATGGGTTTCGATTTCGACCAATTCAGGAGTGTAGGTTACGAAAAGGGGTTCTAAATAAAAAAAAACAGCCTACACAACCGACGCGAGCTGCTTGCAGCTAAAAATTAGTTCTTTATTATAAAAACACCCAGACAAATTTCGATCACGTGATCGTTTCCGACTAAACCCAGGGTATAGGTCGCGTCACGTAAAAAGAGCGCTGGAAGAAAGTGGAAGGGGTATGTTCGCGCATGGGTACACTCGCGTTCGATAGTACTATGCCAATTTGCTGTGCCTATTTTAAACTAATATTTCACTCGCGGCTTGGTGTTGGTTATTAGAAAATAATATTAGATAAAATTAAAAACAAGTTCGATTCAGTTTAGAATGTTTAATCTAATTACAAAAAAATAATGTAATGTAGCAACTCCATCCATTAAGTCGTCTTGGGTGACGTGAAAACCAGATGAGGACGCGGGATTGATACTGGAGGTGGCTATTTCATCATCGTCGCTGTCATCACTTGAGCTTTCATCATTATTTGAGTCAGAATCATCATCCCTTACACGAATAATAAATGTTTCTGTAATCTTATCTACCAAATGATCGATTTTACAGTAATCGGTCTATAGAGGTATTTCCTTTACCTTTGTGCATAATTTCCAAAAACCATTAAAATGTAAAACCATTTCGTAAACTTTTGTGCGCGATGGTATTTTGACAAGAAACGTGACGTGTGACAGCAAATGTCAACTGACGAACCAATAGCGCACCGGCAAGCATGCGGCGCATGACCCTTCCACCCCGCGCCCAACCGCCTACCTCCAAATAAACCCATAAATCGCCTTCTGCGCAGCTTATTTTATTAATAACAATATTTAAATTAAAACAAGTTTATTGTTTGGAATCAATTAATCAATTCAACATGTATTTCATTCAATACATTTTTTAAAAAATAATAATTAGTCGCATACGTTTTTTATTGTAATAAAAAAAATTCTATCCATATACATATTGTATTACCTATATAATTATAATAGTTTTCTAGTTCCCATAACACAAGCTTTGACTAGCTAATTTTGGGACTAGATGGTGCTGTGTGGATTGTCCTGCATTATTATTATTATTATACCAGGGTACAAATAAAGAGCCTTTTCTTGCGACGACGGCGTTAATGATGGCGTTTTTTAAATGAATATTTATTATGACGTCACTGTAATAGTTAGACATATATTGTAGCGATATTTTTTGTAGATAATAATGTGTTCTGCAAAGTCGTAGAACATTGTTTTGTTCTATCATCAATAGTTTTCGTAGCGCACGCGCCGAAAGACATTTTGTGACTAACTTTTTTACACCTTGTTTTAGATAATTTAAGTTTTAGTAGGGATCCTTTTTTTTACTTATAAATATAGTCTATGTTGCTGAAGGATAAGTAGCATTCTAATGGTGAAAGAGTCTTCGAAATCGGTCACTTTGTGAGTTTATTCGTTACATACATACAAATCTTTCACATTATAATATTACTAGTTGCGCCCCACGGCTTCGCCCGCTTGTAAATTTATTTGTCAAATTGAGAACTATATCGATGTCCAAGGCTGAGAATAATCACTACGTTTTATTCTTTGGTGGGTAGGCCACGTTTTGGAATTTAGAGCCGACGCGGAGAGCGGATGCGCTTATCTATTATTTACATACGTAATGGTTTTCAGGTAATGGTATCATGTTTTGAGTGAATGAGAGAAAAAGGAAAAGTTATTTTTCTTTTCCTAAAAATTTATTGCAAAAGCCCTAGGGGTTATATTGTAAAACATAAAAATACGTATTTAATTATTCACTTCAAAATTTATTTGCACTGTGTACAAAATTTACTACCCTATTTAACCCCTTCAAAGGTTAATTTTCAAAATAATACTTCACATGTGTTATTCTAGGTAAAATAAATTAGTAGTTACTGCAATAATTATAACAAACATTCACACAGACTTTCACTTTTAATGTAATAGTAACATAGTAAGTATAAATAAAATTACCTACATAAAAACTATAAGACAAACAGATACTATTAAATTATTTATAAATCTATGGAAGCGATATTTGATTCACATAAAAAAATCATCTACCGAAATTAGTCCTAAGAAAACTTTGTAAAAATTACTGGTGGATCAAGATTTTATAGCAATACTCGCTTGCGTAGCACGATGCCCCGCCCACTCGGTGTCGAAATACCTAAATCAGCATAACGTAGATTTGTGAACCGCCTCTTAAATACTCAAGTGCCAATAAATTGGGGGGATGCCAACAATAGGGTGGTTTACCCTACTTACCTAAAATATAGGCATTTGGTATTCTACTGTTTTTTCCGCTTGAAGAGACTTTCATAATTAGAATGTCAAATTGGTAGTCATAAACGTAATCTTCACAGCTCTGAATGAATCTCAAAAAGATTATGCTGGTAGAATACCAAAAACAGTTTAACACAGTCAGTTTGACACGATATTATTACAATGGTAAAGCGAATTATTTAGTATATTTATTATCTTACCGAATGATTAACATTTGAATCAATAGCTTCAAACATCGTAAAGCGTTACGCATGGATTGCCGTGGAACTGTAAAGCAGATACGCAAACTATTTGCATGAGCGACGCAAGCTTCGCGACCAATAGCAGATGCGACGCGGTGACATCGATCGCTACTTTCCTATCCCCAGCTAGGGTAACCACAATGAAGTACACAGTACAGAATTAATTTAATTTCTTTTACTGATTCAGACGACACAAAGGAAAAGAGAAATACAACAAAAAATAAGATAATACAAAAGATAAATAAATTAAGTTTTAAACTGTATGATACATTTTTGTGCACTAAAGTTTTCATTCATTCATTGCGTCGGTGGCGAACCTTCGCCCTGTTCTACAGAGGGCAATTTATAAAAAATAACGTTCATATACAAAATATGGACGGAAAAATTTACAACATATTTCAAAAAGACATTGACGCATACACATTTGCTGCATTACTAGATAACAGATTATGCTGAATGAAGAGGCGATTATTTAATCAGTGTTTTAAATAGCAATACAAGACAGCTTACATCAAAACTGCTATAGCTGTATGAAACTTGACAGTTTTTATGCCTAGAAGCTTCCTTGTTCTGGTGTGTTATTAAATAACAAAATAAATATTAAATTTGTGCCTTCAAATAGGAATATCATTGCCACCCTACCAGACAAGCCTTGTTGGCACAGACAGCCTTATTTCATGCAGCCGCTATATTCCAATGGGCACCATACCAACCGCTAAACGATGTCTACTGAACGGGAACCCATTGACGCGAGATCTTTGCTCAGAATGGATCTGGCCGAGCTAATCAACTGGTCAGAGGTACCTTTGAGCACCGAGTTGATTGGAAGTAGCCAGTGTATAGGATGATACTTCTAATCAATGCTTAGCTCTTGGTTGAGATGTCAATGAATGGTGTATCGTTTAGGCATTGATATATGATATGTCACTGATCTGGCAAGATTTTTATTATTTGAAGAGGTGCAGTTTGAGTATTTTTATTAAGCATGTAACATAAATTGACGTAAAAAAAGTACATACACCATTAAATTTAATAACTAAGCCACTTTCGTATGATTGAAGTTTTGTTTGAGAGGAAGAGCTTTCTTGGTGTGCTCATAAATGAATTCAATGAACCATGGACCACATATTTCAACATTTGAAACAAACGATACATTTTCCCATAAATCGAATCCAACTAAAGAAGCTTTATTAAAATTTCAAAGATACACGAATCATTAAAACGTTTTGCATCAATCAAAATTTTATTTAAGCTTAATGGGTCCGCAATTAACACCTCTTCAACACAATGTAACAATATCGTGATAAATTGAAATGTTAATACACCGGAAATCTGACGTGGCATTACCAAATCGACACTTATGCATCATTAGAACCTCGAAGGTGAAGGATAATAGATATTTGTATAGACTGATTCAAGAAGCGTCATTAGGAATTTGAAAAAAAGCTCCTCTGGCAAATGCTAAGCTAGCGAGTATAGAAAAAAAGCTGCTGAAAGGGATTTAGTATAAATTGTTTATTTTATGCATTGAATTAGGATTTTTTTTGTCTTCCATAGGACACTGATTTGCTGATTTGTTAGTCTAATAATGACGACGGTTAAAAATCAGGCTTATTCATTTTGAGAATACTAACCTTGAAAATATTCAACTCCTACTGTGACTGGCACCTCATTCGTAACAAAGTATTTCAAATGACACTTCATAAAAAAGTGACTTTCTATTGATTCACAGTCATGAAGGTATGGTATAGGTATATGCCTCTTCTATCGAAAGACATTACAATTTTGTTGTAGATATAGAGGATGGTTAATAAACAAAGTACCTACATACAATTTTAGCTCCACTATTAAAACCTAATAAATATCATTGCCAATCCTATTATACCAGTAATTTTATGCTATTCGTATCAATTTAGTCGCTGATCCTGTAATGTAGGGTCATAGGCTAATGCACATTAGAGCGAGTGAAATAATCGTCTATGCTAATTTGCGCATAAACACAGACGTGAAATGCCAGGGTATTGCTTTGTTGTACAATTGTATGAATATACAAGTGGTCAGCTTGGGATTTTGTTTACTGTCCGTTGAATTTTGAGGCAAATTTGATTATACGTTTGTTGAAGGACAGAGTCTTATCTAATGTGGATTTTACTATTGTTAGATAATTTAAATCAAAGGTTGGTCATCCTAATTTTGAATTTAAAGTCCGTCAAGCCAGGTTCCAGAGTAATTCACAGCGTAAACCTATTTCTTTAGGTAAAACCATCAGTATAATAGACATTTTACAGGTACCTACTTCCTATCATGGGATATATGTACAATCGAATACAACAGAAAAAAATTAAAATCATATTTCCATCGCAAATAATAGAGCTAACCACAGACTATTGTAAACAGTCTAGCTCAAATAATCCAAATACATAAATAATAGTATTTATAAGTAGATATACGTTTCCCTAATGAACACCGGTTTCATAAAATTAATTTCAAAATTGCTAATATCCGTATCTTCAAAAGATGCTCAAATTTCGCTTTTATGTGCTCGTGTCGTTCGTTATTTAAAGATGCTTCAAAATCATGATCAAAATTATGAATAAGTATTTCTTAGAAAAGGTCGTGTAGACCTTCTCATAACTTTGATCCTAAATATTACGTAATCAAATATCAAATATCACGTTACCAAATATCTTAAGACGCACCTTCAAACCCTTATCATTTTACCTCGTCTCTCCAACGTGACATAAATTAACAACTTTATCGCACACTAAAACCAAAAGTTATAAAATCATTTATAGATAATTTCTTAATCCTACCTACACACAGCGTGGTAATACAGCAAGCGCCTTAGGGACACCTCCGAATGCTATTGTTATGGTTTAGTTAGCTCTAGACAGTTTGCAACCGTTTGTTTCAATTGTAAATATATTCTCGTTTTGATTTTTGTTTCTATTACTTGAGAGTAATTTTGTTTGTTAATCAACATGTTTAGGTTAATTCAGCATTTTTTTTATAAGAAAACTAGCGGCCCGCGCCCGCTTCCACGGTTTTATTATACGTATGAACCTTTCTCTTGAATCACTCTATATATTAAAAAAACCGCATCAAAATCCAAAATCCAGTGTAGTTTTAAAGTACAAAGGGACATAGGGATATAGGGACAGAGAAAGCGACTTTGTTTTATACTAGGAGTGTAGTGATTATTCCTTTAAAAAAATAAAATATAAGTGAAAATTAAATTCCAGTAAAACAAAATCAGCAGTCTTATCGATGCGATACCGTTCAGAGTTCAGAGATTTCAGTACATTTTTGAAAACAGAACATAGAGCTAGATATCATAAATAAATATTAAATTCCCCATTATTATTAATAATGAGACATTTCGACGTCGGATTCCTCAACATTCCGACTGAATGGCTCTTCCGATTCATTTCAGGGTCGGCTTCACTCTATCGACCTATATCGAATTATTATTCATTGTTCTAAAAAGGTCAAGTCGCTTAAAGTTTCGAAAGCTCTACGCCTTTACCTTTGTATACCTACCGTAATAAATACAGAAGAACTACTAAGATGTTATTTTTCATAACTTTGGATAATATTATTTTTTACATATAAGTACTTAAGTTTTATTATTATTTTATTACAATAATTATATGATTCCTTACTTAACATTATCGCAAAATAAAGTGTCATAATATTTTTATCTTTTATAAATTATCCTGTAGTTTTTCTGTGATATTCACTGGAATCATACGTACTACTACCTAGTTTAAGCCCGCCATTTTGTTGTGGTTGACTATAGTTGGCAAGCAAAAATGACATCGCCATTATTATCCACCATTTGTGTACATTGTTTAATTATTTATATTGTGTGTAAAAAAGTAAGTATTAAAAAAAAAATAAACATTTGTGTACGAGTTTAGTCATGGTTCAAATATTTAACTAAATTTCAAGCTTGCTCCCTCTACCTTCACCTTTAAAACTCGTGTCAAAAGGGCACACCTATATTTTTCAAGATTTGATACATTGTAGCAAAAATCAGACACTTTATGAGTTATATCGTTTTTAACCCTAGGCACACACGGCGGCTCAACAAACAGACTTTTGTTAAGGAGCTTTATACGCATGCAAACTGATTCAAAAAGAAAAAACAAGTCGGTTTTAATTTAACCTCGCTGGTTTTTCGGCAACGGCCGTCGACGGGCAAAAGGAAAATAGGAACATGTATTTGTTTGGCCAATTTCTGCTCAATATCCGAATACAGACTCTTCTAGATTTCCAGTGCACCTGCATGCAGCCTACAGCTACATGCATAGCTGTAGGCTGCATGCAGGTGCATCTGATAAGTCAAAAACTACAAAGGTTTCTAGGTATAAACGAGTTCCACTATTGTTTACTTTTTGAAAAGTCATATACAGCCGTTAGACGTTTCGTTTCATTGTTAGATTGTAGACAAAACGATTAAGGATAATTTCAAAATATTCTCTTTTCATATTTTGAGTAACATAAATCAATTAAAACTACTAAAACCTGGGTGTTCTTCCAACACAAACTAGATTCACCGCTAATCCGCTTCCAATAATAATGCGTAGGTAGGTACTAAAACAATGATTTATAGATACAATTGTTAGGAATTGCTCTTGTTAGCGAGGAAACAAACAGTAAATACCATAAATGAGTCCATATGCTTACGAACAAAAAAAAATTAAATTAGAATACATACATACAAAAAATAAAAATAGAAATAGATAGGTATATTAAGACAGAAAACATAATATAGAACTGTGGCAGGAACCAGCTGGGCTGAGGATAATCAATGCAGGAAGTATTTTCCTTCATTGATCACCCTCACCACAAAGTACCTCCAGAGCGGAGATGATAGCCCCTCTGCCACAGTCCCCAGGATGCTGTTGCGACTATCCCGTATTCTGCGCATCAGGGATGCAGTTTTCTTGCGCACTATGGCATGAAAGCCATCAGTGTGGTACTGCGCAAACATTCCCGACTATATAAACTCTAAACTTCAGATAAAGCAATACAAGTCTAAAATCAACTGTGTTTGGGACACCCTATATTAATAGGGTTGAGAGCACCCGTAAGAGCAATCGACACAAGCCGTACAAGCAAAATATTTGCGCTCCGCACTCGCTGATATATTGAGGATGTAACTCACAAGCGTTCTGTCTGCCGCCATAATAAATTTTGTGACAAACAATATTCCCCAGTCCTTTGTCTGCTGGCCGCATCGATCCGAACTAACAATACCTCGGAACCCTCTACAGCGGTATCGTTTTCTGTACGGTACGTTCTTGTAGGGTATCTTGCGAAAAGTAGGTCTTTGACGATCTCAGTGGCGTAGCGGGGAAGAATGCGGGTACGATGCTCGCCTTAGGACAAATGTTACGAATGTTACGATCTATATATACATAGTTCTTTGGTTCTGGTGTTTTTCATGTATAATAAAAATATATGTCTAAGTATGTTATGTTGTTTAAGTATATCAGTCATCTAGTACCCATAACAAAAGCTCTGCTTGGCTTGAGGCTGGATGTGTGAATTGTCTAGCATTATTTATTTATACAAAAAATAGAAAAAACTTTACATCGTCAAAAATTCGTATGAAAAAGATAATAATAAAAGCAATAGAAAATATCAAATATAAGATAAGAAACAGGTAAAGCCCAATTATGCTAACCACTTTACTATAACAGTGGTAACTTCGTAGAATCGTCTTTTGATTAAATAAACTCTAGATAGTGTGTATTTTCATGAGACAGTTTCGACACGCATCATCTGTAGTGTATTTTGTCTAAGGTAAAATGTCATATTGTGACGATAATATCGTGATAGTGAAGCGATTCGTTAAGCAGAATTAAATAGGCCTCAAAAATATGGAGGGATGGTTTTAGTAGGTCTGTATGAATTATCGCAGATTTTAAAGGCGTTCTAATAAAACACTTTGTTAAAAGTTCATAACAAAACAAAACCGAAGAAGGTTGCTTGGCACTTGAAAAAAATCAAACATTAACTCAAGAGAAAGGTATGCAAATATGGTGATAATATCTAAAAGTAACTGACTTTCAATAAAGCTCAGTAGTAAAAGTAATTAATTACCTTGAACGAAAACTCTAAGGGGTCGCATTGTTTCCATTAACATGCTTTATTGAATAATTCATATGAATCCATTGAATTACATTTAAATTCATTAGTCTATCTCTCGTATAAAGAAATGGAGTTTTGGAAGGAGCCAGAAAATCTAAAAGAAATCAGTATAGTGGAAAATGTTTATTGCAAGTCACCTTGTTTTTTTATTTATTTTTGTAGTGGTTTTTTGTGGTAGTGTATTGACCGATGATGTATTACTAAGACACCTATTTACTAGTGTACAAAAGCACTACTTTAACTGTCTACTCTAGAATATGTAGTACATAATGACCGTGGACATCTTAAGTCCACTTTTGAAGTCTAGCTGTGATAAAACATTATGAGCAATGTGGGCCCAGTGTTCGAACAAAAGTATTCATGATCCCTTGGGCAAATTAAAAAAGTTTTGGTACCAAGTAAAGATTTATTTTCCAAATACTTAGTCCATACCTGTTTTTGCTATTCTATTACTATAAACGTATGTATTATGACAAGCATAAAGCTAGGTTCATATTGCTGTGTCGGGGTGTGTTGTGGCGCGACAGAACGCTATCGGTCTCATAGATTTAGTATGACTAGATTCATAATTTCACATTAGCGACAGATCGCGCCACACCCCAACACAAGCTACTAATGTGAATCTAGTCATACTAAATCTATGAGACCGATAGCGTTCTGTCGCGCCACACACAACACACCCCGACACAGCAATATGAACCTAGCTTAATAGTTTTTCGAACTCCAGTAAATTCTTGAGCAATGGCAACTAAAACCGCATAAATGAGCAAACTATTGAATAAAAATTTGAAATTTAAATGTTGAGACGTGGAGTTATTTGCCATAATGGAAGAATAATAGTTGCACAGTTGGTACATACTCTTTGGAAAAATTCCTTTGGGTAAATAGGAAGGCATCGGACCTTCTTCGTTTTTTATGGTTGGATTGCGAGTTTTCTAATCCTTCCATAGATCAATTTTTTTTACCAGGTACTATGCGAATCTTTCAGTCAAATAGATATTTTATATTTCATGGCTAGATATGTATACAGCTAGCTTGCTAGCTAATCAAAGCTTGTGTTATGGGTACAGCTGATATATTCAATACATTATACATATGTATAGATAGATATTTTTATCTTATATAAAAAAGACCCAGACCAACGAAACTAATTTCCGCAGATCACAAATTTGTTCCGCTGCGGGAATCGAACCCGCAACCTCTTGTGTCGCAGGTGGACACTGCAGCTGCGCCACTTCGTCGTCATTCTACCGTTTCAATAGGATACAACTCGCACGCCTTCGCTCCGGGCCGGTCAGCCGTGTTGTAGAATCAGAGTAGTCAAAGAATACAAACATTGTTTCGCTACAAACAATCCCACAAACGCCATCGCCAAGGCTATCACCCCAGGCTAGCGGGTATTAGGTACATTAGTCCTTTGTGTGTCAATGACAAAACAGACCATTTGTTTTGCTCTCGAAACTGGGAATCATAATGAGGTAGAATATACATTCTTTACTGCATCATTCTACACATGGGCGAAAATAATGGAGAAAAAATGGAATGTTATTGGATGAAAATTAAATTTTTTTTGCTGCTTTGCAAACTTTTTTAAACAAAAAAGTTTTTCTATCTAACTTCTTCGAAGATACATGGATTGATAGTCAAGTAGGTAGTAGAAATCTTTTGAACATCATCGCGAAGATACATATCTTGAATCTATTTATAGTAAGCTGAATTATCTATCTAGCGCACCCGTGCTCATATAAAATTGAACTTAAATTAAGCTATTACGCTCAGCAATTCATGAAAATGGAATCTCATATTTCGTACTTCAACAAATGAATTTCAATCAAATTCGTAAATGTTTCAAAGCGTATTATGTAACGAATTCACGAAATTCACGCATCCGGGTCGTAAGCCAGCCGAGCCGCAAAGAAATTCTTCACGATAATCCTCAAGCAAGTAATTTGAATAAAATGCCCATGCGGCATAAAAATTCCCTTAATAAAAATTGGTTTTTGTGTTCCAACATAATTTTCGTTTGTTGAATCAAGAGCTGTATTTTTAAGGGTTTCTTCAATTTAGATTTATATTTCAGTGTTTAATGATGGGTTGTTTTGTATTTTTTGCGTCTTTGTGTTCAAATCTTGCGAGAAATGTTTTCCCATTTCCCATTCCACTATAACCGTGTATCTATAAATTTCCAGCAGCCAGATGCCAAGCTGTGGACAAAACAAATGGCCTATACTTCCATATAACTTAGTATAGGTACATATATTCATGTTGAATAAATTTATCTGTACAATACAAATGATGCGTGACGAATTTCGTGGTATTTGCGTCAAGCTTCTTGGACATAATTTTCTTAAATTTCATGGTAGTGTAGACAGGTGGTCTTAAGGTGCATACAACACGGTTTTTATTTTTATAACTGTACTAGTATTTGCCCGCGACTTGGCACGCGTTTTTTCTTTGAAAACATTTTTAGGCTTTTTGTATCCTAAGGAAACTAATGGAATGAAAAGTAGCCTATATTATGTTTCAGGACTAGAACTACGTCTTTTCAAAATTTCAGCCCGATGCGTTCAGTAGTTAATGCGTGAAACAGTTACAAACATTCAAACGTCCGTACGTCTATACATACAAACTTACGCGTTTATAATAGTTGTAAGGATAGGTATTTGAACTATATGCTGACTTTTCATTTTTACGTTCTCGGTATTATACTACAGGATAAAGCTCTGTCTTCTTTTACCATAGCTCTAAATTAACTAGTTGTTTCAGGTGTAGGCATTAAATTCGTCCTTCCTTCCTTACAAGCTAATCTTAATCCGGTTTGCACCTATTCGGATTAAAAACCACATCGTTATTGCGCCGAAACTCATCTTGTGTATTGTCTACAGGATTATTCAACACACAATGACATATCCTGCCCAGTCACTGGACTAAATATTTCCGGCTGAATTTTATTTCACCTGTACTAATATGTACAATATTTTACCCAAGTCATTTAGAAAGCTATATTGCCTAAGTCCACTCAATAGTTTATGTGCAAAAAACCTTATCATAGCCGCAAAGAAAATCCCAAACTAGCGATGAAAGTTCAAATTTCGCCGAAACTACTTGGAAACTCAACGTAAGATATTTACTCGTGCTATAGATATGAGACGATGAACTGGGTCGGGCTAAGCTAGTAAATTCTCGATAAAGTTCTAGCTTTGTTGTTAGCGGAAAATTGTGTTAATTCACTGCAGCATATTCAACGCTGATGGGTGCTGCCGAAACCGGTTCAGTTACTGGACCAGCAACATCTTTGGATTTCCCGAAACTATTTACTAAATACTTGCTTGATATTATCATTATTAGGTAAATGTATGTATTGTATTAAGTATATTAGTCGTAAAGTACCACAAGCTCTGCTTAGCTTGGGGCTAGATGATTCTGTGTGGATTGTCCAGCATTATTTATTTATTTATGTATAGGTACCTACTTACTGAAATTAGTGATAAATAACTTTATTTCTTTAGGCACAAAAAATAAGGACATAGGCAAGTCTAATTTTAAATTATAAATAATTTTTAAAATAGTCTGAGAAATAAGGTGTTAATGGATGTTATCTTTAAATTTTTAATTTTATTAGATTCTGATCGCGGCTTTTCACGCTTTATTTCTTTGGAAGCGTTTCTAGGCTATTAATATCCCATGCAAAATGATTTATGGGATAAATAGTAGCTGTTATGTATTTATGTATAGTAGTATGTATTGCAAGGCTACGTCTAATCAAAATTTCAGTCCAATTCGTTTAGTAGTTGTTCCATGAAAAAGTTACAAATATCCATCATCATCATAAACAATTTTTTACTTATAAATTACATTTTATATTATAAATTCGTAAGAATAAGGATATTTAAAGCTTTATATTTGACCTTTATTTTCAATCTAAGTATTTTTTTTTTCAAAAACTTAATATATTAGATATTACGATAACTAGAAAATGTAGTTTGGTCAGCCCTTTAATCGCAAAAACAGAAAACCGTTCGATTGATCTGTAGATATTTTTTTTCGTTGATTACGTTATGGTACGTTTTAAAACTAAAACAAAATAGGCAGAAAAAAACAAAAAGAAAAAGATTTCCAAAACGATCACGAACTAGTCGAAGTTCTTTCTTTTTGTGTCTAGAGAACGAGACGCTCCAAGCTACGCGATTCGCTACAGTTCGTTGCTCCAATGTGTTCGAGGCTTAACCGTAGCTAGATCTATTGTCTTATCTTAAGCTAAGCCACAACAAGCGTTGGGAAACTATACCCACTTAACATAATTCATCTGATGCATCCATGTCAAGGACCGTCACGTGTTTCTATGGGCGAGACTTTGGTGTTACTAACAAATGTTTGAACACTTACAATAAATAAATATTTTTCGACAATTCACTCAGTATCACACCCATGTAAATAGAGTTTGTATTATGGTTACTTGACAACTGATATACTAAGTTTTACTTAGAAAACCAGTATCTGCAGATTGTACAAAAATTTGTTACGAGGCGAGATTTGAACCAGCACATCCCTCAATTCGCAGGCGAATCTTATACCTAGGTATACAGGTCGTCAAATAATGTTTTAGGAGGGGTAATTAGCAACTTAATTTATAATACTTATCATTATTATTGACCCGTATTGTTCCATTGCAAAAAAATAAAACCAGCCAAGTGCGAGTCAGACTTGCAAACGTATGGTGTAAATAAAAACATGTCAATAAGCTCGATCCATTCAGTTGTTTTTGCGTGACAGAGTAACATATCTGGAAGTCATTGAATAAGCTGAGCTGTCTTTCCATCTAAAAGTAAATGCTTAGTTACTTAAATTGGATCTACACCGACAATCAGCAGCCTTCCTTCCTTCCGCTTGTGAGCGGATTCAATTCCCGTCATAACTTTTGCTGAGCAGTTTTCCTAATTGAGTTCAAACAACTAGTCGCACCAACTTCATTTCTTGGGAAGTGTTGATTTTATCAAATGTTTATTTCAAAATTAGACGTATTTTAACTAATTTCCAAAAAAGGTTCTCAATTCATTTGTATTTTTTTTGTTTGTTACTCAGCATTTTTGGAAAGGGTTAAGTAACCGATTTTGATCATTCTTTTTTGAAATGAAAGCCAATGCTTCCCGCAAATTCGATGAAGATTTCGAAGAAGACTAGTAGATTTTAATTTATTCTGAATAATGCGTATATTGTTGACTTCGAATACATTGAAGCTGTTCCTAATTTGCTTTAAAGATTTAGTCGGTTTATTACAAATATCTCTTAGGCATCTGTCATTATGCCTTCGTAAATCTGCCAGTGTATGTGGAATGCGAATTCTTACTTCATAAACCTGAATGAGACAAATCAGACTTGTTGTCGAGAATGTCATCATTGTTAGCATCTATGGGTACATAATATGACTTACCATTGCCATCTTCATGACTCACTCCCTCGGATCAAATGCCTCGCCTTTCTAAACTAGGAGCATCATTTCAACAAAGATCGTGTTGAGGAAGTACCTAAGGTCTGTTGGGAAACTTCGTGAAGTTTAGGATTCTAACTGAATTGTGAGATTCACCTTAGTCGCACGCCATTAAAGAAAATGAAACTCACAAGAACGTTTACACCATAATTTCCACATATCAAGTCAAGCAAGGAACTTTCTCAGTTGATGTGTACGAATAACATGTAAAACAATAGGATGAAGAGATTTTTGAACTGGTTGAAAAAAAGAGATCTCTTATGAAAAAAGTCAATCAATCAACTAGGTTTCCTTTTAGTCCTGCACTAAAAGGAAACCTAGTTGATTGATTGACTTTTTTCATAAGAGAAAAATTCACAAATGCAAATCTTTCCTACTTGTAATATTAGATTTCATAAAATTTGTTAATTTATTATAGTTTTTGTGTGAGTGTGTGAAACATTTTTATTCAAAAATTACACGTTTACAGTCAGGAATTGAATAAAAAGAGTAGAACAGTTAAATTGTTTTTAACTACTGCGGTAGTCAGCCCTCAATTGTACCATAAAAATGTGTTTAATTCCCAATAAAGATTTATTTTCTATTTTTTACAATCTATTAGATTGTAAAAAATATAAAGCTTTTTTCTACAATTTTAGTAAAGTACGTTAAAACATTTCAGGAGGCACGTGAAAATTCAAAGGTGATTCCGTAAACACCGCATACAAATTAATATAAGGGCAATTCAACCCCGGTTCATTTATTTCGTGTTATTGTGTTCACGTATCGGTCCACCACCGGGATTCACGGAATTTGCATTCAAACGAGGTGAAATCAAAAATTTTGTACACCCACGACTCGATTGTTGTATAATAATGTTACTTCGGCCCTCATTCGGAATAATAAAATAACCAATAACCTTCTGACCCGTGACTAAATTCTAACAAAAACGTTTTCCGTTTTTTTCAACCGAGTTGGCTTTTCATTTCGGAATCGTTTGATAATATTAGAGATATTTCACGTGTTTTTATTTTGAAAGAACTTTGAATGTGAAAGAAACAGCTAGAATTATAGTACCTATAAATAATACATAATATAATAACTAGCTAAAGTATAGATACTGCCATTGGCGGTCTTATCCCTAGCAGGGATTACTCTAGACTACCAAGTTGTATGGAGTCTTATTTTTAAGGCTAGTTGTAGTTTAGTATGTTGTAATTGACCTAAATATGTAGTACCAGTGAGCCAGATAGCAGTGGTTGTTCATAATCATCATCAGCTTATGTTAGTCCACTGTTGGACATAGGCCTCCTCCAATGAGCGCCCTGCCTTCAGCTTGTCGCATTAGCATCTGCCAACAGTCTTGCGCTGATCGTTTTCACACCGGAGGGCATCCTACACTACGTGTGCCAAGCCGCGGTCTCCACTCAAGAACACGTTAACCCAAAGTAGTTGTTCACTACCCCTAAACTAGTAAATTAAACTATACACAACAACAAGCTTTCAACGCAGCAGTTATTTAAAAAATCCATGTGGACGGCACGACTATGCTTCAGGTAATGCATTCAGATCACGTTGATGTAGTAAAATAATAAAACTTTATCCTCCACGTCAACGTTTTGAATGAAATGCAAAACGTGCTTTGGGATGTAGCCAAAACGGTTCGATGTGGTAGGTACACAAAATAATCAAATTCTTCTAGATAGTTAGGTACTTGATAAATTACAAAAATAGTTTCCAAGGGTAGTGTTCCTCTTAAATAGGTATAATCGGACTAATTTCTGTGTTCACTTTCGAGTGGATGACAACTTTTATCAAAAATTAAAGTGTCACTGTCCGATTATTTGTCTATATTTGGAACAACAGTAACATATTACATTCAAAACTGTCAACAGCTTGACTCTACAAAAGCGCTGATAACATTGACATGCAAAAAGCTAACATGATTCCGCTTTTGTTTAATAATAAATGTACAGTTAGTTGAAAATATAGAGTTAGCTAGAGCAACTATAAAATGTACCTAAAGTTTACTTTCTCATATCATCCTATTGAATCAAAAGATTCACCAGGCAAACTAATTCAGATACACTACCCAAGTTTTATGGCTGAACAAAGAAAGAATAAGCATCTAAGTTTCTGTTATTTGTAGGTTGCTTAATAAGTTTCGCCAATGGGCATCATAAGCGCATTGTTATAGAAAGCTGGTTCCTACAGTATCATTAATTTTCTAAGCTGATGACCTGGCTACCTAAATTATTTATTTATTGTTTTATTTATTTATTAGGGACAACAAACGACTACATAACATTCAATTCAAATCAATTTATTCAGCGTGGTAATGCAGCCAGTGTCTTGGGGACGCTTCCGACTGGTATTGACATGGATCAATTGAGCTACCTTTAGACTGTTTGCAACCGTCTGCATTTAGCTCAATGGTTTCAATTGTAAATACTAGTTGTAATTTTTCTATTCCTTGCTTGTAATTTTCGTTGTTAATAAAGATACTATTTATTCAGGAATAATATTTCACAGGCTCATAAATACATATGAAACGTTGACACTACCGAAGCTTTACAACTGTGTAGTAGAATCAGCGCCCATCTCCTAGAATTATTATTACATTTGTATAAATACTTTAAATAACATTAAAGAGAAAACATATTCTTCATGTAGACCACTGCGCTATCCACAAATTAAGTTGCTACACAAAATTTAAAAACATGCAACTAGATGACTTATTTTATCATAATTGTACCTACAAATAAACGAAGTCATTATTATGTTTTGTACAGAGTGATTACTAAAGTTAGACTATTGAGTGAGAAAGGGGAAGGCGATGAATAAGTAAAACAAAAGACAAGTATTTTACTACTGCTGGTAAAGTACTTGTCTTTAAAGGGGTTTGATTTTACAAAACAACTGACGATCATTAAAATTACTTCTGTCTCAATGATTTTCTCAAACATTGATTCAAAATGTTTCATAACAAGATATACATCACTACATAGTATAAAACAAAGTCACTGTCTTTCTGTCCCTATTTCCCTATGTCCCTTTGACTGCTTAAATCTTTAAAACTACGCAACGGATTTTGATGCGGTTTTTTCAACAGATAGAATTCAAGAGGTAGGTTTATACGTATAATAAAACCGTGCGAAGCCGGGGCGGGTCGCTAGTAATAATATAATTGTTTACATGATGAGTTCAGTTAGAAACTCTTTACTTTACTCTTTACTGTTTTACGATATTCTTCTTATTATAAGCGTGTAAGTTTGAATCTATGGATGTTTGATACTCTTTCAAGCAAAAACTTCTTAACGATCCGGCTGATCAGACGTAGTTCTAGCCCTGGGATAAAACAAAACGCTACTTTTCATTCCTTATAACAGTTTCCATCGGATAGACATAGCTTGAAACGTTTCTATAGAAACAACGCGTTCGGAGCCACGGGCCGATACTAGTACATACATTATACTATATCTTAGCCTATGTCCAGCAGTGGACTAATATAGGTTCATGATGATGATGATTTTATATAATATACTATACATTGAGTATCAACCTGCTTCTTATCTAAATGCGTCTGCAGATCCAATTTTACCAAACTTGGAATATAAATTTGGCTCTAGTTTGTCCAACAATGGCTGCCAACATACATGTAGGTAAATTACTGACTTCATTCGTCTCAAGAACCATCTAAATACTAACATAGGTACCAGTTTGCTTCGAGATATTGAACAAATATTTCAATCGCAAACTCCTATTTCAATAGTACTGCCTACAGTGAGGCTTCTACCATTTATTTTATTTATTATCAAAGGAATAACAAACGATTACATTACATAATAGTAGGTAGGTACATGTTTATAAATAATATTAGATTTAAATTCTTTATCTTCTTCTTAGTCTTAATGTAGACTACTGCGCGTTCCACAACTTTATGGAGTCCACCATATAAAAATAACACTAAAATTTTCAATTCCAAAGATTGATGGATAGATAGAAACACGTATACAAACTATTAAAATAATAAAAAGGTTAAACAATCAAGTCCATCTATCTACGGTCTAACTAACCTGTAAGGCTTCTTATGCTCCGATCGCCACCCGACTGTAGTGTATTTGTTTTAATCCATCGCCTATAACAGACCAATTCCTCAAACACAAACGCTTTGAGCTGAGCAATGATATCAATTGATATACATAGACAATGCATTGTAATACGAAATAGCCCTCAGGTGGTCTGTCTGTAACTGAAACCCATTAATTATGAACAAAGGTTACTAACTGAAATTGGATTGCTACAAAATCTTAGTTACGAATCAAAGAAACTTTCTGAGAATTTTCGCATTACTAGAAACTTCCGTGCTGCGTGGGTATAGCTCAGATTTACTCGGGTTGGATTTAGTCCTTTGTGAGACATCTTCAGAAAGAAGCTTACGCTCGACAGACGGTACCTACAAGAGACATTCTTCCTATTTTCATTCACACTACACGTTCTTTCTTAGCTAAGATTTATATATTATGTTACTAAAATCTTATTATTTATCTAAGAAAATAAGTAAAAATTGCTCGGTGTTAAAAGATGATGACTTGTGTCGATTGATTGCTCGTTCCATTTTTGAACGAGCTTTGATAGAGCGGCCCAATCGTACGCAGACCTATAAACTTTCATTTAAAAATAGAACGACACTATCCGTCACTTTTAAAACAAATCTTTTTGGTAGAGCGCCTCATTCGTGTGCGAGTGGTACATAAAGTGCATTTAATAAAATTCATATTTAAAAATAGAAGGTTCTACTCAATTTTACTGCGTGGATAATATTTTTCCTACCATGACCTCACCACAGACTTTACAATACTAATGTAACCCCAACAAAAGTATAGCTTTCCATTTGTTATATTGTAGCCTAAAATAAATAAGCCCTACCATGTCTTTATCAATAAAGGAGGTAGGTAACTCAACCCTTCAGCAAAGCTTTCGAATGACAGATGAGACTCGCCTAGATGCATTATCTTTGCATAAAAACTAAAAAGCTTTTGTCATTTCGGCAAGGGTAGAGTAGGCTAGGGTGCAGTGAATAGATGCAGGAGCCGCAAACATCAGCGTCTCATCTCGCGAGCAGGTAAACACGTGGGTGTCATGAGGGTTGTCGCTCCCCAACCCCTACATTTTCCCGCTATAGTACCATAATAAACACATACTCTGGCATGTGGGTTGGGTGCCCACATGTTTTTCGCGACGACAGCACCTTTTGTTTATTATTTTTAGAGTAGAGAACACTAGCTGCATCCCGCGGGTTCACCCGTTTTAAAGTTGATGATGAAGTTGATTATAAAGTTTTTATATCCTATTGGAGTTTCTTATTCATGGGAGGCAATGTATAACCTATATTTTGTTCTGGGCCTAGAACTAGTACGTCTATTCATAATTTGAGCCCGATCCGTTTTGTATTTTTGGTGTGATGTGGTAATCCATCAAAACTTTCGCACCACACTAATATTAAAATCATCATCATCATCATCACTTAACTTCACTTAACTTATAAACTTCAATCAGAAAACATGGAATATTTACATAACAATATATTTCTAATCATACAGAGTAAATGAGAACCATACATCCACTAATTTTTGATGAATCCGCGCCATTAGAAAGATTACTATTAAAAATACTATTCTAAATATTTATAACTAGATATAAAATGCCAGAGAGCTCAAAAAAAAATCCGAACATAAACGTACCTACAGTAGGAATCAAAGATATTTTCAATGTAAATATATCCGAGGTGTTTTTAAATTTTGACATCCCTAGAATCAGCTATCAGATCCTTGAAAAGAAGGGTACAAAGAGACGCGCGGTCTTTCACTCCAACCTTCGTGATTGAGCTGCACTCTCCGCTTTGTACGGTGTCTACTGACATGTAATGTAACCCTTGAGTATCCCTTCTAGTGGCTAGCTTATTGTTTACTGAAGGCAGGTTTTTTGCATAGGTAAAGGTAACTTTTGGATATTGAACTTGGTGGCATTAAATACACTGGCCTGTAAAAATAAGTATCACATTATACTTTTATTTTAAAATAATAAAAAAAACATCGTTATTCTAAGCTGATGACTTAGGTCCTGGCATTTTATAAGTGTGGTACTTAGATGTGTGATAATTAATTTTGCAGTGTAGTAATATTTGATGTATTTTTTATCGTAGGTATTTTTTCATACTGATGGCGAACTGTTCACTTCACTTTGGGGGGGACAAAGTGACCCGAAATAATAACCAAGAGACTTTTAATTCCGGCGAATGCCCCAAAAATCACCATTTAGTACCTACATCACATGATACATTTAATAATCACATTTACTTCCATTCGGTTTCTGCAAATTACTATCAACAAATTATCACCTAGTACATCACATATAATAATCCCATACTTATTTTAAGTCTTCCATTTGGTTTGTCCACATAACTATCAACAAATCACCATCTAGAACATGAGGTACGTATAATAATCCAATTAACTTCTAAATGGTTGGTCTTCCTAACTATCAACAAATCACCATAAAAAAATTCCCATTTGGTTTGTCCACATTCCATTCACTTCCATTTGGTTTGTACAAATCTCTTCAGACAAAAGGACCTTTTGCGTTTCCAAGTTCGCAGAATCATGCAGAATGGACAACAGTTCGTGCTTGCCCGCTATTTGTACTCTATCGAATGCAATGTACGCTTGGCTGGACTTCTGTGGGCGCCACAGCGCTCTCAGCAGTTTCTATGCATAGCTCAATACAATTTCACAGAAAGCCCTATTACTGTACAGTACACTGACTAATATTCTTAACATGTGTTCTTTGTAGCATGTTTACAATTCAGTAACCGTTTTAGTTTTATAGAGTTTTGAAAAATAACTTGGCTTGCGTTATTTATGGGAAGAGATATAATTCGTCGAATAAAATGGTAGGTGCTTTCCAATGGAGGGTTTTGAAAAGGACGCCAAAACTTCTTACTATAATATTTAGTAGAGATATAACTAATAAGGTTCTAATAACGATTATTATAAGGCAGTTATAGACAAATTTACTAACTTAAAAACAGTCGGAAGTGTGACGCCTTGTGGCTAAATACAAGTTTATATTATCTTTGATGATGATAGATCTAATACAAATTTGTACAACAAGGATCATTATATGCGGTAGGATTATCATTAAAGTAGCCTGTAAGTACCGAATTTGAATAGCTACTTTTGTTGATTATTATAATAAATTATCATAAAAATAGCGATCCGCACCAGGTTTGCATGGGTGTATTATGTACCTTCCTCTTGAATCACTATTTATATTAAAAAAACCACATCAAAATCCGTTGCGTAGTTTTAAAGATCTAAGCATACTTGGACAGACTGCGGGAAGCTTCTTAGTTGAATTGTCTATAACAGTCAGCTATAGAAGTAGGAATAATATGGTACGTCACCTCTACCCAAAGACATTAATGCTTTATCCTTTGAAGAACACAGATGACCAAGTAGTAAGCATTGGCAATGTCAGACACAATGGATGCCAATGTGTAGAGGAATTTGACTTCGAATCAGTTCAGATCTCCTGAATACCTTGCGGACCTATATTGCGGAAGTCAGAGTTCAGTCGAGGTGAATGGGCTTAGAAGTAAATATGCAAGGAATTGCATGGATTTGGTAAAGGGTGGCGAGAAAATTGAGATCCGTAAATAGATTTATTGCCAGTTAAGCTATGTGCTTCACTGACCAATTTTACAATAATTATATTACTGACATTTTAAAATAATAATTAAACTTATAACTTATATAGTTTTATAATATGATTGTTACTGATAATTTTGGTTTTATCTTTTCGAATTTGTATATTGCCTACCTGTAAAATATTGTTTTAAAATTTCGGATTTGTTTGACATGTAGATGTAATGTAACCCAATCTGTTACCAATAAAGAACTTGACTATAATTATTTTCCGTACTAGCTTCTTTACTACTGTACTATGGCTTGTGTGTGACACGATAGTGTCTTAATAAATCTAGTACACATGAGAAATTTATATTAATTAATATTTTAAGGCGCAAACAGGAGGTACCTACGCCAGCACTTCCTTTTTTTGAAAATTCCTTTGGTTAACGTAATTATGTGATAAAATAAGTGGTGGCGCTAGTGTACCTCCTATTTGCGAGAAATTAAGTGATCTCTTATTTTTATTAATACCAGTTGGAAGCCTATCTAAGACGATGGCTGCATTTGTCCCGCTGATAGAGTTAACTATATAATAAAAGTATCAAGTCTTACATTAAAAATTAAATTTTTCGTAGAGCGTCTACGCCGTAGACTTCTACGTTGACCTATTAAGAATCGTGTTAAGTGTTTTCCAATGCCTACAGTTCTTAGCACATTAAATAAATATCTGTCACTATTGGCCCACAATTTATTTTGAGTCCAAATAGACAGATTTGAGACATAAGCTTGGGCTCACTTTGGATAAGTTTTTGGAGGCCTATGTGCAGCTGTGGGCTAATCAAACTTGATGCTCATGATTTTGAATATGTAATGACGTTCGATTTTAATAAAAAGAGAGGTTGCGTTTGTCTCGCTCACAACTCCTAAACAGCATTTGCAATGTAATTCAATTTCCTACATTTAAATGCTAAAGTTCCTTCGACAGTTCAAGATTAATGTATGCGACCTCAAGATTCCTTCCCCGCTTAATACCACAATACCACAAAAGATGCCAATCGTGAATTGCTACTATTGTTGCGATAGCCATTTGCTACTAAATAGTAATGTTTTCATTTATTTATTTATTTTTTAATACTAGTTGTATTTTTTTCTATTCCTTGCTTGTAATTTTCGTTCTTAATAAAGTTTATTTGTATTTTAATTTTTTTTCAATTTCTATTCAATAATTTTTGGGTTCAAAGGTTCTGAAAACTAGCCTATGTTTTCTTCCCATGGCCAATTAGCTCGATCTATTCAGTAGTTATTGAACGAAAAAGGAACATGCAAAGTTTCGCATTTTTATAATATAAGTAAGGTGTGGAAGAATGATAATGCTTAATCAAATGCAAAAGTAAACAAACTTCTTTCCACGTGACGCGCATCCGAATGCCGTTCTAATTTCACGCCATGACGAGTACTCATTTTCCTGACGGTTGAGGGTATTTTCAATTTTCTACCGTAGCTCCTTTTTGTTAGGTGTTGTTTCGTCTTGAATGCTAATCACCGGGTATTATCATTCGCATCTCATTGTTAAGAGGCTGCGTAGATCGATTGGTTGTACATTGGTTGGTTCATCTTAGAAAACTGGATCCATTTTTTCGTTTAGTGACTTTTATTTTTGTATTTTTGCATCAAATCCAAATAGCACGTTAATTTATTGAAGAGCAACATTTAAACACAATGACAACATAAAGAAAATAAGTTTGAATTGGTTATTGCATCAATGATTTTCAATCGGTTCAACTTTCACGTCGAACGGACTTGAAGTTGTAACACAAAAATAAAAATGAAAAAAATATTGAAATCTGTAGTCATAGCATCGAAAATTATGGCACCACACTTTAAGATCATAGTATGGTTTTTCTGTGTCGTCATGAACCCTCTATTTTCGATTTGAGGTTCAATTTCGGGATACCCTGTATGTAGGTATGTATTTCCCGACTCGCTATTTATTACCCGAGTAGATGACAACCTCTATGGTGCAGCGGGTGGAAGTCCGCCTGCGACACAGGAGGTTACAGTTTCGATCGCACGAACATTTGCCCCGCCTTACAAATATTTGTATGATCTGCAATTATTTGGTCCAGGATTCTGGGTGTTTTCTATTTATAATAATAGCTAGAAAATGCTGTGTTGATTGTCCAGATTTTTTATTTATTTATTAATAAATAAAAAAATCTCATCGCGAGTCACAAAATAAAATCTTATATGTGGTATATTTTCCTTCCTAAGCAGATCTTCAGGTAACTCAAAACATTCAGTCATAAGATAAGTAATAGTTTAATTATAGAACTGGGAATAAACTACCCGCATTAGAAAAGCCAATAAAAGCCCATTACTCCAGTTTATGTCAGCGTTTTCATTGTTTTCACTACCTAGTCATTAACCATTCAGTTCAAAACAAAGCAATAGAACTTTATTGAAATTTCATTAACTCCCCTTTGATATTTCTATGAACTACGCACACAAAATCCTCTTTATTAAAGGTTGTTTTAAATTGCTTTCATAAATCAAAATTTTAATTAAAAGGTTGGTCCTTTTACCGCTCTGTTGGGTTTGTGCTTTGATATTGTACGCTGACGGTAGTACCATCACTTTATTTAGGAAGATCAGGTAATACCCACTTGAATAGTGAATATTGGTACAGATCGATTCTAAAGTTACGAAACTTTTTTGTTTTGCTTTTTCACAATATCTAACACGTGTTTTATAAAGATTTATGGCGCTCATTAGTGGCGGCCTATGTCCAGCAGTGGACTGATACAGGCTGATGATGATGATAGGTTTATAAAAAACTAGCTTGCGATCGCGGCTTTTCAGGCGTTGTTTCTTTCGAAATGTTTTGAGGTAATTTGGGAATTATTTATGGATTAAAAAGTAACCTAAGTATTACATCTATGGAAAGAAATCCGAAAAAAATGAGTAGGCCATGATTTTATTATGTTTCATTTTTATCATGTCCATGATTTTTTAACCAAATTTAAAAAAAAAATGAAACTGTTTTTATATTTAACTAGCGACTAGCCCCATCTTCGCACGGGTATATTATCCATTTAAATCTTCCTCTTGAATTTACTCGATCTTTAAAAAACCGCATCAAAATCCATTGCGTAGTTTTAAAGATCTAAGCTTAGTACATAGGGACAGACAGACAGACAGACAGACAGCAGGAAGCGACTTTGCATTATACTATGTAGTGATGATTAAACATCGCCATTTTAATTTAATAAATAATACTTTCACAGAGTTCAGATTTGGCTCGACTATTACCAAGTTGAGAGCCAACATGAAATTGATATTGCCATGCTATGAAAGCGTTAGTCGAACAAGTTATCTCGGTTGAGAGGAACTAAAAGCCGAAAACTAAATTACTATTCTGAAATTACACTGCATACAGCCCGCAGTCCAGACGATGCTTTATGTTCCATATTATAGTCTCCTTCTATACATAAAAGTAAATAAATAATTCTGGAGAATCTACACAGCATCATCTAGCCCTAAGCTAAGCAGAGCTTGTGTTATGGGTACTAGGTAACTGATTTACTTATTACTATAAACTACAAGAAGAAATTTTTTTTAGTTTAAATAACCTTTTTATTTAAACTAAAAAAAAAATTCTTCTTAATAAACCCAGAAAACCTTGAATAACTTCTGCAAATCGTATAACATGTTCCGAGGCGGGAATCGAAACGCAACCTTTTTCATACGTCACAGGCGCATTTTCACCCGTTTCGCTAAAGAAGTCGTAAATTCCTAGCCAACAGTATAATTCCCAACCCTCAGTATATTTTGAACAATAAAAAACAACCCGTTATTATTTCAACTAAGCAGAAAACTGGAGCCAGCTTTGTTTTGGCACTCACATGCTATTTATGTAGACGACCAATGTGGCGCAGTGGGCGAAGGTCTGCCGCAGGAGGTTGCGGGTTTGATTCCCGCCTTGGGATTAATGTTTGCAAAATCTACAAATGTTTGTTCCGGGGTTCTGGGTTCTTTCAATTAGCACTTTGTTTCTTATATTATTGTGATAATTATGTACCTATAGTTTAAAGTTTGACTTGTCTAAGTGCTTATTTTGTAAGCGTAAAGAAATAAAGATATTGATTTACTTCATGTATAAGAATGTATAGGAAAAATATCAATCTATTAATTGTTTTGAGTATATCAGTCACACATAACACAAGCTCTACTTAGCTTGGGGCTAGAATATGCTGTGTGAATTGACAAGCACTATTGACCGAATGAATGAATGAATGAATGAATGAACACGTTATTGTACGCAAGAAATACATTTAAAGAGCTTATATCTATTGATGTTGGTTTTACCCTTGCACCATTCTACCCTCACCCTGTTGTTAAAGTTATAAGTCTAATGTCGTTAGATCCTTAGTATTAATTGGTTGCCAGCATAATATTTTGTCAAGGAACAATTTTATATATTAGCGCCTCGTAGTACCGAGAACTTTATTCCTTCCACATTTATAAAAGGACTTTAATAAAAGAACAAAATCGTTTGGAATTACTTTGACTGGTAGCGAACATGGGGTAATAAAAGGCTTTGCTGAAATTCTTTATTCAAGCGATTCTAGCTTCAATATTTTAAAATGAAATGGATTTTTGCGATTTAAGTTTACTTGAATTTTATATAAAAATACTAGCGACCCGCCCCGGCTTTGCACGGTTTTTGTAGGGTTTTCTTCAAATAAAGATTGTAATTGATCATAAACTGAGTTTTATTAAAGTTGTACAATGCACATACATAGATTACTTGACGTGTGGGAAAGCGGGAAGAACGGCAGTGACGTCACCAGAGGATGGTGCCCACAGACAAAAAAACTATATCGGATGCGTTCCAATTCTATCACCCACCCCAGAACGCAATCCCATCTTCAAAACACAATACTGATGCTTATCTACAGTTGTTCCCTTAGTTAAGATATCAGAAACATTTTCTGTACCTTTTACATAACAAAATTTAAGCTTTAAATTATTTACATGCTCCTTTAAAAAATGATATCTTATATCTATGTGTTTGGACCTCGGTAGATAACAATCGTTGGCAGAGAGTTTGATAGCACTTTGATTATCGCTGTAAATGAGCAGAGTGTAATCATTATGTCCTCCGAGCTCTCTCTCCAGTTGCTGCAGCCACAGGGCCTCCTGCGCCGCCGCCGTCATGGCCATGTACTCGGCCTCTGCTGTCGAAAGGGCTACGGTCTGTTGCTTGCGTGAACCCCATGATATAGCGCCACCCTGCAAAATAAAAATATATCCCGTGCATGACTTACGGTCACGGGAGTCACTCGCCCAATCTGCATCACAGTAGCCTGTGATTACTTCATCTTGACCTTTCCTGGTGTATATAAGTTTGTAATGTTTAGTGCCCTGTAAGTATCTCATTACTCTTTTCACGGCAGACCAATGCTCAGATTTAGGTTCCTTATTATATCTACTGAGGGCATTCACAGCATATGAGATGTCTGGTCTAGTTCCTTGAGCTAAGTATAGTAGACAGCCTATGGCATGCTGATAAGGACAATCATATGGAGCTTCCTCGCTGTCATCAAATTTCATACCTACTTCTATAGGTGTTTTAGTTGGTTTACAATTTGTCATGTTGAATCTTGATAGTATTTCATTTATATACTTCTCCTGGTCCAATGAAATTTTATCCTTTTCTCTACTTATATTTAAGCCCACACATTGTTTAGCTTCACCAAGATCTTTCATATTTAGTTTTAAACTTAGATTTTTCTTTACTTCTTCAGTAATTGCAGGTTTAGAGCTGAATATGATTATGTCATCAACCCAAACTGCAATGTAAATTCCTCTATTGTTGTCATAATAAATACAAGGATCAGTCTTTGATTGCTCGATTCCCATTTCTTTCAAAACTTTGCTTAACTTCATATTCCACAATCTACTCGCCTGTTTTAGCCCATAGAGAGACTTAAGTAAGTGACATACCTGGTCTCCTTTACTGTACATCTCTGGCTGTTGCATGTATATGTCAGTATCTATTTTTCCTTGTAAGAAGGCTGATACAGCATCCATCTGTTCTATGTGTAGATTGTCCTGTGCTGCTATAGCAAACAAATAGCGTATCGAGGTATACCTTACCACCGGAGAATATACTTCTTGGTAATCTATGCCTCTTCTTTGTGCATAACCCTTGATAACAAGTCTTGCTTTAAATCGAATAATATTTCCTTGTTGGTCAGTTTTTGTTTTAAATACCCATTTACTTGGCAATGCCCTTTTGGTACTAGGTAGTTCAACAAGCTCCCAAGTCTTATTTTCCATTAAGGAGTTGTATTCCTCATTCATTGCCTTTTTCCACTCACTGGCATGTGAGGATGATAAGGCTTCCTCCACACTTTGTGGATCTGTTATATTTGTGTAAAGACAAAGTAATCCTATTTTGTCCTTTTTGTCTTCACCAGTTCTTCTACGTGGCCTTAGAGTGACATTACTGTCTATATGTTGTTTGTTCAGTTGTCGTAATGATCTCGGAGCCTGGTAACTTTCATCCAAGTCGCCTTGATCTGTTTCATACTCACTGGAATCTTCACCTTCAGATCCTTTCAAGTTAGACTCAATAACTGACTGAGGATTGATGACAGATTCTTGCTTATTTTGTTCTGAGCAAGCACGACCTTCCTTGGCTGAATCATTTTCTATGGGATTTACTGTAATTGAACATTCATTATTCTGACTCATATTTTCAAAGAAAATTACATCCCTGCTCTTTGTGACCTGATGAGTTATTGGGTTCATGATGCGATATCCTTTTGTATTTTCACAATAACCCACAAATATCATTTCTGTAGATTTCTTGTCCCACTTAAGACGTTTTTCCTTCGGAACATGGACCATCACCTTTGAACCAAAAATCTTTATATGATTCAATCTGGGTTCTTTCCCTGTCCACATTTTATAAGGTGTGGCATCTCCTAGGGCTTTGGTAGGTGATCTATTTAATATGTATGCAGCTACAGCTACAGCTTCAGCCCAAATACGCTTTTCTAAATTTGCATAGAACATCATGCACCTTGCCTTCTCCACTATTGTGCGATTCATGCGCTCTGCAAGGCCATTTTGTTGGGGGGTATATGGGGTGGAGGTCTGATGTGTAATCCCACAACTTGCCAGGTATTTCTCAAAACTGGAGTTGCAGTACTCTGTTCCATTATCAGTTCTTATGACTTTAATTTTATGTTCTAATTGATTCTCTACTTTCTTCTTATAGTCCTTGAAAACTTCTAATATGTTTTGTTTATCCTTTAGAAAATAGATATGAACCATTCTAGTGTGATCATCAATAAAAGAAATAAAATATTTCATACCTCCATAGGATACACATTCCATCGGCCCGCACAAGTCAGAGTGTATTAATTCTAGAGGCTTTGTGGCTCTAGAGCCCACATGCTTGAAGGGTAACCTAGCTTGTTTGCCCTCACAACAAGTGGTACATTGTATCTCTTTCTGTGAACTTGCTGACAGTGTAACCCCCTCCGCACAATCAGGCAATTTCTTTAATGCTGAAACATTCAAATGGGCCATCCGAAGATGCCATAAATTAATATCGCTTGCATCAACTTTATTAGACACCAAGTGGGCACTTTCATCGGTATATGTGTCTAAGACATATAATTTATTTGTTAAGGTGGCTGAGCACAATAATTTTCCATGAGCATTTTTTATGTTGCAACCTTTCTCATTGAATGACACCTTATATCCATTCTTTGTAATTGTGCTCACTGACAACAAATTTGCTGCTAAAATAAAGAACATTTCTTACTTGGATTTTTTCCTGCTGTGATATTTGAATACTGATATCTCCAACACTTTCCACAGATAATGGCTCCCTGTTGGCTACTGTGATAGTTTTTACAGATGGTTCTCTAATATTGTACATCAAATCTTTGTTGCTGACCATATGCGCTGAGCATCCACTATCAATATACCATTTTCCATTATTTATACCTGAAAAAGCTCAAAAAACTGAGAAAGCTGCCACAAAACTTTCTTGCTTATTATTTTGTTTGGTCTCTGTTTTCTTTGATTGTTTGCAGAACTTTGCAATGTGTCCATAGCCATTGCAATTAAAACATCTAGGCCCCTTGTTTTTATCTGATGGCTTTGACTTTTGTTGATTGTTTTGATGCTTATTTCTCTTGAAATTTGAATAGAATGCATTGCTAGATTCTTCAGTTTTCACTTCTTGGAGCAATTTAGTTTTAATAAAATCTGCACTGATTCTTGCCCCGGAGTTTTCTAAACCCATTATCATTGGTTTGTACTCTTCTGATAAGCCCGCCAACATTAGTGTGCCAAGCCATTCATCGTTCACTTCGAAGCCTATGTTTCTCAATTTGTGAGCGGCGCTCATAATTCTGCTTACAAAATCTTCTATACCAGCGCTTGATTCCAGTGAGGTATTTATCAATTCCTTCAACAAACCCACTTTTCTTGTTAGCCCGTTGTCATCAAATGCTTTATGTAAACTGTCCCAGACCTCCTTGGCCGTTTTACACTCCTGAACATGAACATAGTTTTGAGTGCTTATCAACAGAATGAGTTTGGATTTGGCCTTCACGTCTTTCACTGGGTCGACTATTTTCCCTGCACTGTATTCTATGCAGTCCCATAAATCCTCGTGCTCCAGATATGTTTTGATACAAAATTTCCAAGTTGTAAAATTATCTCGTCCATTCAACTTTTCAATATTGAACATATTTGAGCCCATCTCGATGGATTTTACCACGCGCTATGCGTAATTTCGCTGACCAAAGGTTACAATATAACCTCACTTGCACGTTTACACTTTTCGGTAAAACTTTTCTTGATAATTACTTCGGAATTCTTTATTTGCAACCACGCTCTGCTACCATGTAGGGTTTTCTTCAAATAAAGATTGTAATTGATCATAAACTGAGTTTTATTAAAGTTGTACAATGCACATACATAGATTACTTGACGTGTGGGAAAGCGGGAAGAACGGCAGTGACGTCACCAGAGGATGGTGCCCACAGACAAAAAACTATATCGGATGCGTTCCAATTCTATCAGTTTTATTATAAGTATACAAACCTTCCTCTTGAATCACTCTATCTATTAAAAAAACCGCATCAAAATCCGTTGCGTAGTTTTATAGATTTAAGCATTCAAAGGGACAGGACATAGGGACAGAATAAGCGACTTTGTTTTATACTATGTAGTGATTTTTGATAAATGGAATGGAAAATTATTGTGACCTAACTACAATACTTATCTTGAAATGCCCATGACGCATAACATGTCCTTTCTTATTAATAAATATTATTAATTATGAGTCATGTATAAATTTTTAATGTCTTTTGCATGTAAGTTATAATTAAATATGTACGATGCAAGAAGTAATGTTCGTCTTAATGAGATAGTTCACACTTTAGTTGTCAAGTCGACGCTAAACCGGAGTCTGGTATAGTGCAGCGTAATTAAGGTGAAGTTAATTCCCTGTCACTGTTCACAGCGTAGAAACTTAATTAGATTTTTGATGAATCGTTTCAGTGACGTATATCGTGAATAAACAGTTAATAGCGTCGTGTGGAAGAAGCTTTATCAGGGACTGGCGAGACTGACCCTTAACTTTATTGGCAGTTCAGAAACATTGCCCAGTTTAAAGGTACTTAATTTTATATGACTGTCTGTGTGGAGAATATCTGTTTACTGTGGAAACTCCCTTCTGATTTGTTGTGACATTTACCAACTTGGACGTTAAAAGTTTTTCCTAATTATGGGGTTATGGGTGATCGATTTACTAAATATAAAATAAATGCTGTTACGAGGTACCTACCTTGATTGATTTCAGAGGGAATGGTGATTTTTTACTGAGTTATTTTACGACAAAAAATTCTATATCTGCTAAAAAAATCCAATAAACTCAAAAGCAGTACTATTTATTGATTTATTTCTAACTCTCATTTATTTATAGGTACGACTTTCCAATACAGCTTTAGCTTCCTATGCTGATCACAACATGCATTTACCAACTCGTAGGGTTATTTATTCATCGTTTTCAAAGAGCGATGTCTGGATGCCATTCAATATTCAATCGGCCGTGACTCGAACGATATTTGAGCTGACACGTAAGTGGTTAGAGTACTTTTGACGTCGGCAAGTATCTATCTATCACAATGGGCTCGCTCGCTTGCATCGTACTTTCTATACTGTGCCCGCATCCTTGCATAGTGTTAACTGGTAAAGTACCAAGTGTAGACAAGTTGTAAAGTTTAACGAAAACGTAGGTAAAGTTAAGTTTATAGTTCTAATTTAGGAACACAAGGAAGGTTTAGAGATTTGGGAGCCAAAAACTGTTTAATGAAAACCATTTATCATCACTTTACTTTACTGGTCTATGAATATTCTTATTGTATATCTTTATATTTCTATGTACTGTCTGTCTTCCAAAAAATTAAAAAAAATCATCTTTTGAATGGTCGATAACGGTAGAATTCATTAAATTTGCTTCAAACAGCATGCAGAGTCATTTGTTTTTGCGAAAAAGAGACATATCTTTTGATTTCATTTTTATACCTTTATATTTATAACACTAATCAGTCTAATAATGTTGTGGCAAGATAAAGTAATTTCCGAACTTGGCTGATGCTCTATCACTTGACTTGATGAACTTGCTTTACTCCGTATGAACTAAATAATATAGCATGAACCTATTCAGCAAAACCGAAAATGTTATTGGATTATACATATATAATATTTTGCTCGTTAGGCTGTTCTGTAGGTACCCATGGATAACCTTTGGCCCGATATTCTGATTGAACCGCTTAATCCAAGGCCCCATCGTTGTGTGCCATTGTGAAGGGAAACTCCAAAATCCTATTCAATTGAATATGGAACGTTATTATTTTGAAATAGAACTTCACGACTGCTGCCAATCCCCAAAACGTTCAGATTTTCGCTCATATTATTTTGTGTATATCGAACGATAATTGGTATGTAGATCTATTGGTAGATTTATCGATTTTCGTCTTTTTTTTTTAGGTACAATTTTTCTTTTTCGATTCAATCATTTTCTTTTCATCTTTTTCCGATAAATATAACGGACGACTCTCAAAGTATTTAAGATCATCAAATAAACTCTTTTATACAATCTAATAATGAATCGAATTATATTTTTAAACTATGTTGGTACACAATGTTTTGCACAAAACTGCTTAAAATAAACCTTTTCTCGTTGACTTGTGGATATATTCCTTGAAATTTAAGTGAATCAAACGAAAAACATCACGTTAAATATTCCAGTTCCAAAACATTTAAACAGAAAAAGCAAAACGGATGAATCCCAATTGGCTCGAATGGAAATGGACGGATTTATGTGAAACAGATAGGTATAGCTTTGGAATACCAAATAACAAAGTCATTTGTTTCAATATTGCCCCAGATAAAGATAAGACAGTCTTTTGGCGACCCCTGCGGAAAGGACAACTTATCACAGCTCGAATTACAATATCAAGGAAACAAAATAAATTATTTATGAAATTCTAAGTTCTACCGTATATTTTAGGCTGAGTGAATTGCATTAGTGGTTCCCGACTGCGAATTTTAAGCCTGGGAAATGCCCGTGACTCGGTTTGCGTTAGTATGTAAATTGTAGCTTTTTCATCGCCTTAGGTCACTCTGAATAACACAATAAGCTAGTTTTTGCTCTTTTGGTTTTTGTTGGCATGACCCTTGGTAATACTTCAACTTCGTATTTGTTTTTTCGAAAAAAAAAGTCGTTTATCTTTTGTTATTCAGGAGTTTATTTATTTTTTAGCACAGAATCCAGATGAATAGTGGCAAGATAAAGTTGCTTACGAGTAAAACTATTCAGAATGGGCTAACGTGACTTTTGAAATGAAAGTAAATTAATAACCATAATACCGATACGTCTGAAAATTAAAGGGTGATTTCCCAATATGACGGATTTCACAATGCTTATTGTAATTATTTCGATGCTAAATAGAGTTTCACTATCTTTACAAACAAGCTTAAAATCAGCAATCAATATACACGTACGAATTATTCATTTGTACAGCTTTCGAAGCTCCCACGTATTTAAAATTCTATTATACACGTCTATCATCTATACACATCGCGTCATTTTGTATAACATGTTCAATTCAAATTCCATACACGACTCACGTTCCCCATTCTTCAATTTCATGACAAACTGACATATAATTTAACAAAGGTCATTATCGTGAAGCTTTGCAATTGTAACGTTTAATTACCTTTATTTGTAATTTGACCTGTCAAAGCGTCAGTTCAGTTTGGCTTTAAGGTCAAGTTTCATTGAAGTGTAGAAATGACGTAAGCTTTAGAAATGCTCTTGTTTTGTACTCGAAAAACAAAACAATTCTATTCCAAATACAAAACAAAGCCATTCAGGTTCCAAAGTTTCAACAGCCACCGACTTCTTTGTTCAGTTGGATGAGATTGGATAAAGGTTACCAAATTAATTGTTGATAAAAAAACAAAACTATGAAGGAACACTAAGTGGATGATCTAATCAAAGATGGCGTAATTTTTTGTGCAAATCCCTGGTTGATTGGAAGGCGGTGGCTCTGGATTGCGATGCTTAAAAGAATGAGACGACGCCGCGACGTATGAACGACGTAAAATAATTTGGCATACTTAAAAAAACTATTAAAAGTCTGTAAATTTTGCCTAAAAAACAAGAACATCATAAATGTAGTCGATGTGAAAAAAATACGTATTATTAGGGATAAATCAAAAATTATTATACAGATCTTGATCAAATTTATATGGGTACACACGATAAGCACCGGCTTACAAAATAAGAGAGAATCATTAAAATTGCATCACATAGCAAAAGTTCTGAGGAAACTAACATTAATAAGTAAAAGGGGCAGCCCCATTTTTTGAAGTTGGTCGAAAATTCTACAATCGTTTTATTGAAACATAAATCACTAACTATATTATTACGCAACACATATGTAAAGTTTAGATATTTGTTACATATTCACGCTGAAACTACCAAACGGTTCGTGTTAAAATTTGCATCGATGCAGATCTAGATCCATTATTTTCGAATGCCTACGCAAATGTATATAACTTTATAAAAAGATATATACTTTATATTACTGTTTATCAGAGTCCATCCGACAGAGAATCAAAGTTTTCTAACGACAACCATAAGAACCGACAACTGTTGGGGTGTTCTTGAGTGGAGCTCGCGACTCAGAAAACGTAGTATAGGACGCTCTGGCCACGTGGAATGATGATCTGCATCTATCGCTAGGGGAGGCCTATGTCCAGCAGTGGACTGATACAGGTTGATGATGTAATCTATCCAATTACGCCTAATGTGTAACTCTACCTACCACCTATTCTATTAGTTTCCTAATCAACAGTATCTGATTATATATACGAATGTGATTTTCTTGTAAAGCGAATACACTCGTATTCTATTACATTAAAGACTTAGAATCGGTTACTTTTTAAATGCGTCCGAAGACACGGTCTGAAGCTGGTGTTTTACAAATCTATTGAGCTAAGAGGTATCTTCGTCTTACCTGCACTACCTTTATCTATCCGTGCCTGCACAGGTATATGTTGTAGGCACTGTAACAAAAGCTAACGATGTTAACATTGATTTGATTTGATAAACGATCCATCGAATTAAATGTTCGCAATAAATGTATACGTAATGGAATAAACTATTCAACATCTTCCTTTTTAATTTAGTGTACACAACAAAATGTATTATTCACCCAGCCTCGGTTAAAGTTCAAGGTGTTCATTTAGGCCTCGTACACACTAGAGGAGAAACGATTAGTTGGTCGTAAGGTAGTGAAGATATAGTAGGCTTTGTACACTTTTCAGTGGATAAAAGTAAAACAACTTGTTTATCCCATCTTTCAAGGACATCCACTAGGGCTGGTGCGGCGGCAGATCTGGCCGAGAATCTCAAGAGGCGCAAATATGCAGGTCTCGACAGAACCTACGCATTTGCTCCCCTTGGATTCGAGACCCTAAGTCTGTGGGGTACCGAGGCTCTCCGGGTTTTTAAAAAAATATCTGAATATCTGGTCGATGCGACGCGTGACCCGAGAGCTGGTGAATATCTGGCTCAGCGCATCAGCATTGCCATACAGCGTGGTAATGCAGCCAGTGTCTTGGGGACGCTTCCGACTGGTATTGACATGGATCAATTGAGCTACCTTTAGACTGTTTGCAACCGTCTGCAGTTAGCTCAATGGTTTCAATTGTAAATACTTGTTGTAATTTTTCTATTCCTTGCTTGTAATTTTCGTTGTTAATAAAGATGTTCACTTGTTTATCAGTCTTATCTCGCCGCACTGCTAGGTAGAGACGTACCATTTAGCTTTTAATCAATCTATTATAACATGATTGAAACTTAAAAAGCTCGCAACGTTTTTCTAAGCTCAACAAAGTTTGCCCAATCTGTACGGTCTTCTATTGTTAGGATGAAATAATCTGTCATGCAATGTGATGACGAGTGATGGGTGGTTCAAAACTTTAATTGGCGTTTTCACATCTATTAGCTATAATGCGTAGGAATCACGTGGGTCACAAGGTTGGAGATGAGTAAGAACGAAATCTTTAAGTTTCTGCTCATACTTGACTGATCTCTGAGATGAGATAATGAGAAACAAATCTATTTTATGAGAGCCTTTACGCGGAAAATTGTGTCATATCTATGACACTCGAATTTCCGCATGAGGAATTAACTATTTGAAGTCATTACTAAGAATCTCAATTAAAGTAAATAGATAGTCATATTCAAGATTTACCTTACTAAGTAGATAATTTATTGTTATACACGAAAAGACAGAAAATAACAATACATTAAGATGCTGACAACAGCTAACATAAAATATAAAATAAAATTACTAATCTACGCGTGATCGCTTCTAGATAACTTAAGATGGATTGCGTTTGAAAGATCAATATGACGGAAAATTCAATAATCGTTGTAGGTACTAGTTTAAAGTTGGGCTTATTTTGCAAAGAGGTCCAATTAAAATAGTTCACATAAGAACAGGTACCTACATACTAAGGTTGGTTCGCTTTCAGGAAACTAATGTTACCTAAAAGTTTTAAAATTTTAGTTTACTTTTCATGTTTTTCCCAGTGGTTAAATAAATAAGTTTTTCTGGTTTTTCTTAGTATTGTTTTATTTTTTTATTATCTATTAAAAAATAGGTGACTGATCAAGAGATCTCTTTGACTACAAATGATACGAAGCTGAAATTTGGCATGAAGGTTCTTTTTAGGACGAAATTCGTATTCTAAGGTAGTTAAAATAGGGTTAACACGCGAATGAAACCGCGAGCGAGTCAGTTAGTAATCTATAATAAAGGACCTCAAACTGTGAATAACATTAACATTGGTTATTATTAAACAAATTGACGGCAATCATCTAGGCAATTAATGTTCAGGTGGTGATTGACTAAATTGATGTTGTTTGTGTCCAAAAAAACATTAATTAATCACCGTGTACTTCCTTTCTTAAAATAGTTTGTTTTTAGTTTTTTAACTCAATTAACAAAAAATGATATTTTCAAACACTTTACAAACATTTAATACGTTTATATTTCCGGATACCTACTTAAATATCGGATATCATGAGTAGGTCTCGAACCCCGTTGTATTTACGGTTCACAATTCTGTCAAAAATCGTCAGTTAGTCCTGAAGGCCAAGTATTGGGACGGATTTATAGTAAAATAAAGAATGTTTGGTCACATTGTCGTCGAAAGCGTAATATTTGAAATACATTTCTTTAATTTACGTATTACCTATGACTATTACGATATTATAATCCAATGATTTAAAAAAAGTGTTTTTTTCTCAATTTCAATGTTTGAATAAGTTATTCATAACATAAAATTGGTTCCAAAAAGTTTGATCTAATATACAGATATGAAATAAATCGTATACAAATGCTGCGCTTATGGCTGCCATCCAATTGCTGGCAACGTTAATCGAAAACCAAAGTATTTTGCATTCTCATCGAAACGAGAAAAAGTAAGCCAAACTGCCCGTGCAACGGTCTTGGCTAATAGATTTTTTCATTGGCGCCACGGCAGCACTGAATGAATACAGGATTTTTTCAAATTAAAATTTGCATAAAGAAATTCCCATTAAGATGAGGATTAACTTCAAACTGTGCTCTGGGGAGGTGATCATTTCTACTGGACTTGTTTTTTATTGTTTTGTTGCTGCCGCGGCTTCTGATAGCTTAACGGCCCCTCCGGCAATGCCGTTATGAGAAATAGCCACCAATAAAATTAAGAGCGAACCCACCTAGATCCAAGAGATATTTCTGAGCTACGTACCTTAACAAGTGCCCTTGCACTGAATGATGACTTTGCAAGGAAATTGGGGAAGATTTCTGTAGCGTAAACTGTTGTTTACCATTACAAAGATCAACAGATAAAAGATTCAACAGTAGTTTATGAAAACTGGTTGGTAAGGGCAGAACTCTTAATTCTTTAACAAGAACTTAACATATTTCAGGCATTACATATTACATACCCAAGTTTGTACTGCAATAAACCACTCTTTGTGAAACTTTCACGTTCTTACCTGAAACAAAATAAAAAATTATAACCACTAGTAAAAACAAAAAATATGGCAATACTTGAACTCGCCCACTTTTATAGCTTCCTGCTGTTAAACTAGCGCTATATTAATAGTTTTCCAGTAATAAACGTAAAAAAGCTGTTAAACTGTACATTACACACATACCTAACCATCTCTAGCTACAATTAATAATTTTAAACCGGAAGACACGAGGATGGTAAAGAAAAATCTAGGAATTAGTAGTTCAGATGAGTAATAAAAATAAAAGTGTATATGAGTAAAAATAAAGTTAGAACCTTTATTTTATTTCTTAAAATTATTGAAGAAAGAAAAATCTTACACATACTTAATCCCTTAAACCCTCATCTAACACATCGCCTTAAGTGGCACTATTTTTTCAATTGTCAACTAAGCAATACATTTTATGAAAGCGCAAAATGCATACATATGATGCATATCATTCATAGCAGTATGCGAACACTAACGAGCTAGTCAAGTTTTCTGTATTTGCTGAGCTGACACACTCGTGCTATCTAAACAAAACAAAATAAACTGACATTTTAAGCTTCGCTGTTTCTACGAAACTTCGTCTATACGTGTGAACGAACTCATTTTATCATAACAATAATCCTAACTAATATTATAAACGCGATAGTTTGAATGTATGGATTGTTTGTTGTTTGTTACTTATTCACGCAAAATCTACAGAACGAATCGGGCTGGAATTTTAAAAAGACGTAGTTCTAGCCCTAGAATAAAACATAGGCTACTTTTTATCCCAGAAATCAGATCTTATGGGAAATCAGTAGCCTTGAAATGTTTAAATAGACAGCACAACACGTGCAAAGTCGCAGTCGGATACTAGTTATACATATTTTAATTCGTATTCCAATTAGTTTTTTTGTTTTATTCTGTCCCTGTATTTCACTAGTGCTCATTTTTATCGAATTCTATGTTTTTCTTTACCTCTACGTGATTAAATTTCTAAGAATAAGTTATTGCTATCCTGTTGGGTAAACATGATCTTTAAACGGTTGTCTATGTAATTAAAGAAGCTTTGTGAAGCTTATACGAAAGGCGAGGCACAGAATAGAGTTGAATCGTGAGAAAGTAATATATCTATTTCAATTGTAATATAAGGTAATTCTTCGTTTAGGCAGATAACATTCGTAAGTTTTTTAACCAAAGACAAATTACAAAAAGTCTAGTAGAAACTAAGTGGGTGTATGTTGACATATACATGGTGTAACAATATACATGTGCTAAGCGAAAAGCTGGGTATTTCCATCCCCCCGGGGAACAACTTTTGTTCAACGACTTTTCTAATTTCGATTGGTATCTCTGAAAAAACTAAAACAAAGTTTTCACATGGCCAGCTGATTTTTTACGAAGTGACAACCCTAAAATCTGCTGTTTCTTATACTTGCGACGATGACCTCAGTATGGTCACAGAATAGATGTAGAAAAGAGTGACAGATTCATATTCTTGAAATAGAAAAACGCCTACAGCATCATTGAGGCAAATTGTCGTAAGTCATGGCTAAAATCACATTTCAATTTGAAGGTTGAGTTACGTGTAGTTAAACATACGAACTAAACTACGCTAACACAGTTATGTCTTTTTCTAACTGTTTGTTCTTTCTTGTGTGTTGATCTAATCATAATAACCTACTGACTGAATACACATTGATGTCCACTACTGAAAAGAGCTGTGAATCTGGCGGGTATTACCATAATCACTTGGCTGGGGATTGCTGATCAAAGAAACGGTATAAGTAATTCACACAATAAAAATGCTGCCTTTCATTTGGCGAAGCCCCTTGGTCGACTTTTACGACATCCAACATACGACGAGCTGAGTCGCAGGGGTCGGTTAACTTAATTAAAAACTTTACCAAATGACTCTTTCCGTCATTATGTAGTTTATCTGTCCGTTCTGTACCTACATTAATCTTTGACACTTGTATTTCCACAAAGGAACGCGACTAAATTTTATTGGCTGTAGCACTATGCAAAACCATGGCAACCAGCCAACCGCCAATCATAGACAAGTTAGAGAACCATTCATTCATTCATTTCCGCTCACCACATGGCGGTGCTGTATTTGCCAAGCGGGCCGAAATATTTTTTTGTACGGGTTCCGTAATTTTTTTAATACCAAAATTTAAAGAAGTTCGTTTGTTTAAAATCATAAAATCAAAAAAAAAAGCTTAAATCCGTTTTCTACGGGATTTTGTATTAGGTATACCAACTATCAGAATTCACGCAAAGTGTATGTGTGTGTAGCAGGTAGGTACCTACATTGTGAAATACCTATGTAAAATAAGACCAGGTACCTACCTACGTATTCATACAATTTTCTACCACATACCTATTATTTCACGACTGTGATCCTAATATCTCCTACTCATGTTGGATTTATTAAAATTGAAAATGAACCCTAAAAATTATCCATCTTTTCGGCGAACGAAATCAAAAGAATGAATGATGAACTATTTTAGTGTGACCTTCGTCGCGGTGCCGTGTAGTGCTATAATTACAATTTTTATCTTTCGTGCCTAAAAAACAAGTAACTAGGACTTAAGAATACCTTAAGGGTGTGGTGTATGCATCGGAGTGTCACAGAGCTGAAGAGATGAAGAGGCGTGTGTTGGAAGCGTGTGCTTACTTCCATAAAATGTGTGTTGTTTGGAAGAAGGGAGGCATATCGAACCTTACTTACATGCATAGGTATCGATACCTACGTCATGCATGTGTAACTTACTAACTAACTAACCTAACTAGTGCTAAAGTGAGTGAGACATGTTAATGCCTAAAAAGAAACCTACCTTGTGCTGAAGTGTGTGAATTGTCTGTGACTGTGTACCTACAAGTGACCTACCAAAACATACATAAATCCCTTCGTAAGAAGCCATCTAGACAGCTGACAAGCGAGAAAATATGAGGTTTGTAACTTGTACCTACACTTACAACTTTCCTAACTCAGCATTTTAAGATTTTCTCAACACTACCTAGGAACTTACATACTACAATCTTATTATTATCACGAATTTATTAGCTCGTCTAGTAACCTCCCGCCATAGCTGAAATCTACGAAGATAAATACCTACCTACATACCTGTAAAGTTAGTAGGTAAGTACAGGTTGCGCGAATAGGGTTGTCACTTTATTTTGGCACTAGGAAATGAAAACTTTTTGTATGGGAAACTGAAAATAGGAATTTTTAATTATCTCCCCCCCACAACTGATCACCATGGGTTCCTGAAACCCCCCCCTTCGGCTTAGTAGGGGTAATATGTTATACCTTGTATACATACATATAATAGTTTTTGAAATTTTGATAGTTCCTGTTGTTTCTTTGTACTTCCAGGATTGCTGATAATGAAACTTTTTCTCCTTTTCTAGTAGCTTTTAATGAAAATCCCATTTCAATTTTTACTATCCGCCATTGCGAGCAGCCATCTAGACAATGGCGTTACTGTACATTTCGTCCCTTGCTCAATGAGTTAAAGGTTAAATTAGCTCAAATTTTCCTGCAGTTGTGACAAAATGTTGTCTTGTGGCAACCCTATAGGTATTCCCATTGGTTGCATAACATTGCATAATCAATGCACATCGATACACCATATTTGTATGCCACATGAAAAATGAAAAAGAAGGAAATTAAAAGCCTCCCTTCTGGTAATGAAGTTGCTATGCTGGACGGTCATAGCCGTTATTTGATATCGTCGAGGAGAAAATGCAAATGAAAGGATCCAGAAAGGATCCCCTGAGCTTTTCCCGGAGCTTTCGGGCGATCCTTGGCGCGGTGTGATAACTCAATACTACGTGTTTATACACAGTATCAACTATTTTAAGGAGACCCGTTTGACCCTTTTGGGGACTTTATTGCGCGCTTTTCCTCTATGACTTGTTTGTATAATTGTATGGACGTGTTTGGGGATCAAATTGCTTGGTATGCTGGGCACGTGGCTTACTATTCCTTGTTTTATGCTAGAAAATTCTCTAATACTCGACTGAACATTCCGGAGTCGCAATGTCGAGTTAGCGTAAAATGTAGACCCGCATAAAGTCCCCTGTGTCATTAATTCATTATATTACCTATCACGTTTTTCAAAGCGAAATTTTGTGTTCCTGAGGATTACTAGGTTAGTGCGTAAGACCAAGTCATTTTGCCTGTTTTAAAAAACTATAAACTGGCTTCGAATTCTTAAAAGTAAAAATGAGGACATCATCAATGTGTTCCAAGTCAGTTAAATGTTAATTATGAAGGATAACTCAAAAACTAATGGTTTCGATCAAATTTATATGGGACCACAAGAAATGACAAGCTTTCAAATAGATACAAAAAAAACATCAGAGAACCTCGTCCTTTTTGAAGTTAGTTGAAAAAAATATTCCATTTGGGAATTAGCTATCTACGAACATTTCCTGGAATCGCGCGAGTTCGCCAAGACCCACAAATTTTGCCCCGGAACGAGTTTGAACTAGATGTAAACAAATCTCTTCAAATCATAATCGTATCTGGATCTTTTGAGGGGTTCATATTACTCAGAACTGAAGATAGCCTCTGAGTTATGAAATGCTTGAATCAAACCAATTGAGGTCAGTACTTATCATTATGAATAATAAGGGATAGGTACTCATAAGTACGATGGATTTGATTTATGGGGCCTCAGATAAAGTTTACCTACCCATGACCAAAAACATACCGACAGATCATCATCATCATTAGCGTATATTAGTCCGCCGATGTACATGTCTCCCCTAATGAGCACCATAGCGCCCTGTCTTCAGCTTGCCGTATCCAGCATTTGTATAGTATAGTATAGTATAGTCTTTCGCAGATCGTCATCCCATTTGGTCGGAGGGCCAGGACAGATAATGTGCTTCAAAAACGGAATTATCAAATTAAAAATTATATCTGTAGTTCTTCTTTATCGAATAATTTTTTACCAAACATGCAGCTCTTATCTTCATCAAAATATTTTCTAACAGAAGTTTGTTATTGAGTCTAGATTTGTCAGTTTATCAGTTTCATAAAAAATAATCTAGATTCTAAATAACATCGTTCGTGGGAACACGCTGTAGAAATAAAGCAATCAGTGAGGAAAATATTGCGATTCTAAGAACTAAGATGTGAAAACAAATTATACAATACTGTGTCACATGGAATGAAGATTATGTTAAAGACGGATTAGCTTTCAAAATGTAGGTTTTCTCATAACTAGGGAGGCTTACTATTTATAGAAGTTTGTGCCATTTAGCTGAATTAGCCTGCGAATACTGTAACCCCTAAAATATAATAAAAAATAATTTCAAATGCAATACAACCTATCTGTTTACATGTAGGTTAAAAAGTATTAATTGAATTACACTTTTTAAAAAGTCCATTGAATGTCAACGTTTTCGAAAAAATATGAACCATGGCAAAAAAAAACTGTAGAAATTGTACTAAACCAGAAGTTCTGGGTAGAAAAAAAACACGGATTGGTTTTAAAGTAATAAAAAGCCACTTTCAGCATACCTATAGCGCAGAATAAATGCACATCGTGTAATGTGGTTTATATGTGGTTGAGCCTTAGGGTGAGGGCTCACGAGCGTTGTAATCTAAGCGTTTATTCGACGTCACGAGTATGTCAACGCAGCGTCATTATTCCCTGGCATGCATGTTTAAAGAGACTTATGACGTAGAATAGAATAAAATAGAACACCTTAGCATAGAATGTACATGGCTTTCAACCAATAAGTCACAGATTTAGTAATAGTACTAAAGTGCAATAAGTGACTAAAAGACGTAGTAGAAGTAGCCAACTACATATAAGCGCTTTTAGGTTTTTAGAACAGAAGTTTATAAGTTTGTTTATGAAAATAAATTTGTGTAATCTAAGGAGGCAAATAAACCTTTTTGAAAAGAGATTTAGTTCGAATTTCGAAGAAGATCTCAGTGTACGGATCTTAAAACTTAAATCTTTTTGTTCTTTAGGGAGTAATGAGTTTGAATTTGGAACCTCAATATACATTTTAATGAAAAATGTTACCTAGAAAATTCAAAAAGAGAATAATTATCTCCTATTAGTTTTTAAGGTGTTGTCTGTAAATTTTTCATAATATGAGCTGTACCTACTGCTTGAAATAAATTATTTTGATTTTGTATTTATTTAAAATAATTAATTAAAGATCTCATTCGTTTCGAAAAAAACATAAAACCTTTTTCAGCCAATAGCCAACATAATCACTTGCTTCACTGTTGCTTGGTCAGGACTTAAGACCGTTCTGTGCAAACATTTTGGTACACCACAACAAATACTAAGTACAGCAGTCAGAATAAAACAAGATAACAATGGGTGGCCTTACAGCTTAATGGCTTAAAATATCTTCCAAGTGAATAGTGACTGTTCTGCCTAAAGCCATGTTCTATTGCCAGCATACCGCATACAGACTGGGTCTTGAGGGCTGAAAGGGTTCTTGTGCCTTCGCATTTACGCTCGCGACGAGCATATTGCGAGGTTTGGGTGTGCTCTTCGCTTTAGCTCATGTCACTGACGAGGTTAAATGAGTTTTATTGCAAAAAGTTTCAATAAATTATTAAAAATTTTTGGCATGCGACACATAATGACATGAGTAATATTTGTACAGAAGTTTCTTGACATTTATATGAATAAGGTTATTATTTATCTTATTGTATAATTTATTAAGTATATCAGTCATCTAGTACCTATAACACAAGAGCTAATTAGCTTGAGTTAGAGGATGCTGTGTAATACACAGCATCCTCTAACTCAAGCTAATTAGCTAAAATGCTGAAACATACACAGTGTGTATGTTTCAGCATTTTAATAATATTGTTATTCATTTTGTTAGTATTACTCAGTGTTTTTTACCTGGGACAGTAAAAAATAATCCAAAAACATAAAAATATACGGAAACTGTGTGAGAAATCAGTTGTTCTTTTGTGAAATGACGAAAATAGTACAAAAATGTCCTTTAAAATAAGTGTTGTCTTTTTTTTCTGTATTTGTATAACATCAGTTACTTTTAACCCTGCATAGGCTACTGGTGTCCCCGGGGAATTATCAAAATATCCATGGAGACAGCAGATATGGATATCAATCAAAACTGGAAAAGTATCATAAATATGACGGACCATGTTAGGATAAAGGCCATTCACACTTTGAAGTCACAGTACAGTACCTACCAGTAAATATTCAATTCATACAGTATATTGACGATCCGTCAACGGGCTGTCAATAATCTCTATCGAATGTGTGAGTGAAAAGAGATTCACTGAAACTGAACTGTCAGGTCACAGATTATGTGTGAACCGGATTTATAAGCTCTACTTATTATATTATATACATTATTCATCACTATTTTGGTTTTGAATTTGCGCTTAGTAATTGAACTGATGTGGGCAAAAACTCGTATTTGCCATACAATCGAGTTTACCTAAAACAACCCTACTGTTTATTAAAGGCACATAGTGATCTAACAATTCTTGTGTATTGTGAGTTTATCACTCATAATGTTTTATTCTACTGGAAATTATGATTAAAAAGCTCCGCTTACTTTAGAATAAATAAAAAGCGCTTAGTCCTATCATTAACTACATCCTATTTTCAACTACATCCAAAATTAGTAAAAATATGTTCTAATATCAGAATACTCGAAGAAGGATCTTCGAAAAATTACTCGAATCTACATTATATTTAATAGGATTATAGCTTTCAACTATAAGAATAGTGAAATATTTTTGCAGAGGCAGTGCTATTTCCTGGTATACAACTCTTGAGTTATCTATGCCACATTCTCCCTTTTTATCCCGCGATAATTCTTTTCTAAGTTCAGTTAGTGTGGGATTTTAACGACCTGCTCACCCCTAGTGAACATCCGCTAACAAAGAAATAAGTCAGGAAACACCGAGACCGGTATAACATGGTTGATTTAGTAGTTTATTCTGTTTTTCTCAGTTTTGAGTATTATTGGTATGTTATTACAAAATTATCTATTAAAGTTACTAGTGTTTTATACCTCTTGAAATTGTTTATAAGTACTTATGCTCCTGAAAACTAAATACAAATCGTGGTACCTACCTAATTATCTCGTTAGTGACTTTTTGCAGGAACTCTATAGAACAATATGGGTCAGAGTGAAGTTCCTTGTGGGATGACGTGCTCCATCTTAGGCCATATTTCCACTTATTCTACCTCTATGTATTTTACAAATATTTATCTATATAATGTTATTGTATTAATATATCAGTCATCGTATCCATAAAACAAGCTCTACTTAACTTGGAGCTGGATGATGCTGTGAGATTTTCCAGAGGGCATCTACCAATTAATTTTTAAGACAGTGGCCAAATGGCCATGTGACATGTATGTATATTTTATATTGGAAATCCAATATAAAATATACATACATGTCAACTAGAGAACCACCTTTTTTGCGTTGATTAAAAAAGGACATCCTTCGAGTCACAGGAGTAACAAATGAGCATCATTGCAATTACATACTGCAAGCAAAACAAAAGGCAATCACGTTTATTATCAGTAAATTAACCCCTCGTATGCACAAAAGAACTGTCGGTAACTTTACCCTGTCAGCCTCTCGATCGACAGGGTAATTTCCAGTCAACAATGACATGACTGCCTTCGTCGCTCACTCGATCCGCATCGATTAAACACGTTCAATGGGACCTGACTTATTGTCAGTGCTACCGTGACTGCATAATGCTGGATTCACTTTTTTCTCATTTTACACGGCAGATTCAGAAGGGTGGAGTTAGTATACATACGGCGTTGTGAAGAGAGCTCTTTGTTTTAGGTTCGTTAAAAAACAATTACAATACAATTACCTACTTTTTATTGCGCACCAAAAAATATAAATACAGGACAATCTTTATTTGGATCACAGATAAATTAATACAACTGCCGCGCCGGCACGGTTTGATGAGATGACAAATGAGATATGAGCGATTTTTTCCAGGCAACCTTTAATACTTACGAAATAACCTCATCGATTTTTGAGTGAAATTTTGGATAAAAGCGTGGATATTCAAAAAGGTTTTTTAATATACATTATTATTTATTATAATTTTCTCAAGCTCATGATACATTTTGGTTTTGTATTCAATCTAATACAAAACAAGACAATTTAATATATCCGTTTGCCATTTAAGACTCCAATTATTTAGAGGCTTTCAATGGATACTCGGTATTTGAACCAAATGCCCCGCAGCATTGCCTCAGTGCAACACTAGGAATATATCCTAGATGCTAGCTATCGCTGCAAACAGCAATATATTAGTTTGTCTTGCATGCGGGTACAGACGTTCAATTTAAGAGAACAAAATGAGATATCCTAGACTTAGATAAGCCAATACTGGGTTGTACAGATATATTTTACTTGTATATGCCCGTGGCTTCGCACGCGTTGCATTGTATGGAAACGTTTCAAAGCTATTTCTTTCCCATGGAAACTAATTAATAGGAGGAAAATGCCAATGTGTTTTTCCAAGGCTAGAACTAAGTGTATTCAAAATTTCAGCCCTGTCCGTTTGGTAGTTTTTGTTTTAAAGGGAAATAAACATCCATACATTTATACAAACTTTCTCGTTTATAGTATCAGTAAGGATATTATTAAACAAGAACAAGTAACAAATACCATCATTTAGATCACGAAAGGTGGGAAAATCTTTTTTGGCCAATTGTGTGTACTTGTAAGAAGCTTTCACCTGAAGCAAATTACCTTCTGTAGATTTAAACAGTATCTACCTACTTAAAAGAAAATCTTATCAAGAAGGCATATTAACTACTCCATAAATGATTGCATCAATGGTGCTTATGGTTGGCCTGGTACGAGGATTATCTCGTGAGCTTGGGGCTAGATGATGCTGTGTGGATTATCTAGCATTATTTATCTATTTACCTTTTGTGTCACTCTACGAAGTTTTAAGGCATCCATGTTTTCTTAAGTTTTGTACAATATATGCCAAAACTTTAATCGAGGTAAGTCACGTTCTGTTCTGTTATTTTATGTTATATTAAATATTTTAACGACAAAAGTTATATTAATATAAAATGTAATAGATAATTTTATTTTCATGGTAGACCCGTTCGCATTCTACGTCGGAGCATCGACCAGGCGCGTTGGTTAACCCCGCGTCGAATAAAGACATTGTTTTTATTCGATTGAGTTTCCACAGCGACAAGTCTGATGGGTTCTATAGAATTCGTTGAAGAAGACTGGAGGTTCTATTATGAGGAAGATGAATGGTTGTGGTAAAACTATAGTGAAATGTATACAGAAATCTGGTTTTGTTTACTGTTTGAAAAGCTGTCGTAATGATGGGGAGCGGTCGACATTTGTTATTGTTGGTTGGCTTTATGTTTGAACCTAGGTTTAAGCCATTTGTTTAAACGACTATTTGTAGGAATGACACATTGACATTTCTCAAAATAAATATCATTTTGACTGATCGTCAAAACTCATTCATTTACGACACGTCGTCACCATCAGGTGAGATTGTGGTCAAACGAAGGTCTATTGTTGATTAAAAAAATACAGATAAAGCTTTTTGTTAGATAAAGCTATAAGATGAACTAGATCGAGGGAAGAAAATATATACGTAGTACTATTTTGAAACTTACAGTACAAAAAATAATAATAATAATGCTCTAAGTAAAGATGAGATTATGTCATGGGTACAAAATAACTGATACTATAACTACTTATAGTATCAGTTATATAATGTTCAGTAATGTTTTGTATTAAGTACCTACGTACTTAATATAAAACATTACTTAAATGGTTATTCTTACTTCAAACAAAAAGCACCCAGAAGCAGATATTTCCAGATCGTAGATAAATTTGTCGGCGGGCCTTCGGCCGCTGAGCCATAGAGGTTGCAAAACCAATGAATTTTGGAATTTAAACATTAGTGCCGAAGTCATTTCACTAAACTTTACATGCAACCTAACCTACATATATGTTACCTACTTTTGCGTCAGTTACCTACACAGCAAATATCCATTTCTATTCAGCCTAGCCCATACCGAAATTCGTTTATTTCGTTCATGATTTAACTAAAAAAACTCTTGAGGTACAAGAAAACACCCAGAAACATCAAAAATAAATGCATTTGATAAAACTTCCCGATCTGAGTTGAATATAACTTCAGAAGGGTGTAGGCAAGTTATAATTCCCTGAATTTCGGCACGTGTTAGACAAGAGGCAATCAGGAAAGAGGAACGGATGGAATATTAATAATGAATAAGTACTTGGTGTAAATGGTTTGAGACTTCGTTGGAATACCTACGCGAAAATCTTTAGTTTGGAGTTCACATAATTATTAGGAATATTGTAAAATTTAGTGATTAAAACAAGATGTCCGCTATAGCATTGGGTGCCCCCTTAATTACAGATGTGCTTTTAAAAAAAAACACATCAAGTTAGTTTAGCTTGAAATTCGTTACAATTAATACGTAGTTTTTATGCATCAAAGCGTGGACTCCTAATACTGTACTACGATTTAGTCAGGCGACAAAAATAAAGACAATTTAGCTTTCGAAAAACCATAACTAAGTAATCTTAAATTATTTGTCAAAAGATGAAAGAAACTGTAATATATTTTCACTTTTCACAAAATAAATGCCTTGACTCCTAGATTTCTAAAGCTGCAAAAAAGTTTTGAAAACTAGCAGAATGTTTTTGTGTGTTCCATTTTCAAATACCTAATGCTCTTATACGTGGGGAGCTATAACAGCGTTCTATTTTCCAAAAAGTTGGCTCTCATGCGAGGGCAACACACATCGCGTAAACACTTCAACCGTCATAATAATTAGTTAGTTTGATTACAGAAAGTAGATAATTCGGTTTATGCGGGCTGTATCTGCCGCCGCGTCAGCCGTGCTTCATTTGGGTGCATTATTCCATGGCACGTTATGCGCTCGCTCACGTCACTCAATTCTGGGGCCATGAAATCAGAGGATCAGCCTAAACTATATACAAGGCTGAGCTTGTCAAAATAATATGTTTCCTTTTTTTATCGGCTTTTCTATACTTATACTTTCTGGGTTAAAGACATTTTGAAATAATGAAATATTGTCATTTCTATATCTCAGCCTTCTACATTTTCATACCTAGTCATTTTTCCTGATAGACCTAAGTCGCCAAAAGGGATTGACTACAGTATTAGTGTAGTAACTATATAACACATATTTTGACGACCGATCGTGGCTGTCTCGGCAGGCGTTCATTCCACCTGCGACACAGGGGGTGGTGTGGGTTTGATTCCCGCCTTGGAACAAATGTTTGTCCAGTCTACAAATATTTCCTAGGTTCTGGGTGTTTCCAACACACACAAACACACAATAGTTGATCGAAACATTGAACACTTTTAAAATTGTCTGTGAAGATAGTCATATTGATATGTTCTGTAGAATGGTCAATGTCTCTATGGTCGGCTATTCCATTTTCATGATATTCCACAGTTGGATAAAGGCCTCCAAAGACCGTCTTTAGCTTGACGCTTCTTGCATGTAGCAATGGCTTTAGCAGATTGTCATTATACACGTATCCCTCCTAAAAGTCCCTCTACCTACTCATGCCTTCTTTTTCCGATGGGAAAATACTGTTACGCATTTCCTCTACAACCTATTTCTGCCTACCCAAACTTTCCTTTCCTAACACTACCAATATCTTAAAAACTTTTGCCAGGGGTCTTATTTTCAATACACGCGTGTTTCGTGGCTTATTTCAAACTAATTTATATAGAATCGCTACGTAAATGCTTGATTTAAGCTAACTAATTACACTTTGAACTAAATATTTATATGACTGTTATGGATTAGATTATTGCGGGGAATGGGTTTATCAACGTTCCTAGTATTCTATGTTTTAGACAAACTACAACTATATTGTAGGAGTGGGTCGTTAATAGATATTCCATTCACTTAACGAAACTATCTAATGGTCAACGATAACCGTTAAAATAACTATCTATCGTTAAGAATCGTTAAAAACTAGGACGTTGAGAATTTCACGAGAGATGTAGCTGAACGCGAGAATGTTGACGTTAAGGAAACGTTAAAAAACTTTATAAAACGAGATTTTGACGATAAGCTAACGTTAACATTCACTTTACGCTTCCACTCCATGTCCATCCAAAGGTTGCCTGGAAGAAATCGCTCATAGCGATAAGGCCACCCATTGTACAACTTATTGTTTGTTTTTTCCTGTCCTGTTTTTACATTTTTAGGCAGGTATTTATTTTTCACTCAACAATCAAATTCAAAGTCAATCAACGAATCAACAATGGTTTACAAACTAAACTAAATTCACGTGTTTGGTTCACTTACTCATTCGCTCACAAACCAAAATTTAACGATAGCTTATATTCACTCACTCGCTATTTCACTGGTTTTGATTTCACGATCCGTTTAGCGTCTTCGCGAACGTTGCGGTGCACGCACGTCGCCATTTCGTTGAAATTCGTTATCGTCGTCGTGCGTGAAGATCGTTAAGGAGTTTATAGATAGTTATTGAATCGAGGCATAACGTTATCGTTGTGGAATCCTGTTAACGGTTTATTTAACCATCTAGTGAAACAACGACACACTCCTACTATATTGGGTAGACGCACGCGTGTGAGAGAATGAATGAGAATGAAGTCACAAAAAGACAGTTTTATATTGGTATATTAAACTGTCTTTTTGTGACTTTTTGTCTTAATTTTACATAGATTTATGTAAGGAATTTGATTGTGTACACTCGATACACGTAATGTGTAATCAGAGAATAACGCTTAGTTTCATTATCTGTGCTGCAGTTCTGTACAGAAATAATGGGATAGCTTTTGTCTCAGTCGTTTTGAGAACAAGAAACCATTAATGACCGCGAAAGCTCAATTTGTATGCCTTTAACGTTTGGAACCAAAACTACGTTTTTATTATATTGTTATCTGGCAAAACTACAGTAACAGGAATTATCTTTACCAAAGCGTCGCAAATACATTTCGTCAGGATTACTTTACGAAATAGGCCGCTGGGTGACCGATAAATCGACTGTCTGCACAAAAGGTAGAGCACTGAGAAAGAGAGGTTTTTCGAAAAAAACCATGGGAACGTAACGATTTACAACTTTGTCCAAATAATAAATGGTCGTCAAAAATAATATCACATTGCAAAATAGCATAAAAACACCTAAAAATTTCTTGTTTTCGTTCAAAAATTCGTCCACATACCTATTTCCGTATCAAGCAAACAACTTAGCATTCTGAAAACGTACTAAAATTTGCAGTCTGCGAATTAGGATCTCTTCACACGGCGGATGCACAGCATACCCTATCAGAAGTAATTAATCAGTAAGCAATCCTCGTCCCAACATTCATTCGTAGATGCACTTTGCATCTAGACCCAATCGAATAAACTCCGACACTGTGACAAACATACAACATGTAACTTCAAACCGTAGCACCTTAAAATAGAGACTGAATTCAGCTGTGGATCCACAATCGAGTTTTATCATCGCATTCGCGTAGTTTCGATTTGTCAAACAAGTTGCGTGATGCAACGATGAGTAGAAGTGTTTTCGAATTGAGTTTTGATTGTGTTTCCGTCCGCAACAAAATGTAGGTCTTCGTTATATATTCGACTCACGAAACTAGCGACCCTTTCGTACAGTCCTGATATCGGCTTATTACGTTGGTTATGCTTTATTACTGGGCAATAAGAATTATATTCGGCAAGCTTTTTCGAGGGTTGTATCTACAAGCCGGCACGTCAGAAATCACCCACTTACACTTTATGCGAATTAGAACTTTTATATGGAAAATATATTTTTGGAATTCCTACAAATTGGCACAACAAAGGAAAAGGGGATACTTTTGTTGGCGAGTTACTATAATGAAGAAACTTTTTTGATGGCATAGCAACACTTACATAGGGAGATAGCTGATCAAGAGTAATATAGTTGTAATATTAGATTACTCAGCGAGCAAACAATCTAACATTACCACCACACCTGAAATTGCTTTGGTTACCGGAGATAATATGAAATTGCAGTACCTGAAATGTGGTTCACAGTACACTTATGAAAATTAGATTGTAATCTAATCGCGAACACACGTCCTGATTTGCCTTCAATCGGTGGATATAGGTTGCTCAGGGGTGGATTAAGGTAAAAGCTTGACTCAAGGTCATATTTCGTCTTTGGTCAAAATAGAAAAGACGATTTCACTGTAAACAAAGAGGTATAGAAGAGGTTGATAGTAGAGTCACTAAATAAAGGTAAATGGTGTTAGAAAATAGTAGACCCAATGAGTCCTCTTTAAAATATATTACAATGGTAGTGATGCAGTAGTAATGGTAAGTAGTAATGGTAGTCAAAACAAAGATTAGAAATTATGGCCAGGAGAAAAAAGTAAACGCGTCTTTTCTCTGGACATTTTCCTCTACCGCTATAAAATAAAGGTAATCCTAAATTGACATCTCAGCGTAATTAACCCCCATTTGCTACCTGAGTTCGTGCCCGACAAAATGACCAAGGCGGGGTTATCACGTTGCCGACATTCGACCCTACAACATCCTAGTGACACCTCTGGGCCGTAGTGAGAAAATGTCCGCTTGAGACGCAGAAGATTACGAGATTTTCCCGGAGCGAGTTAAATATTTATTATGAAATATTTATTCCGGATCAGGGTATGTTTTAAGTATATTAGGTATGTTATGGTATACGTATGTGTGAACATTCTTTTGTTAACCTTATGGATATTGGTGTTATCCAAATCATTTTACCACTAAGTCATTATCAACCTATACTCGTCCAGTGCTGGACATAGGCCTCCCTAATGAGGCCCTTAAATAGGCTTCCCTTTATTTTATTACACTGAGATAAGTTGCAAAGAATAAATCTACGTTAGAAAGAAAAATTACTTGTATTTATAGTTCATCTTAAAGTAAATCCCCCGTCGTCGGGTTCTCTGAACTAGCCCCCAATTAGCTACCTAAGTCCGTCCCCGTCAATGATTGAGGCAGGGCACGCACGTCACCGTTATTCGAGGGGCATTCACAGCACCCATAGGATTTTCGTTGTCACTCATTCGTGCGACAGAAAATTGGAAAGCCCATTCCCCGAGTACTTCGTGCTTGTTTTACCAACGATGTTCAGCAGGTGTTTGCTGATAGGGGATCATGTTTGTGTGACGGTAGTTAATTGGGTTTTGTGAAAATGTGATTCCCTACTAATATTTGATAGGCGAAAGTGTGTGGTAACTTCACAAACTTGGTGTTTTGACGAAAACAATGTCAAACATAGACAAATACGGACGCCATTTTATAGCATTTAAGTTTTTAATTAATTAGTACCTAACTACTTATGTAAGTAATTCATAGTGTTGGGTAATTAAAAAAGTTACTTACCTAATAAAAAGAAATTAGGTAAGTAACTTAGTAGTGGGTAGTTTGTAAGTGCTATAAATTAAGATTTTCTTAATCTTATTCTTGTTCTTAAATAAGTTGTGCGCGAGCTAGTGGTTTATTTGTTGCTTTTTCCACTTGTGGACAAAATATTGAAGCGAAGAGATAACCAATTAAAACTTTATTAGATTTTGCCAATTATGTATTTGACTTGTCTAAGTGCTTATTTTGTAATTAGGCTATTTATAAAGAAATAAAGTTATTGGTTTACAAAAATTAGTAAGGGAAACAATCTGAACGTTTCAGATATTAGTTCCGGACCTGGAATTGGGCGTGTAAATCACATAAAAATGCTTGCTCTTTGTTTGTCACAAATGGCATTTCGTAGTTTAAAATTTCCAACCGCGACATCTTTGGTTTTTGTAGAGAAACTAAGCAACCGATGTCCTATGTAAAGGTATGGGCTTTATTAAATGACAGAAAGAGTGAACTACCACTGATTGATCTGGGGGTGATTCACTATGTCATTGGAGATTCCTGGCCCAAACCGTGTGACGTCACAATATATTCTAAATACAGTTTTGTCCGATTCCACGCCGCTGTCTTATCGTATCTTTGTAACACGTGTGGATTTTTCATAGTGAATAAAGCCCGTATTTCATTTTAGTATGGTAACTAGAAATTATTTGTTTCCGGGCTAAAAGAGGCTTAAATAAGTTTACTAAACATAAAATTTATAGGCTAGATGCTGTAATAGGAAGTTATCTTTAGCTTCAAAGACACTTAAGATATTTCAACAATATCTGCAAACTTAGAGCTTAGTGCTATAAGTGTGAATTTACGCAGGTTTAATATAATGGATTATATTACCCAATCTCTATAAAATTGTTATTACCTACCATAGTCGGTGAGATACCGTGAACAATTTCAATATTGCATTCAAGATAAGTATTACATGACATAACTCATTCCTACTTTTGTTTCAAATTCCTACTTAAAAACACAGCTGAGTAGGTATGGATTTATAAGCGTTTTATTTCGTTCAAAAACAATCTAAGAGTCTGGTACACGAAGAGGCTAAACAAAGCTTATAAACCTTTTTATAACGACGAAAGTTTTTATATCGAAATATAACTGAGAAAAAGATTTATTTTCGATTTCCAATCTTTAAGGCAGGAGTAAAGAAGTAAAACGACTATTAGACAGTTGACTCTAAGATCACACAATATTTTCAAAAGGAATTCTTATTCTGCTGGTTTTAAAGGCTGAATCAACTTGTTAACTGAAAAGGTACTCTAATAGCTGCTATCATCATACCAAAGCCAAAGAAATTACTCTAACCGTTCACACCAGTATGATTGCTTTCAAAGCGAAGCCGGGTTGCAGCGAAAGGACTAAGCTCTAGAATAAGGACGTAAAGCATAAGCGAAGCGATTTAGAATAAGAAAATCTTAGACAAGTTGACTTGTTTTAAAATCTATAAAGCGACTTCAATTTCGGACGCAAATTTACACTCATTACCATGGTACCGATGACGCCAATTAATGGTTGTTGACCTTTGTAAATATCAGATTCTGCATGTCTTAGAGAGAATGATTTGAATAACACAATTATTTACAACTCACAATAGGCTGCACTTAAGAGTTTAAGGGTACATAATATTAAAATACTGTACAAATCACGCAATATATTCTTCAAAAGGTCGGCAACCTTTTGAGACGGAAAAGCCAAAATGTTCAACTTTCGAAATTTCCCAGTTAATTAGAGCCACATATTTTTGTCTATCTTTCAGTAGGTACATATTTCTTAACTTTCAGTAGAACTTTACTCAGATTGAACTGTAAAGGATTAAAGTTTCATTCAAAGTATCAATTCTAAGAGGTATAAAGTTGATCTCATTTATATCAGTGCTTTGCATGTCTACATATACCTACCTATGATTTTGGATTTTTGAAACGAAGCAATTAATTTTTTTGATTTTAAAATAGTTCAGCGTATTGAACTGGAGTTACTGGAGAGCCGCAGCTTTACATCGAAAGAGCCGCATGCAGCTCGCGAGCCATGGGTTGCCGACCTTTGAATTCTAACCCTAAGCTAAACAAAACTTTGGTGTTAAATACTAGGAAACTGATGTAGATACTTAATAATAAAGATAAATATTTTTACTATGCATAGCAAAATAACTATTTTAAATGCAACTGTTTATTTTTCATTACTGCGTATTTTCTTTTAGATCCTTTAATCGTTATGCTTATCGCTCAGTTCACTCCACCAGAAACATAATCGTCGGAAACATTTCCGCAGGGTGCAGCGACTAAACGTGACTCAACATATACGAGATAAATTATTCAGATTCGCAGTGAATTACGAAAACCGGCTAAGCCGAGCACCAGCTCGTATCACTCTTATTTCTGCATTTTAAGAAACTTGGAATGCTTTTGAGATAAAATAGCTTTTAAATCGGTTGGATAAGGCTTCCAGATTGTATCTTTGCCATGTTTTGAATACTTTGTATATCTTTATTAACATTGAAAATTAAAATACTTACACTTATACAATTGATTGAATTGAGCTAACTGTAGACGGTTACAGACAGTCTAAAGGTAGCTCAACTGATCCATATCATTAACAGTCGGAAGCGTCCCCAAGACACTGGCTGCATTACCACTCTGTATGGCAATATGAATACCTCTAAGAAATGTGACTTATTGGGTTGAAATACAAACCACCCCCCTCTTGACCCAAGTGTTACGCGTGGGAGTTTCGCGCATTCCTAATGATATGTCAAAACAGCGCCTATATAAGGAGTTTTTTGTCCAGTATTGGAGTAGTGTGGAATCTAACTCTTCATTTTTTATATTTTCTGACATCAGGAATATGTTTATTGTATAAGGATACCAGTTAACGGGTGGAATAATTAACCGGATAGTAAAATAAATGATGATGCTAAAAACTGGTTGTTGAAAGAAATTGTTTGTTGGATTTAGATTTATATGAAACTAAATGAAATTACAAAGAAGCATTGAGATTGAAATAGCATGTGGTATTGAGATAGAAACTGTTACAAAAGTAGCTAAGTTGAATTTATAAAATCAGCTAAGTTGAAGTCATTAATTGAAACATTCTGAAAGGATCCTTACCGCAACATGAATTCGGGTGGGTGTAAGGTGATGCATGCCTTGTGGCGAATCGATCGACTCGCACAACCCTATTTGTTTGGGTACATCCCTAGTCTGGGACAGACAGTTGACAGAATCGGCCGGTAATTTTCTCTCGCTTGATGCGGTACCACGACCCTACGGGATATAACTTGTTATGACTTTATAACCCAGGTAAAAGTCGTTAATAAACACAGTGTTCCATATCCGCCAAGTTTCATTTACGTGGGAAGAGTTTTCCCCACAGCCTTATCAATGCCAGTGTGAAACTGCTGTCAAACAGCTCGGTTATCACGGATTATTTTGTACTAAGACCGGTCCGGCGGACCTTTGTCACCACTATCGTATCAGCTATTCTCTTATAGAATGGTCTGTTGCATGACTAAGTTATAAGAGCCGACAAACTTAACACTGGTCCTATGGGATAACTCTTATCGTCCCACTCAATCGTCCTGCCGGGGTCCATTGTTTCGGACGCTACATGCGCATGCGTCGGCAAACGCCTTCACATCTTCCAAGATCATCCACGAAGGCTGGTGCAGCGGCAGATTTGGTTGAGGATCTCTAGAGGCGTAAATATCCAGATCTCGACAGAGCCTATGATTTTGCTACCCTTTGAATCAAAACTCTACGTTCATGTGTACAGTATTAAAGTGTCTGGTTTGGTGCGACATGTGACCCGAGAGCTGGGTGAGTATCTGGCGCGATATTTAATAGCTGAATGGGTATACTAACAGAATATTACTGGATAACATAATCACCCCTATAATACAGTTTGACAGCGCATATTGTTAACCGCATAGTGCGAGAATGCGGTGCACTATTAACACAGTTTATTCCAAAACAACGAGCAAACCATTCAAATGCTAAATTGAAAACTGACCGACTACGCTATTCGCAACGAGATTAACCTAACTAAATTATACAATCCTATGCATCACAAAATACGAACGAAGCTGCATTCTCTCGCGGATAACACGACCTAAAAATGCATTCTCTGCGAAGTTCCCTGAAGACACGTCGATAAAATAAACACGGGCCCGCTGGCTTTCTGATTCTAGCATGATCCATATGCGGCATTACACAGCACATTTTGTAAACAAATTGTTTTATCGCTACTTCTAAAGTGGATCCGCTCCGTCGCGCACGTAATTCTTCTCGGTCCGCATACAAACAGCCCCTAAGGAGACGACAATCCACACGGCAAACAATAAAAATATACATAAAAATAAATTTGATACTCGGAAACCGCGGGCTTGGCCGTGAGGAATATGCAATGGGCAGGTTCACTACGAGGCCGGGTCGTAGCACTGAGGGTTACTAGCGATTTTTTACATCATCATTATTTCACTATTTTTTTGTCTATGAATAGAAATCTTTATTAAAAATAAAACCCACAATCAAGATAATACAAACAGCTTAAAACTAGTATATACAGTTGAAACAATTGAGCATTGCAGTCTAGAGGTAGCTCAACTGATCCATATCAATACCAGTCGGATGCGTTCCCAAGACGCTGTACGCTGGCTTAATTACCACGCTGTATGGCAATGCTGATGCGCTGTGACAGATACTCACCAGCTCTCGGGTCACGCGTCGTATCGATCATACGCTCAGATTTTTTTATGAAAATTATTAATAACAAGTAATAACCCAATAATTAAAAAAAACATGAGATTTTGGTAGCAAAAGTAAAACTATTTTTAAGCCAGCCATTGTGTATGGTAGATTGAAGGTAAATAAAAACATACTCTCTTTTTGTCAATGATCACCATCGTGGACCCCTGTGTATTTATTTATAAATAACTAGCGACCCGCCCCAGCTTCGCACGGTTTTATTATACGTATAAACCTTCCTCTTGAATCACTCTATCTATTAACAAAAACCACATCAAAATCCGTTGCGTAGTTTTAAAGATTTAAGCGTTCAAAGGGACATAATGACATAGGGACAGAGAAAGCGATTTTATTTTATACTATGTAATGATGATAAAAAGGTTGATAGTGAGAGAACCGAATATTTCAACAAGAGAAAACACCGCACAATATTACCAACTCATATCGTGACGAAAACTTGCAGGTCATTCAAAGGTTTCAAACAGTTTCAGAATGATACGGTTACTCCGATAATAGGCGCATGACCACAGATAGGTTCCAAGCCATGATTGCTCACGCTGAATATGTCAATTTGCGTGGATAATATCATTCGCTATAACACATCCACGATGAAAATCGATGTGGAAATATACCGTGATGAAACATAGTGGGTACCTACCAATAAAATTGCATTGTAGCGATGCGACTAGGAAATTGGATTTCAGCTATAGGTACGTGAAATTTTGTATACACGCTATCCATTTACAATCGTGATTTTCGATGATGATGGTCGTGACAGTTGAAGTTTTGCAAATCCCTAATAACCTGGGCCCCTATTGTCTAACTCAACTGATAATCGTCTTCGATTCATTTTTGACACTTGAAACCTAGGCTGGGCTTCGATTTGTCATTTTCGTATTGTGTAAATAGCAGTCACATGCAAGACCATTACCAGCGAGATTCAAACCCAGTGAATGAATAAAACTTCGTACTTTGACTAATTTTGGTATTGCGTAAGGTCGAAATGAGTTTCAGTTGCAAATTCTACTTCATTGCTTCATGTCTGATGCTGGGGCCACACTACCGTGATATGCCAATAATTATTGCCATAACTTAAACAACACCGAGGTGTAACCACGATTTACGGCCACAATTTTACAATGCCAATCAATATGGCAAATGGCGGTAGGCAATAGCTCCGGCGGCGGGCTTTTTTTCGCACATCAAAGAAAATTACCGCAGTAATTAATGCGTTTGTGGCCACGCTATCGTCTGTCCAGTGTGCAATATGAGCTAACCGGCGACGCACGTGATATTTGTACCGCCTAATTTATTGACATAATATCTAAGTAAACTCAGTTAATGTAGTAATTTAAACGGTAATTTAATGCTATTATTATTGCGCTAACGGCCCGGTAGACAGTAAGGTAGTGTGGCTCCAGCATAACTTGAAATCGATTATCAGTTCATATCAAAAAGATTCCCAGTTGTCACCGCTGTCAGAATGTTTTCGGTATTGTCTAAGGTATTTCACTGGACTGGGTTTCGGAATGAATGATCGTTAGAATTTAGTTAAAACTATGGAAATATTCATGTGAATCCTTTTTCGATCCTTCATGCGTTTCGTTAATGCAAGTAAGGCTTCTAGTTCCACGGGTGGTCCTATTCCCAATTAAGTGTATTTACTGATTGAAAATACGGTTATTATAAGAATTACGATGTAAAAACAAAGTGTGTATTATTTTATTATTATTATTATCACAGTTATACAATCCAATAACGTATTTATCAGTAAGTTTACTACAAAAGTAGAAACGAAACGCAAGCCTTCTTTCTTATTGTCAAATCATCATGTCACTGCTAGAGTTGTCAAATGATTTCTCGGGTGGCAGTTTATTTTAAATTTGTAAGATTTATAAACTTGTGTTGTTTTTCTGCTCAAAAAGCGCTAAAAGTACTCGTAAGTATATTTAACAAGTAACTACCAATCGATTTTAGGTGGTACAAATGTAATCAAGTGTGTTGTTACACAGCAATGTGTTAAAATATGTATATTTCAGAATAACTGCAAGAAAAATCGTCTCAATAGGCAAGATAAAGAACCGCAGCCGCCTGGGTAAGAACGACCCACTGGCAAAACGGTAACCTAACAGCTTTGCGAGGAGCTGGCAACAAGTCTCAATGCTGCAGCTGTTGGGGCGGCCGACACACTCAGTCATCATAAGGAGAATAGATATGTAAGTATTTTTTAAATGTTTATGGTTAAAGTACATTAGAAATGAATAAATTCCTCGTCTACTACTGTCACACAGAACACATTAATATCCAATTAGAGTCCACTGCTGGAGAGACCCATCTCCAAAGCTGTATTTTTGTTTATTATTACAGATTACACCACATGCTGCGGATGTGCCTCAGTGAGCAATTCAGCTAGAGGAATAGCAAAGTTCTGGTGAAAGAGTATGGCGATCGCTAGACGCAGTGGCTGCCACCTTGGTAGCAATACAGCTCTCCATGGTGCGCATTAAGGAGAAACCGTTTATTTTATCAGTTCTTTAATTAAATTTTATGAATAAATTAGTAATAAGATTAAAATAAATAAAAACGGATTGTTTTAATTTGTTTATTAATGTTCAAATCCTCTACAATCTATCGACAATAGCCTGCTATCTTCCATTAACTTCCCACCGTACACCTTTAGAGGAGTGATGCAGTGTTGCGAGTTGATGCGAACGGTCGTGTCATCTCCTCCTCACCAACGGAAAACACAAAGTCAAACTGTGATTATTTGTGCAGACGAAAATGTGCCACAAATTCTTTTTCCGGCAACATTAGCGGCTTGCTGGCCTGCCGCAAGACTCTGCGGTCTAAACGTAAATGGTTTCTTAACCTTTCTTCCTCCGCAAATAGCTCGCGCCATAACTAATGACATAAAAAAATAAGTATAGCAAAACTACTAGTGCTTTGTGCTCTCATCATACACATCTCATATCTGCAAGTGAAATATCTTTCCCTGTTAGGAAGGAGACATTAGACTGTGGTAATGCTTTGTATTTTCTTTGACAAAATAACTTTATTTACACAAGTGTGGATATTCTGATAAATATTGAAGTTGGTTACTTACATCTGCGAATATGATTATGCCGTGCTGTTAGTCGCCGAAACGCTATGAAACTCTGACACTTCCCGCTGTCTGTCTGTCCCTCTGTATGTTAAGATCTAGATCTTTAAAACTACGCTACGCAACGAATTTCGAAGCGGTATGTCCCACAGTGCTCTACTAACTATCGCAGAAACACCTTCTTTGCCCAAACTTTTTAACAAAGATTATTCCAGTGATGTAGATTTGTTTTCTTTGACGCAACAAACATAATAAATCTAATCATCATTCTTCGCAGATTAAATCTGTAAATAACAAGCCTGACTATTTTTTAATATTTATTTTTCTTACATTCCAATTTTATGTTTTAATTTGAATGGCTTAAGTGTATTGAGTATAGTATAGGATACCTACTAGTAAATTTTACATATTTTATAAGTTATAAGGACATAATGAACATAGATTACCCATACTAACATTTTCCACGTGGAAAATGTTAGGCTTAAGTTACCCATAAGTTTCAACTATTGTTGTTGAATAAGCTGTTTGTTTTCCAAATAAATAAAATAATAATAAATAAAATAAAATTATGAACTTGTTTATTATAGGTAGGCACTAGAAACCAAATCGCTTCAAACCAAATGTTTATCGGTTAAGTACAATTTTCTGTTTTGTTCTTTACACTTTTCAAAAAAGACTCGAAATGAGCTCCCTGCTTCATTTGACGTTTGGGCTGGGCTTCGTTTGCAACTGAAATTCATTTTGGCGTTACGCAATACCAAAACTATTCATTCACTGGGTTTGAATTTCGCTGGTAATAGAATGCTATTTACACAATACGAAAGTGACAAATCGAAGCCCAGCCTAGGTTTCAAGTGTCAAATCTCGAGTCGAGAGAGTCTCAGTAGTTGAGTTAGAGGGCAATTCTCGCAATAAATCTACTCGATAAATATGGCAGACACTGTCAAAATATCGAGTGATTGCTTCGTAGCAAACAAGCGTATTCTCAATATCATGTATTCGATAATTATCGAGGGCTGTTCTTCGATAAGTTGCTCGATACGGAACGAGTGGTCGCGGGCACTCGTTCGTCTCTATCGAAGAATGAAAGAAGTATATTATTAAGTACTCTCTCTGTCGCACACTTTCGAATATTTTTATCTCTGCCTCAAATCAGGCAGAACTCTGAAAGAACCAATTTCGCAATGTTTACAAATGAAAAACTAAAATAGTAATTCATATCATTTCATTTTAAATATTTCTAAAAATACTTGTGTAATGATAAGCTAAATTCAAATGTCTATGAACAAGTAGCCATCAACAAAGAAGTCTAGTCAAGTCATTGCCTATGATAGAAATATCGAAGAGTGCACGAGAATACCTTATTTTGTGGGAGTCGATATTATATCGAAGGCTTGCTAATTTATCACTTGATATTTTATCCCGTGATATTGCGTATCACTCGATAAATATCACGTGATACGCAGAATTTGACCATTCCATAGATTAATTATATTCTAACGATCATTCATTCTGAAACCGAAGCCCAGTTGAATCCTTACACAATACCGAAAACATTCTGACAGCGTTGACAACTGGTAATCTTTTTGAATTGAACTGATAATCGATTTCAAGTTAGACAATAGGGGCCCTGCTTAGCAAATGCGAATTTGTCACGAGTCAATTTGTGATTGCTTGGCTTTTGTTGCCAATTCGTTTCTAAGTACAAATTAGAATTGGTGTCCATATCTTTTTACTGAGTAGACCACATGAAAAAAAGTAAAAGATTTAGGCTTTAATAAAAATAATAATAATAGATAATAAAATCTTTTCAACATAACAAAAGATTTTTTTTATCCATATTGATTAAAATATTAAATATTTTATTTTTAGACAAGTCAGTTTTTTATCTTCTCTTATTGCTCAATAAAACTGTTGCGGTGCATGCGAATTGCATTTAGTTTGTTCGATTCCCGCCTCGAGATAAATAATTGTACCATCAGGCAGATACTTGTTTAGGGTGTGCTCTGCGTAGTTTGGGGCTAGATGAAGTTATGTGCATTGTCCAGTATTTTATGATTGTTTTTTAGCAATATATCTATAGCAGAATCTTAGAAATATATTGACGGAAAACACAAGAACAACAAACATGGAACCTTATAAAAACCTTAACTTGTGTAAGGTTTATCAAAATATTCTAATATAATAGGTACTACTATAGGTAGCTTTGCGTAACAATTAAGTGGATTACATAGTAAATAGTTTATTTAGACTGTAAATGATCAAAATTAAATATCCAGTGTATTAATTAATTGATTTGTATCGTGTTCAGTCCCGCTAATTGTTTGTAATGAAATGGCGTGGACATTATTGCACTTAACTAAAGTTGGATTGAAATAATGGATGCTAATTTGCTGTTTTTAGGAAATGTTACAGTCAGCTAGTAAAGTAAATTTGGACCAAAAAATAAATAAAACTGGAATTAATTTTATTTCGTTTCATTGTGAAGAGGAATTTGTTCCTTGTTACATAGTTACAAAGAGATCGCTTTTATCTGACCTAGTTTATCTAAATAAACTATCAGAAATCGTTTATTTAGTCGTCTAGTCTCGTTTGGTAGTCCAGTTCAATGACAAGGCTTATTGCTACAAGCGATCTATTTCAGGCCCTGCTGCCTTATTGTCTAAATTGAAATCGATTAACAGTTAAATTCGAATAGATTACCAGTGGTACAATCGAAGTAGAGGCTGGATTTCAAATGTCAAAAATGAATCAATCTCGATTTTCAGCTGAGGTAGAGAATAAAACCATAATCCGATACCTACATGTTTGTCCAGAGCCATCATTGCACTATAGGCTTCAAACATAACAAACCTCATCAAAAATATCTACGTATGTAATGTGTTATAATAACTATAACAGTTATTTAGTACCTCTGACGCAAGCTTTGCCTAGTTTGAGGCTAGATGATGTTGTGTGAATTTTCTATCATTATTATTATTTTTAAGACATCAGCCTATCTCAATGTTCAGAACAACAATACACGGCAAAATCCTGATATCCATTCTAATATTATGAAACTGCAAGGGCATGTTCATGTTATAATCATTCAAAATGCAAATCACTTACAAACTGATTAAGATTTAACTGTTTGTAAGAACAATAGAGTTGCGATAGTGACACGCTTACTGTTATAATATATGATTTAATCAATTAATATTTTATTTAATAGTAATTGCTTATTTCCATATTATTATGAACTTCAAGTTTAACATTTTATGTAATAATTCAAAATAGTCACACAAAATAGAACTTATATTCATCATTAAAATACAATTTTTACACGTTGTGAAGAATTAGCATTATTTATTTACTAGCAGCGACTTCGCGGTTTCACCGGCGTAATTCCCGTTCCCGTGGGAATTCCGGGATAAAACTGAGATAGATTATAGTAAGACTGGAATAATACATAGGCTATAATTTAATATAGCCTATAAATATAGCCTATGTGTTATTTCAGTCTAACTATAATCAATCTCAGTACCAAATTTCATCCATTTCCCTTCAGTAGTTTTTGCGTGAAAGAGTAACAAACATCCATTCATCCATCCATCCATACTTATAAACTTTCGCGTTTATAATATTAGTAGGATTTCCGACTGTTTTGTTACCCGAATGTGCAAGATTTTGATGGTTTTGTTGTAATCTAATGAAAATCACTGTAGTACTAAGATTTTCATTGAATGCTCAAAAAATGTATTTCATTGACCAATCTACTCCAAATACTTACAAGGTACATTAGAATCTTATTTTTGCATGGCTTAAATCTCTACCGAATAAGAGAACGAAACAAAAATGATAATTAGTAATGATTATTGGATACAAGGTATCTTCATTTTTGTTGCTTGTATTTCTATTATTTATTCCTATGTGAGGTACTTAGTAAGTTAGCAAATAAAGATTCTTAGAACCTTGATCTAGATAGATAGTGTTCAACCAATATTAATTTATCATTATTTTTCAGACTGATAACGGTCTTAAAACAAAGCGAATCAATTTGATCTTTGACCTTGCATGTTGGATGTGGGTCCAATCTATCAAAAAGTGATTTAGTGACATACAAGAAGTAATTCTATCGGTGCAGTTGTTTCTGACAAATCACCAATTGCGAAACAATGCGTTGGCAATAAAAGCAATAATCGGAATTTATTGGTGGAACATTTTGCGTACCTAATGACTTTTATGACGAAGACTTTTTAAGCCAGTACAGCCAGTGCCAGTACCTGAGCAATTGGTCCCGATCTACTTACTCTGAAATTAATTTTTTGCTTTGTCATTAAAAAATAAGCTCTTGAAAAATTTTCAGTTCTAGAAAATTATTCAGAAATTGTGCGTTTATTCTCTCTACACTTCAATGTTTAGTCCATTTTAGTGGACTAAAGTGGACCAACATTACGACTTTAGTATTTACTAGCGCCCTTTTTTCCGGCTTCGCACGGTTTTATTATACGTAAAAACCTTCCTCTAGAATCACTTTATCTATAAAAAACCGCATCGAAATCCGTTGCGAAGTTTTAAAGATTTAAGCAATATGTATGCTTAAATCTTACAGACTTACAGGACATAGGGACAGAGAAAGTGACTTTGTTTAATACTATGTAGTGATTATGCTAAAATATGTTTGTTTAGCCCGGTATATTAGTTTAAACATAATGCGATTTAAGATGCGTGGCAATATTGAAATACTAGTCATAAATATAGTTGGGTCTAGTTGACTCGAGACAGAGATCCGTGGAGGGTCCAGGGCAAGTTTTTTTGTCCAGGTTTGGGACTCACTTTGATAATTATAATGGTTATAGTACCTACGTAGTGACTGGTCCGTTAAATGTATCTTCTAATCAATTTCTTTTGATCATACTCTTACAAATATGCAAAAGTTGGGATGGATGGATGGTTTTATCACACCAAAACTATTGAACGGATTAGGCTGAAATTTGGCGATGAAGTAGTTTTAGATTATTCTATTCTCTAATAAATAATCTAATAAATCTATATTCCTATAGATTATTCTAGAAAATAAAACACCAGCTACTTTTATACCATAAATCAATTACCATGGAATATTAATAACCTCTAAACGTTTCCATAGAATTAACGTGAATGCCGTCGTAGGCAGACAGTAGTTTTTTTTCTTTAAAATATATATAAATTGCAAAGACAAATTGTACAGTCAGTAATTCTGACAGCAGGAAATGAGTCATGATATACAAGTAATAATAGGGCGAGGGACTTGCTTACAAACAGAATAACTAAGCATTAAATTAACCAGCAGTAACTACTGATTATATGAAATTAAACCGCTAAAGTAGATCGCGTAAACTCCTTTGCCCATTCTATAATTTTATTGTCACAAGGTGCAAATTCGTTGCCCAACCACCTAATTGCTAGGCACATGGGAGAATCCCACGCTATTGTCTGTGGCTGCACTTCTTAGCTAGATCTGGCAAAATGGGCGAGCGTTTGCCTAAAGACAATGGGTTTGTCGCTCTACACGCTCACCAAGACGTGACTCCTTATCTACGCTTTGATTAATTACTAGTAAAGAGTGCAATGTAATGTGTACTACGAACCACGTTCATTCAATGTGTTTCTACACAATTGCCTCAGCGTGTTGGGTAAACGCAGTCGCCCTGTGAAAATATAGAAATCCATTCTCAAGGCAAATTCGTGTTACAGCTCCGTGAGCATAGATGGTTCTGATTAGTGTTACAATTAAAAACGATTATCTGGCTAATTTTCTTTGACGCGGATTGTTCATGTAATCGAAGGTTTCATACGTAATCAATCTGATCAGAAATTAGAAATCGATAACGTTATTTCTTTAGAGCCTAAAGAACTAGTTATTATTTCTGATTTGACTTTTCTGAGTGCTTAACCTGTAAGTCTTAGGTTTAGGCTTGCATAATAAGGACTTAAAAGTCAAATTTTAAACTATAAATAATTTATCTATAATAAATATTATTATCGATAATAAACGTAAAATATGTAAACAAATATATTATAATAATAACTAAACGGTATGCTCTATCCCGCTCCTATGAAAGTGAAATCCTATTCCTATCACATTCCCACAAATGACTGCTAAAATAATTATATTGATGCCTAAATTTAAATTATGTCTAGACCTTTTTATCACAGACTTCGTAATGGTTTCGAGAATTATACGAATTACCGAATCACATCACGTAAAAATGTATTTTGGTAGATATATTGTGTTTCTAGAGTTAATGAATTGGAAATGATACGTGAATACGGTTTGACGAGTCGAGACGAGATGAATAGGTGATCAAATAATGAAAACATAGTAGGTATTCAAAGCAATGGCAGTTATGGATGTCGTGTTGTTTAGAACAACTAGCTCAACAAATAGTAGAATATCAAATGCACAAACGTCATTTTAATCATCTTGATTGAATGGCACTATTGAGACCTTTGTTTTGAAATTAATGGAATTTGGCCCCTGCCCTGAGTTTCAAATTTCAACCTCCGGTCGACATTATAAATGTTTTCAATATACCTACCTAGTTCTATCTTGTATCGTTAACACAAACTCTGCTTGGCCTGGGGTAAGATGATGCTGTGTGAATAGAATACAGCATTAAGAAATAAATTATAGTAAATAATGCTGGACAATTCAAACTTCATCAATCATCATCATTAACTATTTATTTACAATTTTTCTCTTGTAACTCGGATGTCTTGAAACAGAAAAGCAGAAACATAATGTGTAACAAAAGATTAGGAATAAGGTAGACAGAGTAATAGTCAAGTTTGATTCTGGAAGATGAAAGATAAAACAGGAACAGCTCACGTCAACAGTAGAAAACAATAGTAGGTACTTAGAGATAAATAAACATATCACACTAGACTATCCACATACCATAATCTACTCCCTAGCTAAGAGCTTGTAGATTTACTCAATGCAAATACATGATGATGTCATTATGTTATATATGTTATATAATATGTCATTTAAAATTATCTAGTTATTTAATGATTTTGCCAACGAACATTGTATCCATGCGCTATATTTCAAGATTTATAAGGCTTAAATGCCTCAAATGCCGCTTCCACACGCATGGCTGGCATTACAGAGAATCGATGTTGCGAAACCGCCTATTTGGAACCCCAAGCATGCACGATCAGCTTATTTGTGGCGAAGTACCAAGGACCTGGGCAATTATTTAGCGAAATAACAAGACTCTGATGACATATATCATTCTACTGCATTCTAGCTCTAGGATGTAATGATGCAAATCTTTGTTTTGTTGCAGAAGTAGATACCTATACAGGATGGATTTTTTAAACATAAGTCTAGGCCTGGAATATAACATAGGAAACACTAAATTCTATATTTAAATCAGTTGCCATGGGATAGAAATAGCCTTGAAGCGTTTCCTAGACACAACGCGTGTGAAGTAGCGGGCAGTAATAATTTGAAGGTGCGCGTTTATAAATAGCCTACTTACCTAAAATATCATTGACTTAGATGGGGCAGGGATCGAACCCGCAACCTCCTGCGTTAATTATCAGCAACATCGGTGTTGGAATAAATAAGTACATTACATAGTGATGTTAAAAAGTAAGCAGATAGTAGATAGAAGTAAAAAAAGTAAGTATCCAATAACTTAAATGCAATAATGGTAGGAACTAAAAGGCACAACGTAACAACACTACAGAAGCAGTTGAGAATACAAAGAAAGGTAGAAAATAACATAAATAACATTTACATTTACGATAACAAATAACATGAAACACAGCAAAGTTTCCAGCTTTGTTAAATAAACCCTAGATACCTACGTAATACGTTGCCGTCATGTACCGTGAAGAGGAAGATAGATACAGGTAAATAATGTTTGCTAAAAAGTGTAGATCGGTACAACATTCTAATAAAACATCGTAAGGAATGTCCTCATCTGCCAACCAGGTCATAAGGAAGATTTTGTTCTATTTGCCAGTCTCTTAGAAAATAATAACAGTAATTTATTAGAACGATACAAACATGTCACACTTATAGGATAGGTACAATCAATGTTGTTATAAAAGAGCCTAACTCAGCTTAAAGCTGGCTAAGGCCTCTTATGAGACGATGACAGCGTTGGTCTTCCGTCAGTACCGGCGTGGATGACATAACCCTCATTCAAACTAATAATTTCAGCTACCTAGGTTTATTCTCACAATGAATTGCTCAAGACCGGATTAGGCGATGTGCAAGGCTACGTAATATTTTAATTAGCAAGAATTTATTGTTCGTAGGCGTTTAGCTATGAAGATTTAATGCGCATCCTTAGTTCAATGTCTAGTTTACTAATGTTTGGAGCAAATAATGTGGTTTTAAAGCGTAACGAAGTAAAATATTCTTATTTGTTAAGATGCTTCGTATGAGAGTGCACATTGCACAATACGAATTCATAAAGTTTACGTGAGCTTGATAGATTTAAAGTTCTACAGAGGTTCTACATATATCTTAAAAATATGAAAGAACTAGCGACCCGCCGCCCCGGCTTCGCAAGGTTTTACTATACGTATAAACCTTCCTCTTGAATCACTCTATCTATTAAAAAAACCGCATCAAAATCCGTTGCGTAGTTTTAAAGATATAAGCATACAAAGGGAAATAGGGACATAGAGACAGAGAAAGCGACTTTGTTTTATACTATGTAGTGATAAGTCCTATGAGCTGACTGTAATATTACCCGATTCAAAAATAATAAATGAATGACTGAATCCGAGGTCGTATACCAAAGCCCCAAACTAAGCAGAGGTCGTATACCTAACCTACGTTGGTTGGTACCTAGTATGGTACCTATAGCCAGCTATGCAGGATTATACGGACAACTTGGTGACATTCCCGGGGCTTAGGGATTTGAGGAACAGTTGTTGGGATTTGCGAAGATTTATAACATAATAAATTTAGTTGTTTCTCAGGATAATGTGGGCTGGACGATCGAAACAAGGACCTTTCTTCAACTTCATCATTTGAAATGTTTTTATAGTCGGAAAACCGAATAACCAATAGCGGAGTATCTCATTCGTTCGTTTTGTAAAAGATTTACCTACTTATTTCAAAAAAATAAATCACAAAGTACGAAGCCCGTAAATCTTTGCATTTTTATCATTTGTGAATAATATCGGCAAGAATATAGTACCTATTTTTTATCAACATTAGGCCAAAATATATTTTGGGCCTATGCCTATGTATTCTTGCGGGTTTATCAACCTAACAGAGATCTTTTTAAGAAACTTTTACGACAAATTCTCTAGCCAATTCGTCGGTGGACGGTGTCGATTTGTTAAAAAGTGTTCGAAGTTCTAACAAAGAAATAAACACAAAACTAGCTAACCCTACTCGTAAAGTTCCACGTCTACATTTCAGCCAAGGAGAGTAGGAGTACACTCAACACCCTAGAGTTTGTAAATCTCACGATAAAATAGCCAACTTTCCCTAAATAAAGATGCCAGGTAGGTCTACGTTTCTAAAAATTTGGAGATTTTCGTAGAACCTGAGCGCATTTTTGCTATCCTATCTTGTTCAAGCAATAGAATCCTGTTGTATTTAATTTGGTGTTATTAATTACGAACAATTCGAACTGAAATAATACAGTTAAATATATAGTAGGTTTACAGTTTTCAATACATGTAATTAAAAAATAATGTATTGGAAAACTCTAACATAAACGACGGCGGCTGTTGTAAAAAAATAGCTCGGAATTTCTTAACGCTTCAGTCAGTTACACGAGTATGGTAGTAACCTATCACATATAGTAGGATTGCAAAGCATTTCAATTAGTATGGATTCCCACGTCTCAACACGTTTCACGGTCTCGACCACGGCACAGAAGAGCAAGTAATCGGTGTGACTATGTAAGGAGCACTTGACATGTTGCGAGACAAGATAGGCATTCATCGAAGGTCGAAGCAGTAAATGCAGTTTTATTTACTGTTTTTTTAGGTTCAAGTTTGCGGTCATGGGTCTTAAGTTATGTCATCGTTGAGTCAGAAGTATTAAGCCGAAAACACACTGACAAAACGCGATGCGTGTTAAGTTGAATCAAATCGTATTCATTTTCTATGGACAGATTCACATTATTAACACCGGACGCGAAAGCACGTCAAATCACATCGCGTGGGGCTATTGTATGGAGCCTTCATGAAGCCCTCAATACTACTTATTTGGTATACATTGTAGGTTATGGGTAGTTACATATATATAAATACCTCCTTTAAAAACCAATAAAGTTTAAGTGTAAGGACTTGGACGTTTAAGTGTAAAGACTTCTAGAAATAGAAAAGTCGTAGTCGTTTACTTGCCTTGTCGTTTACTTGTAAATTTTAAGAGATCCGTAGCAATTTTTCTAACATTCCTTTGTAGTCACTTAATAAAAACTTAGATAAGTGGCAGGCATAGAAAAAAAAAGAAAAGGTAGAACGTGATAATAGTAATGGAAATAATTCAGATAAGTAGTAAGTGCAAAACGTATGTCACGCAAAGCAGCCAGTCTTGGACTATAAACTTCCGTTTTTTGCCGCTAACTAAGTTTTTGAAGTGGTTTTATTAGTTATCGTTATCCAATATGCTAAATGCCATGGAAAAAATTTATATCCTTTGAGTAAAATGCTGAGCAATCCACACATCATCAGCTAGCCCCAAGCTAAGCAGAGCTTGTCTTATGGGTACTAGATGGCCCATAACACAAGCTCTCATTTTATATATTACATTACATAGATATATTTTACTTTTCTTAAACATAGAAAATACCCAGAAGCCTGGAACACATTTGACAGACCGTAAAAGCATCTGCCCTAAGTTAATTATATCGACGACATGCAAACGCGAAATCAATCGTAACAGAATAGACTAGCCAGCCTTTGCAAAATACGCTTTTTATATACTACAAAATAGGCTATTGTTTTGTTTTCAAAATGGCCGAGTAGGAACATGTAGTCCAGGCTTTATTGGGGGCCGTTATGGAAATTGAGCCGTGCTTTCCGACCGTATAATTTTGTCATGTGATCCAATAATTTTGTGACGTTATTGCCACATGTGAATTACATTCGTGGAATCGAAATTATACCGGGCGCTTTATCTTTTGCAAAATGCCCGTTTTATGACCGAATTCTTTATGTAAATTTTGGCGATGGTGGAATTTCGAAAGTGCTTTCTTGTTATTAATCGGAGGGGATGATTAGATTAGGATTTTATTTAAGGGTTGTATCAATTTTGTTTATGTTTGAATTATATTGGTTTGAATTACGTTGGATTTTTTATTACTGGTAGAGATATTGATATTAATTATATTTAAAGAAAAAAATGACACTTTTATACGCTGTTTTTATATGCATATCAGGACAATAAAATATGTCCTGATTCAATTTGTGAAAAGTGTATACTTATATAATATGTTATGTTTGTGGTTGATGAACTTTTTATTAAATAGATAACAAACACTTAAAATATGTTGTTATTTCAAAAATAATACTAGGATTTTGTCAATTCTATAATATTTTTACAGTTATCCATTATTATTTAAAGAAAATCATTTTCATTTAATCATAGTTTATTCTCGACAGTCTATTTCAATAAGTAAATCAGACTGCATAAGAAACGAAGCCGAGCAGAGAGAAACAGAAACAGAGAAACAGAGAACGAAGCAGAGCAGAGAGAAGAGAGAAAAGAAGAGCAAACCCAAATGGCAAAGCGAGTGTTTTCATTAAAACTGCCAAGCAAAGTTTGGTTTGGCGGCATCTTCGACAGCCGTTATGGATATAATTAATGTGCTAGCTAATAAACTTTTTAGATGTGTACGACACGATTTGACTGTCTTCAGTTCGTGTTTGTTGTAGCTCAATTAAATCATACTATGTAAGTGTGTATTTGTTTTCTTTTCTATTTCTATATAAGAAGATCCTTTGTAATTACCATCATCTATTTTTTTATTATATCCAGTCCATCACAAAGTTGCCTAGAAGATAAATCTTTTAGAGATAAAGCCGCCCTCTTTACTTAGTCTTAGTATACAGTTTTGTATGTATCATTTTTTTTATTTCTAGGTAGGTGGTAGGTATAAGCATAACAATGAGTTTTCTATTTTAATATAGGTATTTAAATGTTTCTCATTTCTCTCGTGTTTCCTGTCTGGTTTGTTACTTATGTACCTACCTACTCTGTATTTTTCTGGGATGGACCTACCTAAAGTATTATGTTATGCCACTTTTGTGTTATCACACCAGGCCCTGTCTGACAATCAGCGTCGCTTCTAGTTACGGCTTCTAGCGGCATGATGCAGAGGCAGGGACTTTTTTGGCCATTTATGTAATTAGTTTCATATTCTTACACTGGCCGCCAAAAAAATCGACCCACCCGCTAATTTTGAGTAACAAAGTTGTTATCTTAAGTATGCGTTCACATATTGGTTTGTTTTGCTTATGTTTTTTAAATAAACATCTGAGTAACCACTTCATATTGTTTTAGACGAATACAAGTGGTATTGTGGGTATTTGTAACATTTTAAAAGCACTGATTAAAAATTAATCACTTTTGCACAGAGTGCAAGGTTATATATATCATTATATTATATTCTTTTTTCATCTTTACTTGATTCTAGTGTAAAGTATGATATGTATACTACCAATATAATTTGGTAAATAAACAAATAAGAAAGTTTTTCTTTATTTCTGTGTCACTGTCTGATTTAAACCTCGCTAGAGTGTGAGTCTTATGACATATACTTGAGGATTGTGATTATGAGTCGATGCCGACTCATATGAGTCGATGGCTTTTGTTATACAGTCAGACGTGTCGAACTAATTGTAATTTTATATGAACGGGTGTCTTATCCATCTTCAACTTGCATTTAACTATATTTAAGAGATTGAAAAATCAAAAATGACTTTATCTATATAGTTGTTGTAAAATTAGTCGTATAAACCAAAATAACTTATCAAGCCTACCCGCTAATTTATCGTGCAATAGAATAGATAATAGCGCGTACCCGTTAGACAAAATGCCGTAACCACACCCATAGTTTGGCAATAAATACTTATCTTAAATCTTAACAAATAAACCATTCAATAATTTACTAGCTCGTTAAATTGGGTTTAACGAACTGGCTCAAGAAACAAATTCATTGTACATAAAGATATAACATACCTGCACGTTTTAACCTGATGACCGCGTCGGTACATCGTCTTTCAATCTAATCCTCTTGAATCCTATTGTCGTGAGTTTGATCTCGGCTTGCACCTGTGAATTAGTCATTACGCCAAACCGGCGGCGTATGACAACAAAAGCTGAGGGTATTGCCGCGTCGCCGCGGTCAGGCCGTGCCACGTTCTCACAAATTCTAAAATAAAATAATAAAGCCTCTACCCCACTGCTGGGATTTTGAAGCGCGTCTTGTATCGCGTGGTTTCGAGCGATTTTATACACACAGCTGCGACTTTTAGCCGCGATTTCTATGTTCTTTTTAATTTTTTATTTATCTCTATTTGTTACCTTTTAGTACAATAAGTGTTCATTCATTAATTCATTGCATTATAGTTCTGATATTTATTTATTTATTTATTTATTTTATTTATTTATTTAAAAAGTACATCTATAATTACGGGGGCACCCAATGCTATAGCGTACATATTGTTCAATCTAATTACAAACTCTTATACTTACTACTTAAATTATTAATGTATTCCTAATAATTGTACATCTACATAATTTCCTACATAATTCAATCTAAAGCATTTTAACATACATAAAAACCAAAAATTAAACAAAAACAAAATTTAGATATATAAAATTAAATAACCAATAAAAATCCATACAAAAAATAAAATAAAAAAGGACTACATAACTCATATCAGAAGAATATTGTCAAGCCAATATGTTTTACTTCCGTTGAGACAAAAGCTGGTTTAGGAGTTAGTCTGATTCTGCAAAGTTTTATCATAAGTATTATCATAAGCCAAACGCACCTAGAAAACTGGATGAAATGAATTCTAGAATCGTAAAAACTTCCCACGTCCAATTTGAATCTTCAGAATAATTTTATCAAATTCTGAATTATTTTATAATAATTCCAACCAGATCTCTCTGCGCGTTTGGTTCGGAAATATGCATCGTCGGTTATAAAACCAGAGATCACCAAACTGGCATCTACAGAGGGCGCGGATCGTGTGCGTGTCAACTCCTGAATAATGATATTGGGTGACATTTAATTTCAGATACAAAAGGCTCTTTATTCTGTTTACCCTAATCCATTTAGTATCTCGCCCGGCGAATGAAGCGTCCTGACATTCAACCTTTCAGCTGCTCGTTTAGACCTTATCGAGGAATTAGGGTGAATGTCATTTCAGACATTTTAGACAACAGGAAGCAGTGTACCCTCAGTGATACGATACGATAGCCATCGGGGCCTGTTGTGCTAATGAACGAATGAAATTGGAAATCTAATAGACAACGACAAACAACGCTTTCATCCTTTGTTTAGACAGATTGATGGACAGTGAAAACCTAGCGCGCAAGTTCCGTGGTTTAGACTTTTATGGGTAAGGTTTCTCTAAAACTCTCCTTTCAGGATACTAGAGCGAAATTTGTTCGTGAAACATAAAAAAAGACCTAAAAAATACTTAAAACAAAAGATTTTATAAAAAGCTTATGTTTTGTGCGTTTTACTGAAAAATTTAATTATCTATTTAAGGTAGGTAAGTAAATTTCTTATGGGCAAATGCAAAATATAAACATTTTCTTATTGCTTCTTGATTGGAATAAGGAATGAATATTTTCTTCCCTAGTTCTAGTGGACTTTCAATATTTTTAATTACCTCATCAACTCGTTCTATGCAAAAACTTCAACATAAAGTTTTATGCTCTCTGTTAATTAAATGACTACCATAGCGCGAGTTGATTAGTTTACTCAATTTCGGTTTTGTTTGTTCAATCGACATGATTGATGTTGTACTTTACGTTATGTGTATGATAAGAAAACTTTGATAATTTTGATTGTATATGATCGAACGTGTTTGATGGCCACTTATTATGTTGAAGGATACATATAATAGTCTACTACTGAGGACGATTTTGCTTTGTGGAATGTATTTTAAACTTCACCAGTGAAATGTAGGCCTGAACATTTCCATATTTACCAAAAACTGTGGACGCTATACTATCATCATCATCATCATCAGCCTACATTAGTCCACTGCTGGACATAGGCCTCCCCTAATGAGCGCCATAGCGCCCTGTCTTCAGCTTGACGCATCCAGCATCTGCCAGCAGTCTTTCGCAGATCGTCATCCCACCTAGCCGGAGGGCTATACTAACTAAACCACTATCTACAAGTAATAAACTAAATAAAACTATTATTCATATCAAATTAATCAACATTAAAAATTACAATCAGGGAATATAAACTTTATAGTACTTGTAGATACTATTGACAATATTTAGCTTACTTCAGATCATGCAGTTTTACATTCATACTGAAACAAAACCTGTTTAAATGTCTATGTTTGATTATTATTATACCGTTAATGTCCGTGAACCAAATAAACCATCTGATTCTATGTCATTCAAAGATTTTGAGTGTTTTTCAGCAATCAAACCTGGAACCGTCAATACGTTTTATTGACAGCGTTCGTTTTTAACCCAACCTCAAATATCTCAAAAAGCTTTGAGTATAGCTTTGCCAGTGATCGCCAGAGGGGTTTTACGTCATCATAACAATTGACTGAGATTGACCGGAAGGCCCTCAATATTTTTGTATTGCCTCTTTTTATAGCAATTCGTTTTCATTATTTTCGTTTCATCTTGAGGCTTGTGCCTACTATTTGTGGCTGAAATTATTCCGAAATGGAAATAGCGTGCAAAATGAGAGCATTATTATCATCAGCCTATAGTTTACTGCTGGACATAGGTCTCTCCCAAAAAGCGCTATAGCGCCCTGTCTTCAGCTTGCCGCATCCAGCATCTGCCAGCATTATTTTGCAAATCTAAGATCAAAATGAAATAAATATAAGAAATATGTAACTGATTTGATTTTTTAACAACTACTGCTCCCCGGGTTTTAAAAATTATCTGACCGTATCTGGCGCAGCGTATCAGCATTGCCATACATCGTGGTAATGCAGCCAGTGTCATGGGGACGCTTCCAACTGGTATTGATATGGATCAGTTGAGCTTTCTTTACACTGTTTGCAACCGTCTGTAGTTGGCTCGTTGTTAATAAAATCTCAAATTAATTTCCAATTACGACTGCTAATTTTAGCTTACTGCTAATTTTGGCTTCTTTGATTATGAATCGTTATTCAAAAAGTATAAAACATCGTTTTTCCATCAGTGTTTACTTAACTAGAATGGTGTGTAGGCTTCGATTATTGCAAAACAGTGAACCCACCTGCCTATTGTAACCTTACAGTACATAGGTTCTATTGAGCACCTTGCCAATCACAATACAAGTCTTACGAAATCGATAAACAATTGGTTATTCTTATGCTGATGTGATTTTAACATACCAATGCAAAAACTTCAACTTTTATAACTCTACCTAATTGTTCGTTACTGCGCTCCAAAACGGAAATAGCAGACGCAGTCGAAAAAGCCGACAAACTATGTAATTAATAACGAATAATACATAATACAGTACAATTAAGTAATTAAAAGGAATTCGTAGGCCTTCCATGGCAATTGTAAAAGAATTCAAACAAAAACTCACCTTGGCTAAGTTTTCTCAGAAAGTGGGCCGTCAGATTGAGTTCCTGCAAAAAAAGAAAATAATTATGTTTCAAGCTATAACTGCCTTAGGGATAGGAAAATTCATTATTTTCTTTCTGAGTTTATTTTCTTACTGGGTAAAATAATTATTCTAAGTTTACCTGCTGTGCGCTTAGCAACATTTAGTATCATTGTTACTGAAGCAATCTACTGGGAACACTGTGATCTCTTTGAATACATTTCAGACATTCGGAAATATAGGACATATGTAAGTTACAAAATATTGGTAATCGGATTATTCTCGATATCCAACACCCGGCTGGGGATGCTGGGATTTTAAAGGATTCATTGTTCCTCGCTCATATGTGATACTAATATAATTTATTTATTCTTTAACAGTAAATAGGTCCAAGAACTAATTCGTAATAGTAAGGCACCTCAGTCTGTGATGTCTCAACTTTGAATTATTCATCAGTACTGGGGCGGTTCTCTACAGACCTAAGTGTTACTCGGTCTTGACGTTTTGTAACAAAGGTACAGGTGCTGAGAAAAGCTCTTTGAGTGACAGCTGAAAGCTGAAACAACTGAAACACTCAAAGCAAGACGAGCTTTGATAGTGGTTCCTGGATTTTTGGTCTCTTTAATGATTTTGTTTCTGTTTTAAGCTTTACCTTATTTTCTAACGTGCTTTTTGTTCCTATTTGCAGATTATAATTGATATGATAACTTTAAATTGATTTATCCCTGCAATTGTTGCATACGTTTTTTGGTTAGGATCAAGTAAAAATCTAGAATTAAAATATAAAAAATAATCTAAAAATATTTTTTAATGTTAAAATTTAATCAAATCATCACGTCATAATTCGAAAAGAAATAAAACTTTGCCATCATCCTCGATAGACACAGAATTTATAAAGAATGTAGCGGTAAGAAGTAATTTTCTTAAACAAACATCTGATAAACATTAAAATTCGCGATGTTTCTAATTTCTATACCTATCCCTTTTTATAAAGCAACACTTTTCTACACAACTGTAGTAGATAACTGACTATTGTTATTGAAGTAGATTATTATGCAAAATTGTCTATAGTAGATGAATGTCCAGGCACTGAACCACATTTCTTTGCGCTAAAGGTTATTAGAATGTAGGTCTCGGTGGTAACATTTCAAGGTTAGGCGGTTGTTTTGAAAATTTATTACCCTCTTAGCTTGAAGATAAGATTTCAATGGGCCAAAATGACAAATTGCTTCAAAGGCGATGAAAGGTTGTTAAAGTTTATACACTGAAGCCTAAGAATAGACAATTGAAATAGCTTTAAGGCGCAAACAGGTACATGCATTGAAAAAAGCTTATGATAGGTATAACAAACTGATCATATGATTTTTGGAAATTCCTCTGTTTTACATAATTAAATGCTAAAACAAGTAGTGGCGCTAGTATACCTCTTGTTGGCGCCTTAATTACGTGTAGGGTAAAGTCCAGATTGATGCCCTAGGAAGGATTCGAGTCCCATTGTCGAAAATCCTGTCTACTCAAAATAGTAATAAAGTATAAAAATAGCTTATTTTCAAGGTTTTATAGTAAGCCCAAGCCTATCAAAAGAAAGTTGTGATTTTTGGAGGTTGGGTTTTTGGGGCACTCATTTGAATTTTACCCTAAATGACACAGCATCATGGTAATTTCGAGTAGCATGTCGTAACTAATTTCTGATATATATTTTAATACATAGAAGCATTGGGTATTGGCATCTTTGTTGTATTGACCATAGTTTTAGTGAAAAAATTCTATGTCTATGGTATTGACGGTTTTTATTTTGTACTTTAGTCACTTAAACAAACGAAGTTTATCGCATAACAACTTGTGTTTAAATGTTGGATATCTTAACAGTTTGTAGTAAAGGGTTACATGGCAATTAGAAGCCTCAGGTATGTTATGTCATGTGTTAATAATTTACCGAAATTAATACCTCCTTAGATAATTACGGCAATTTAGTAACGATAGTTATGTTTAGTGATAGGTTCAGTCGCTTATGCAATGTAGTCATCGAAGTAATAAATATTATGAACATCTCCATCCGTCTCCGTCCTTCATCTATGCCATGACCTGAGTTTATTATCCATTGATTTTTATCGTTAACTGTCTTCATGATTATTTTCATGAAACTTTTTGTATTCTGTTTTTTCTAGGAGTTAATGTGATTGGTTTAGCTATTTCGGTCCAGTGTATTATCAAAATTGGCTACTTATAATATTATTAAACTAATGGTTTATGAAATGTACCTATGTACATTATTTTTGTCTGACAAAAATACTATACATTGTATACTCTACCCGCGGTTTTGCTGGCATTATTACTTTGGAAACGTATAAAGGCAAATGATCTCTCATGGATAATGATTTGGATGAAGAAAAGTAGCCTATGTGTTATACCAGGGCAAGAACTACGTCTTCTGTTCAAGTTAAATTTCAGCCCTCTCCGTTCAGAAGTTTTAGCAAGAAAGAGGAACAAACTACCATCCATATATTTATATAAACTTTTTAGTTTACAATATAGTGACGAAGTAACGATAATTACTTTCTCGCAAAAAGTTTGAAAATTAGAGTGTTTTCCTCGCGCATAAGGTCTCATTAAATCCCTGTCGCACTCACGATCCTTGAGTAAAGCCCTCGCTTCGCTCGTGAGTTATTCTACAATTCTGAGATGCACTCGGGATTAATAATCCCAATAACCCCCGTCACAATAAAACACGTCAAGATGGCGCGGCCACACTCGTCTTGTCGGTGGTATACAAACAAAAGCACTGCGGCTAGCGATAGTCATCTCCATACCAAGCCGACTGTACTTACAACTTACATTGGAATGAGATTAATTAAATCGTGTATTATTCATTAATCAGTCCATGTTAATTTCATTAGTTTACTCCATTATTAATCCAAGCTCCTAATCGGGAATTGCAATTGATAGAGATCTGATATTTTGATATTCTAATAATTTCTTATTTTATAATAACATTCTGAAAAAATAATAATATTCGGTGAATCTCTCTTAACAGTCGCCTCTGACTGATATTGATATGGAGCAGTTGAGCTACCTCTGGGCTGTTTGCAACCGTCTGCAGTTAGCTCAATTGTTTCAACTTTACATTTACCGATTATTCATTCATTTTACTATTTTAGTCGGACAAGACATTCCAGAAACCAACTCTGTTTCTTCTGCAAAAGATTTCTGTCGAGAAAGCTCTTAAGGTAAATAATGGTTTTGTTTCTTTATTGTTAAATTACCACTTTCAATCGAGAGTCTTTTCAGCATACGCAACTCGAAGTACCTCATGAGCTTTTCTCAATAACACCACAACTAAACATTCCCTATGCCAAATAGAATTACTTGGAATTCCATTTCAAGTAAGAGCATTATTTGTAAGCGGGTATTAACCTCATCTTGAGACATTACTAGGAAGTACGAAGGTTACATGGCGCCCTAATAGATGTATTTCTTTTGTAGATCTTATTTCTGGTCTGATTGATAACATAATCGCATAAATCTATATTTATAAAAGAGAAAACTGGAGACTCATCAAGAGATCTTTGTAACTACAAGAGCTACGAAGCTGATATTTTTCATAGAGTTTCCATTTATCTTCCAGTTCCAATGGCATAGACCCTACCCTTGAAACGTTTCCCTAGCATACAGTGCGAAGTCGCAGGCAGATACTGGTAACAAATCATAAAATATTGTACACCAATAAAATTATACACAAAACTTAACAATAGAGGACATAGGTAACATAATAAGATGTGACAACAATATCACTTAACACACCTCTGTTATGTATCTCATAACGTAACAAGATGTGATAACAATATTAGGGAATATAATCCATTGTTGTTGAATTAGCTTGTTACAGTTCTGGATCTCACTCATCACTACACCCTATGTTCAGAGTTCGGCACCGTGAATGCTTACTAGACGTTTATTGTTTTTATTGCAAATTTGTAAGCCGTTTCTTTGTATTCTAATCCAGTCGGGCATAAGGGCTAAAATACTTTGTATCATAATAGCTGCCGATAGGCATGGAAAGAATGGCAACTGAGGCTACATGATTAGTTTCAACAAGAATTTCACTAGGTACTTATTCTTTAATATTGGACAAAATAATTATCACATGTATTTCAAATTCATTTATAGCAATAAGTTTCACTGATATCGTTAAAAATATTTAATAAATATTATAAAAATCTTCATGAATTGTTGATAAAGCAGTAAGGGAAATACACACTGTAAAAAAATTCAACTACCTACCTTTTACATATATCTATCATGACACAGCCGCTGACAGGCTGAAAGACGGAAGAGGCTTTGTCCCGTTGGCACTCTTTGTGTACGGTACCCTAAAAAAAACAAATAAATAATTCTGGACTTCATATTATACGCAGAGCTTGTATTATGATAACGATGGTATATCACTACATAGTAGAAAGCAAAGTCGCTTTTTCTGTCCCTATTTCCCTATGTCCCTTTGACTGCTTAAATCTTTAAAACTACGCAACGGATTTTGATGCGGTTTTTTTTAATAGATGGAGTGATTTAAGAGGAAGGTTTATACGTATAATAAAACAGTGCGAAGCCGGGGCGGGTCGCTAGTTTAATATATACACAGATAGTTTTTTTATACATTGATAACACTAAAAACCCTGAAAGAAACATTTGTGGATCATATAAACATTTGTTCCAAAGCGCGAACCCGCCAATGACAATGACCTTTAAAACTTTCCCAATTCCTAACGCTCTGAATAAAACAGTCCCTAAATCAAATAGGGTCGAACTTAATTACAGACTTGAAGCTAAATGAACCCTTATTGACAAACCGGTTAGCAGTGTAAAGTGAATTATTGATACGAATTATCTCGCGTTAATTTATGGTTTCAGTAACATGCTGCTAATAATGTTAGGCGTGCGACAGCTTTACCATACAATGTACTTTCTGAATTATATACCATTTGCATAATTATAGGGTTAACAGGTAAGCTGCCAACCGTTTTGAATAGGACCTCGTGAGGTTTTGAGCTTTTACGAAATCATTCGTTAATAGAAAAATACACGATAACTGTAAAGAAAGATAAGAGTCACAAATAACTTTTGTGTATTTTTCTATTGTTTGAGAAAAGTTAAGTATATTAAATGCGATAAATACCCTCTTAAAGTAATAAATATAAGCTGTCTTGCAATAAACTAAGCTTACGTCATATCGACGTATGGTTATCTTTAGTGTAAGTACGTAATATGTTTATCTATCAAGGGTTAAAAGAAAGACTATAAAAATACATTTAATACAATGCTATCTTGAAATCAGTAGACGCGATCCATTTGCTGAGCTTTTTTGAGGGTTAACTTTCACATATCGCAATGTTAATAATAAAGTTAAAGTGTGGATGGATATTTGTTCTTCTGCACGTCAAAACTTCTGAATAGCTCATATAAAACTTTTGCATAGATTAGTTTTATCTCGACTTTAGAATTGTAAATTACATAGCGTAAAGTTTAGACAGATAACAATAGTACATTTCAAAACGAAACTAATATTATAAACGCGAAAGTTTGTTAGTTTGTTTATTACCTTTTCACACACTCGGGCTATTTTTAACCTAGAAAAAGAGAGCAATAAATCTTTTAATTTATTCTTGTTGGATAGAAAAAGATCTTAGAAGGTTCTATGTTCAAGGCGAAAACAGGACCTAAAGTGGCGCCACCACTTATTTACACATATGATTCCGGTAAATAAAGGAATTTCCTAAATTGACACGTACAGTTTGTTAAACCTATCATAAGCTTTTTTTAAGTAGTAGTTCATTTTGTCTATTTTAGGAAGAGATACGAAAACAGAGTTTGGTGGCCACCAAAGGCAACATCGTGTCTCCTAATCGGAATTACATGATAAAATAAGTGCTAGCGCCAATTTTGGTCCTGTTTGCGCCTTAACTTTTGTCATTGACTGTACTTACGTATTTCGGTCTCGGAAATAGCAAACATCAATCTGCATCAGTTTCCCGGGTGATTGGGCGAAGGCTCTGGGGGATATTAGGCGAGGCTAAGCTTCCCGATCTTCATTTCATTAATGTAGCGTATTGTGACAGTGAATTTATACAAGGGATCTCGTGGTACATTTATAGCTTCCCTTTGTATCAATTCCAGTTTAGTCTCAATTGAAAAATAACGGGAGTCTAATTGTACGAGAAGATACAATGGGGGATACCGTTTTCTTGCTCACCAATTGGCGCCACTGTAGACTAAGGTCCGGATGTATAGCTCAAAAGGTTATTTCTAAGATCGGTGTCGAAAAAAAATTTTGAATCTTGAATCTCTTTATTACTTAAATAAAATATTTTATTTATTCATTACTAATAACTATCATCATATCGAGTAGCTATGCCTCAATACAATTCAGTTCCGTATTTTGAGTGCAGCCGCCTATTTTTGCACTTTTTTTCTTAATTTAGCTTTCAACGCGTTTATATCCATCGAGAAATAATCCATATTTGCGATAATTTTACAAAAGATATCACTTTTCAACTATAATTTATGTCACGAAACCCACTCAAACACATGAAAATTAAATATTTTTGGACCTCACGCAATACTAGCGCCCCTAGTGATAAATTCACACGCGTTAGCTCCCATTGGTACTTCCTTACTAGCTTACATTAGATACAAGATAGGTATATATGGATATATATTTTGAAAATTCTCTTTTTGAATATGTTTATTATTTTAATATATTTATTAGTTATTATACTTACACAAAGTATACTTATATGCTTACATTATGAACTACTTTTACAAAAAGTCTATAGATCTATATAGTGTAAGTTTATAAGTTTTCTTGTTCGCATAACACAAGCTTTTGTTGTGAGAAAAAAATAAAAGCTTTTAACAAAAGTAAGGGTTTAAGTTTAATATTAAAAATTCTATTACGTTTCTACTCAAAACAGTATAAAACAAAATATGCTCTAATGTACAGAGAAAAAAACATTACACATGACAACGACAATGGGCGGCATTATCGCTGAAAATAGATTTCTTTCAAAGTTTGAAAAGAAATAATTGTTTTCTTTAGTGATAGAAAAAATATGGAGGTAATCCTTCCCCGTTTAGTACTGTTTAAATACTAAAGTTCGCACTAGGTGGATGTACATTTTAGGTGTAATTTAAAATTATGTCGTATTGTCCGACGTAATTTTGTGATGCAGCATACCAAACATTAATCAATTAGTGCTCCGCGAAATCCAAATTTGAATACCTAAATGGTATAATTAGTTAAGTAGGTAAATAATTAGACCAAAAATGGGATGATTCACTGTGGGTTGCTGTCGTAAATCCTAATTTTAAGCACTAAAGTAATTGTTATAGTCAAACATTATTTATAACCTTTTAATGAACGTAAATGTTTGGAGTAAAAGGTTACTAGGTATATCCAATTCCCTTGAATTCATAATTAAAATATAAATTACAATCAAGTGCCCCTACTCACACTTAAATTACTTGGTATAGGTACGCGTAATAAAATACAATGTTTAATTAATGTTGCCACAACAATAGTAAGAATGTAGAGCAATGGGCAACGCTAGGTCACGACTGCACTGACAGATGGACAAACCTTCGATTTGCTGTCAAGGTTATGTCAAATGTCACTGCGGAATGGTGCAGGTAGAAAGGCAAGTCATGCTCCTTGATGTCATTTATAAAAAAAAACTAGTTTCAGGTTGCGACTTTGCACTCGTTTCAATAAAAAACGATATGTATATATAGTATTTACTGAAATAAAATAAATTTAAATAACACATTGTATGTAAAACTTCGGTACGATCCGTTAAATAGTTTTGGCGATGAGAGGTAACAAACTTCCAAACGTTCGCATTTATAATGTAGTGTAAAGCTAGGTTCATATTGCTGTGTTGGGGTGTGTTGTGGCGCGACAGAACGCTATCGGTCTCATAGATTTAGTATGACTAGATTCACATCAATGTGTTGCATTGTGTTGTGGCGGCGTGTGTCGTGGCGGCAACCGCTCGGCACCCGGTCGCGCCAGAGAGGTGGTGGGGGATCTGTTGCAACACAACACGCCACATCAATGTGTATCTGCCATTTTGGCGCGTAACCGCGTGGGATGCAGTTCATTCCGTAAATAGATTTTTTTTTCGTTCTACGCAGAGATTTACATATAGAATTAGTAGAGCAATATTATAGTGTACCCTATGACACTAAATATAAAGAAAATTAGTAGCAAGGTATCAGGAATGGTGTTTAGGAAGAAATAGCAAAAACATTAAATCTTCTATTTATATATATCTTTTATTCTTTTTTTTTAAGAAGAGTATTGAATAGTAGAAATTGAATATTATGTTCATTAAAATCACTGTCAGTATCAGATTATTACATTTTAAAACCAACACGTTTTGACACCACAACTCTCAAACGATGAATGATCTAAAAATGCGCCATATTGCGCCCCAACATAACACATCAGTATGAATGCTCAGCGACACAACAGACGGCGCCCCGACACACCCCAACACAGCAATATGAACCTAGCTTAAATTAATAAATTGACATAAAATATCCATAACATATTGTTGGTAGGTAAGTTCTTGATAAGTGGAATTTCACGAACAAACTTTACAGCTGATCTATTTATGAAGAAGATCCATCAATCCTTAAAAGTTTTCTTGTAATATTTTAAGCAAAGATGGATCAACATTGCTTTGAATGTTGCGAAGCGACATAAATGTCTATCCAATTTCAGTAGCCTAATGATGAGCCAACTAGTACGAAAACTGTAAAAGTTTCATTTCCTTCTATGATTTAAGTGCCTTGCAACGCTCCTACCGGATTCTGAAAAGAACTAATTTTCATAGCTTATCAGGGATCCCGTTTATTAAATACGAACCCAATCGTATTTATCGAATTTATTATTGTTTGCATTTTGGCAGTACAACTATAATTTAACTCAGCGGTAGTACCTATACATGCCTATACCTCAACTACAATTTTTGGTTTTTGATAACGTAAGCTGTAATACTCAGGATAAGTAACTTAGTTTTGTTTGTATCTTTGATAGTCGATGTCTACAAATTAAAAAACACCCATGTACTCAGTTCAACTAGCTGGAAACACTAATCCTCAATATATGTATCCGTGACCAATCAATATTGTGCATCACTCATTTTACACTTCCATTGAGTGATCTCAAATATATCTTGAATTAGTTCCTACACAAGGTTAATTAAAGCACGGTTAACTTAACCCAGAGAGTTATGTAATAACGAGCGAGTTAATCGTGGGAAGATGCAATTGCATAACATCAAGATCATTGTAGGTACAAGAAAGTGCAATTTTGAGATGTTAATCTGCTCGCAAATTGCAAACACAAAGATCGCAAAAAGTTGTCTGTTTCTGATCTTCTCGGTAAAGTTGGCTACATAAAGATGTACCCACACTTTTTGCTTTAAAGTTCACTCGTGTGGCTTTAGCTATTTATGTTTTATTTTCTCTCTTCTTTGCTTTATAGTTAGGCAAAGTTTAAACGGTGTACTCGACTGTATTTATAGATTTTTTAACGCTGGAAAATGAGAACAAAAGCTTCATAAGCGATAAGATCCAATATAATCTTTACTATTACGTCTCAATGAACGGGGCAGAAAGTTACACGGTGATCTTGATTTTTAAGAATTACACGGATACCAATCGTAGAAAAAAACCTAAATAAGTACTCTTGGGACCACATTCCATACTTAGCTTTTTATGATTTTGAATGTCACCAAGTCCCGACTCCAAATACATATTCTATTGTTGATATTGATAACGACTGTCCAATATTACTGATAATATCAAGATTATAAAGCTACTGGACACGACGACAGATAATGAGATAAACAAACAATTCATTAGACGACCGTGACTGGCTGTAGTCGTAATTTGTGACAAGACTTTGGTTTAATTGGTTTTAACTTTTACCAATTAGAATAAGCTGCCTTCTTTGGCATTTGGATTTAAGAATTTTATAAACAAGAATCGATATTATTCAATAAAACAAACAACATCAATTATGGGGTCCGTTAAGAGACGATAAAGTTGTCTTTTCTATAACCACAAGTAAGAGTTATAAGAGGAGGGTAAGAGTTATTTACTAACTACAAACCAAAAAGTAGTAAATGATTTGCCATATTAGTTTCTTTTTTTTGCTCGCCATCCAACTGATTGTAAATTATCCTCTGGATAAAATATTCAGAATACATAGAGCGTTATTATAAGCGTGAAAAATAACATAACGAACAACAAACTACGAAATATAGCTTCAATAATTTCTAAATTGTGATATTTTAATATCAAGGTTCAATCTTCTGTAAGCGTAACCTTTAAGGCGCGCCCTTTAGCGTTCCTTAATGCCGAACAATGCGTCTTGTAAGATTTCGACTAATTCTGAAGCGGATGCTAGACTTTATAATTTAGGTAAGCGAATTTTGAAAATTAGGCTACGATTGAGCACGCAGTTTCTCAGCTTCATTCAATTGTATTCTTCGTTATGTGTCGTAGCATCAAATATAAATATAAAAAATACAAAATGCTGGACAATCGACACAGTGTCAAACTTGTATTATGGGTAATAGAACTAGATGACTGATATACTTATCACAATACACATACATGGATTTTTTTATTATACATAGAAAACACCCAGAACGCCAGAATGAACGTTTATTAGTACCGAGGCGGGAATTGAACCCGCAACCTCCAGCATTCAGGCGTTTCCTACTAGGTTGGCTTAGGTGAACAGGACCTATGATAGTACTGTTACTTATTTTAAGAAAATCTTAAATTAATAAGAGGATAATGGTGTTTTGTTTATTTTTGTTAAAAGTATGTTTTTTCAGGGTAAGGAAAGTATTAATATAAATAGGAAAGGAACAGGAAACAATTACAAAATCTCGAGAGAAAACGTTAAAAGGCAAGTAAGTACATAATTGAATAGAATAAACGAAGCAATGGGGTTATTGTTTTAAGGTTTGTCTTAAAATTGAAGAAAAATATAGCAAAATTGAGCTTTGGCTACTGAAAGTATAAAAAAAACTGTTTTTCCTCAATTTCCGTTGAAACACTTTTTTAATTTCCCTTCGAGTTTAACTATAAAAAGATATTTCTTTAAAATGGAGAGATAATGCAATAGGCGCTGTATTATTTCACTACATACAGTGACACATACACTATTCACTATATACACTATTTATTACGATGATAACTTTATAACACAAGACAAATAATATAGCTTTGCTTACGAAAATCAAAATAAACTGGATATATCTGGCTCAGCGCATCAGCATTGCCATACAGCGTGGTAATGCAGCCAGTGTCTTGGGGACGCTTCCGACTGGTATTGACATGGATCAATTGAGCTACCTTTAGACTGTTTGCAACCGTCTGCGGTTAGCTCAATGGTTTCAATTGTAAATACTAGTTGTAATTTTTCTATTCATTTGCTTGTAATTTTCGTTGTTAATAAAGTATATTTTAATTAAAAAAAAATAAACTGGATAAACAACCGTAAATAGTTAATTAACATAATATTATTTTCTTATCGCGTAAACTAGGCAACAAAAAGCTATGGCATAAAATAAGATCTATCCCGTTGGTACTCTGCTTGTAATTTTCTCTTTTTCACTTAAAATCTTTTTAGTATAGAAAATCCAATTATATTATACTAGCAATCCACCCCAGCTTCACACGGTTTTATTATACGTAAATACCTTCCTCTTGAATCACTCTATCTATTAAAAAAAAACGCATCAAAATCCGTTGCGTAGTTTTAAAGATTTAAGCATTCAAAGGGACATATGGATATAGGGAGATAGGGACAGAGAAAGCGACTTTGTTTTATACTATGTAGTGAAGACTATTCAACAGTTAAAATATATATTTAAACGATGGATCACCGATCTCGAAGCTAGGCTCTAGCTGCCGGTGACTAGGGTTGCAGAAAGAGTGGAATTTCCTAACGTTACGCGCCGAGTCCAGAAAAACACCTTTTGGTAAAATTTTCTTGATCCAGCTTTCTAGCGAGAGTCTCTTGAGATGTTTATCGATGCTCTTCGCTATTACGCCTTTTACCGATACGACTATCAGGACAATAGTTTTTATTATTACCATATGGAGTCTTGGACTTAATGTCCGAAGATTATTTCCGTAATGTCAGCAAGCCAGGGCAAATTCTTTTACATTTCTTCTTTTAATATTTTTAGCGTGTATTAAAAACATTGAAAAAAAGATAAAAACGTATTTTACTGCCTTGAACCATTTGACACAATTCTTACAAATAACCACTATATTAGGAAAGTCTGCTCTAATTTTAAATTGGGTCCATTCTAGTGACTACAATGGCACTCATGATTAATAGGACATTGTAGTCAATATAAATAAAGGCAAACCAATCAAGCTATCGAAAATTAATGACTGCTTCACCGTTACTCATTGATATCAAGTATTTCAATCAGTTGTCACAATGACAGCTCATTTGCTTGCCGTTACGTTACGCAGTTTTTCGTTATTGATTTTATTTATGTTGGTATGTTGTTCCAAAAGTATTACTAGATTTTGCAGCTAACAAGACGAAGTTTCGATCGCACTGACCAAAATGCACGGATTTCGGTGTTTTTTTATAATGTTAGACAATCCGCAACATCATCTAGCGCTAGCGTTTTTGAACTTGAAAATTGACCCAATTAGGTTCAATTTTCAAGTTCAATATATCGTGTCCTAATACTTTCAAATAGGAGTAGTTGTAGGCCATGGCCTGGCAATGAACCCCGCATAACATCGTTTCAATCGTGAACGCATTGTCAATCTATGTTAGACTTTTTGTTATTCAACCATAAATATTTATTTTAGAAAAAGGTTATTGAAATATCAAGGTGGTTCAATAAGATTTTAGATTCTAAGTGTTATGTAGCGATCACAATCAAACAATGAAATAAACCTTATGATGAATCAGATGGACCTTGAGTATATTTAATTTTATTTTTCTCATCGTAATGATTGAGTTGGTGTCTAAAAATATTTACGAAAATGAAGATAGAGTTCCTAAAGTTAAAATTCAGATACATTTTTATAGTCTTTTCATGAACATACTGTAAAAAAATAAATTTGTCAAAAGGTAACTGCACAAGCTTAAAGAATATAAAAGTATATTCCCTACATTTTATTTTATTTTACCTTTTTATGACATAGGTGCTCTATGTTTTAATTTTTTATTATTATAATTAAAATGTATCTACCGATATGGATCTATAACACAGTACACTGCTCTACATTTGTTCGTCTTATCTACATACATGATGGTATTTTCGGCTGTATCTGATTGAGTGGAGTGATACCATAACGAAGATGTCAAAAAAGTCACGAACACTCATTGTTAAGCTCAAAGCAATTTTCAATTTGGTGTGAATCATTGAAGGCCTTTCCTAAAAGGGATCGAATTGTAAATGGTACTCCATAAACGTTTTTGTAATGCCTTTGGCAATAGAGTTTCCATCTCTGATTCGATAAAAGGTTGTTCTTTGACACTCGAGCACTTGGTATTGATATTGGGCCTAAGGTTAAACACCAAGATACATGCGCGAAAGAAATTTCAAGTAAGTACTCAAATAATAAGAAGTAGTCTTGTATCAATTAGATAAGAATAGTTCATTAGTTATTATCTCTACTCGTTAATGTACCTATACGCCTGTTGGTCAAAATAACAAAGTGGTTTTACTATTGGATTTAATATTTGTGATCTCCAACAGTTTATTATAGTTTGATACATTCAATATAGTCGAGAATGAGAGATACAGTCCACAATGACTGCATTTTGGTTTGATAATTTTGTTACTCCTATTAAAATTGTTTTATATATCTCACAATGTGAAAATTTAGAACGGTTAAGATCCCCAAAGTGTTTACTTTATTAATAGAATGGTATAAATTATTAAATATCTTCAACCGGAGATCATACATGATATATGAACGTCGCATGGTTCGTAATATGTCTCTGATTGAGGAAACTAAATAATAATAATTTAGGGACTTATACTGGTCTGTCGTTAAGGTGGTAATCATCACAGGTCATTGTGAACTGAACCATCACCTTTTCAAGACTGGAGTCACAGATGACCTCAGAAGCCTGTGTTGTGACTGGTTCCAGAAAGAAGATACTGTGGTACACTGCCTAGCCACAGATGAAGCCAGACAAAGTCTCCAGCTGTAGTTATTTCATTCCAGCATTCAATAAAACATTTTCTACACAATAATTGACATGGATTGATAGAAAATTCTTTATTGCACACTTAAATTAAAATCATCATCATCATCATCATCATCAGCCTATATTAGTCCACTGCTGGACATAGGCCTCCCCTAATGAGCGCCATAGCGCCCTGTCTTCAGCTTGACGCATCCAGCATCTGCCAGCAGTCCTTCGCAGATCGTCATCCCACCTGGCCGGAGGGCGTCCTACACTACGTTTGCCGAGTCGCGGTCTCCACTCAAGAACACGTTTACCCCAACGGTTGTCGGTTCTTCGCGCGATATGGCCGGCCCACTGCTACTTCAACTTGCTAATTCTATGAGCTATGTCGATAACTTTGGTTCTCTGTCGGATGTATTCATTACGAATCCTATCCTTCAGAGAAACTCCGAGCATTGCTCTTTCCATAGCTCGTTGAGCGACTTTGAACTGGTGGACCAGCCCTACCGTGAGTGTCCACGTCTCAGCTCCAAAATAATAAATTAAATTAAAATAATAATTAACAATAAAATAACTTACAAGTTATATGCGGTCTTATCGCTCAGGAACGAGCTCTACCAGTCAACCTTCGATGGATATATTCGTTGGATATAGTACAAGGGGAACACAATTACAACAACAATAATTTAAGTCGGTAAGGTATTTTTTTATTTGATGAACGAAAATAGAGAATGATTTGCAGTTTCCACTTGAGTTGACAGGTGCTTTACGGACGTACTTAATTAAGATCTAGTTAGTTGGTACCATAAAAGGTAGGTAATGAAATTAGGCACCCATTAGTGCCTATTTCCGTGGAACTTTTTGCTTTGCAATAGGATACGAGACGTTTAAAATAACATTGGAAACAAGGAAATTATTAATGTACTTACTGCTCAGAGTCAGCTTGGCGAAGTGTAAGACTATGTACGAAGGCTTATTTACAATACCTATCTACATAGACCATAAATACGTACTTACATGTTACTAAACTCTATGTGTGTTAACATTCTTTGCCACCTGTGAAAATAATAGGATAGTGAAAAAATTATATATATTATGTATATGATGAAAACTCCCTCGCAACACAGCCAAACATATTTTTTAAATAATTAATCACTACATAGTATAGAACAAAGTCGCCTTTTCTTTCCCTATGTCCCTATATCCCTATGTCCCTATGAATGCTTAAATCTTTTAAACAACGCAACGGATTTTGACGCGGTTTTTTTTAATAGATAGAATGATGCAAAAGGAAGGCCCCGGCTTCGCACGGTTTTATAATACGTATAAACGTATTATAAAACCGTGCGAAGCCGGGGCGGGTCACTAGTAGACAATACAATACAGTTAATTGCGCACCAAGAAGAACAAAATACAAGGAAAAGAGACTAAGCACAAGAGACTAAACCTTCTTTGGACCACAATCTCCCTTGAAGGAAAGTAAAGATGCCGACTAATTGTATTACAAAATACACCTCTTAAAACAAGAGTGTATTAAAGAGGTTGTAATTTGCCCGAAAAACATCTTCAAGAAGCAAGTTCCAAATAAATGTTGAACTTCACAATCTTTTTAAATAAAATTATGAACTCACAATATGATGAAGAGCATGTTAGGTTAATGTTTGTCAAGAGCATTACATGTATTTGCATAGATTAAATAATACTGAAGAATTCACATAGCTTTATCTAGCCCCAAGCTAAGTAGAGTTTGTGTAATCAGTACTAGAATTGATGATTGATTGATATACTAATTGCAATGCGTTACACATATAACTACCCCATTGCCATAGTAAAAACATCCTTGAAACACTGCCCATTTTATTATTTTTGAACCTAAATAATTTTTGGCTTAATTTATTCTCTTTCTAAAAAGCCATCGTTAAAATCGCAGGGTAGCAAAACCATAGAGCATCCACTTCTCTTTGTTAAACCCATATTCATTAAAGCCCGCGGTTTCCACGTAACATGATTAAAAATATATATGGAGCTAGTTTTAATTGCATATGAGGCAGAATAGTGATGTGCTCCATCATAAAAATCATTGGAAATATGACGAACTAAATAATGTTAGACACCTCTGTACTTGCACCTAAATAAATCATCTATTAGTTATTAAAAAAAACCAACCCATTGCCGTAATTTCTTAGAAAAGCAGCTTTGAAGGACCTTATCAACTTATCTTATCAGCATTGAGGTATTCTAAGCGTACCTATGTACCATACGGATAAAAGCAACCTATGTAGCATTCATCATGATCCTATCAAAGTTTTCTAAAAAATGCAGCGTATACTTTTTATTATAAAACTTCGAATTCATTGCAGCTGTGAGCGATTTAATCACGAACAATGTTTGTGTTTGGATCAATTAATGAACTTATTCTTTGAACTTATTACTTGAACTTATTCTAAACAATTGAACAAATTAATAATCTTACGACATATAGCTAAGTGATTATATAAAATGAATCTGATTGTTGTATGTTGATAGCAACAAACCGTGTGTAGAAAAAATTATCTCTATCAACATAAAAACGAATCATCTTGCTCAAGTGTAACAAAATTACAGCATCGGAAATTCCTTGGCAAATAATAAAACTCCAATCTTTTCCGGATACGAGAGAACTGTTCCGGATGTTCCGGGTTCGGAACGGATATCCGCACATCACTAGACTGCGCGAGGACGTAAATTAACAGAAAGACTACGTCAGGCTTTGTTTAACAAACGCATTACACGATTTAGTCTCTTGCAAACATTTTGCCACAGAAATGGAGGATAAAAGTGTAACTTTATTATAGTTCACCGACTCATAGTTTACTTTACACAGATAGTTCATAGATAGGTCACCATTACATACGAATGGAATAGCATCATGAGCCCTCATTTGTGACGCCTATTTTTCTCAACTCTCCCATCTGTGGAGGCAATTCTGGACAGTTTATAGACAATTCTAGTTTTAAAAAATAACTACCTTTTCGATGCAACGACGCGTGACCCGAGAGCAGGTGAGTATCTGGCGCAGCGCATCAGCATTGCCATATAGCGTGGTAATGCAGCCAGAGTTTTGGGGACGCTTCCGACTGGTATTGATGTATCAGGATCAGTTGAGCTACCTCTAACTTGTTTGCATCAGTCTGCAGTTAGTTCAAGTGTTTTTAATTTACTTTGATAATAAAAGAGTTGTTTTTATTTTAAAACAGTCTATGGTTTCGTAGATTAATTTCATTATATTGGGCAAAAGGTAATAGTAAAGTATAAGGTATCATCGGTTTCTGGATTTAACGTCTAACTTTATAATTTAGTCCGGTACCTACCTATTTATGTAAAAGTATATACAAAATGCCTATACATAGTACTTTTTGATGCATGTAGTTGGTAAGGTATGTATTGCATATCGAAATCCAGATACACCTTGTAGATGTTGCATCAATAAATCACTAGGTTTCTCAGACAGCGCTATGATTTGCGGTTTTGCTACCAACGTTACCTTCGCCAACGTATCTACATTGATACTGTGGTAACAATCATCTGCAATATCTTGAACCTTGTGTACCTGACTGCGTCGCTGTTTTCCAATGCATATTACGGGAAAGGATTTAGATGAAGGATTTTGAAAATATTCCTAAAATCGACAAACTTTAATAAACAAATCACAATCGAAAAGTTAGTTCCATTCCATTAAATTCAAAACAAAGGTCTCAATAGTGTCATTCAATCAAGATGATTAAAATAACATTTGTGCATTTGGTATTCTACTATTTTTTTGCGCTTGAAGAGACTTTCATAAATAAAATGTCAAATTGGTAGTCATAAACGTAATCGTCACAGCTATGAATGAATCTCTAAAAGTTTGTGGTAGTAGAATACCAAAAAGAGTTTAACACTGACATTTTGACACGATACTATTTAAATGGTGAGGCGATTTATTTAGTGGAATACGGGCCCTGTTCATTTACTTGCAAATTTTATTGTCAGATTTTTTAGTATTGTCAGAACCGTAGATATCTGGACCCAAATTCTACTAAATAAATCGCTGTGACAGCTGTGACGATTACGTTTATGACTACCAATTTGACATTCTAATTAAGAAAGTCTCTTCAAGCGCAAAAAATAGTAGAATACCAAATGCACAAACGTCATTTGAATCATCTTGATTGAATGGCACTATTGAGACCTTTGTTTTGAATTTAATGGAATTCGGCCCCTGGCAGTTACTTTAACGGGAATTTACTTGATTCTTGTGAAAAATATATTCGATCTTTTTTTATCGGATCTTCGTGGAACAGTTTTACAGAAAAATTACAACTTCGAATGGCAGTTCCAAATTTGAAATAGCAAAACCCTTTACAATACCTAACTTTTATAAACTTAAGGAGGTTGTTTCATTTTACATCATGCATCTTTTAGAATGATTGCAAAATTGGTTATAATTATGTACCTTTAGCCGTGAGTTCCCAGACCACCCTCGCAAACTACATAAATGAGTTATGCGGCTTTATCCATGCAACGTCGAACGTATTTTATCAATTAACCGGTCCACCGAACACTTGTGTCATATAATACCCAGGTACCATAATTCATTGGTAATTGATACTAACTTAAAATATGGCGTGTTTTGCTTCGACCGAGGATTCGTTCCCACACTGTGAAATAGAGCTTTATTGGACAAATGGATTTAGGATAGGAATTGAAAAAAGCAACCTAAGTTAACAAAATCCCATCTGTGGTTTTCTTAACTAATTATATTACCTTATAACATTACTAGCGAACCGCCCCGGCTTCGCACGATTTTATTATACATATGAACCTTCCTCTTGAATCAGTCATTCTATTAAAAAAAAAACCGCATCTCAGCATTCAAAGGAAAATAGGGATATAGGGACATAGGGACAGAAAAAGCGACTTTGTTTTATATTATGTAGTGATGATTTTACGTTATTGAGTTACCTACTACCATAATACTCAAAAATTTATTTATTAACCCTTTTTTATTTTATACTAGTAAATTATCATAGCGGCTTCGCATGCATTTTTTCTATGGAGACGTTTACAGCTATTTTATATCCTATGGGAACTAATTTATGGGAATAAAAGTTGCCTATGTGTTATTCCAGGGCTATAAAAATTAATTAGTCTATTCAAATTTCATCCCGATCTTTTCACTACTTTTTGCTTGAAAGAGGAACAAACATCCATACATCCATACAAACTTTCCGTTAATATTATGGTAAGGAAGGATTTCATTTGATCTTGCGTCTTAGGGTCCTTTTCATCTAGTTTACGGCTAAGTCTTTTCTAATTAAAATATGTGTATCATCATCATCATCATCAGCCTATATTAGTCCACTGCTGGACATAGGCCTCCCCTAATGAGCGCCATAGCCCCCTGTCTTCAGCTTGCCGCATCCAGCATCTGCCCATCCAAATATGTGTATAATTTATAGCAATTTATATCGAGGAAATCACCTATTTGTAACAGTAGAGATTAGCTACGGTCACTGGCTAGGTATTGCCGTTCATTCACTCATTAGCTTTTACACTGACTGATCTGGACACTTAACTAGTTGTACACTTACCTATTTAGTCCAGCTGCAGTAGTGTCACTTTAAACCGTGATTGACACAATTTTAGGGCTAATTGACTCGAGCACGTCTATAAATTTAGTGCACGGTTGTGGGTGGTAATAGTCTAGCCCGAATCGCTTTATTTCAGTAATTTGTGTACAGGTTAGGGTTAGTTATATTTGTTGTTTTTTAACGCACCGTGCATTTTAAGTAAGACATTCTTTTTTCAAAAACCTCTGTAAAACAGTTTTTGCGTAACTATGAGATGTTGCATCCTATGAAGATCACGAGTCATTAAACTTTAATGGTTATTTTTAAAGAGGCAATAATTCGACTTCCTTGTTAATTTTGAACTAAAGACAAGCATAAAAATAGCAGTTGCTCGCTTCGTTTTGCGTTGCACCTTGATCTTCAATTGTTTATTTGCTTTACTGTCAAAAAAATTGTAATGGAAAAATCCATACTATACACTCGACGAAGCTATTGCTGATAATTTTACTGTTATACCTACCTAATTTTTATTATTTTTTTGTTTTACGCTATTACTACTATTATGTAACATAAAACTGACTTTTCCAAGTGTACAAATGTAGCTAACTGGAATAAATGAATACAAACAATACAATAAGCGAACCTATAAAAACCCAATGAGCTGAAATGCTGCAAATATAGACTCACCATCTAGAATTACTTGGCAGGCCTCCGTCGTCTGCCGCAAATGAGCGGCACACGGCCAGAGCTGTCAGTAACCACTGGCTGGTAGGCAATAGCTTGTGTACAACGTGTTGATACTTATCTGTTAGACAGATACATATTAGAGCTACTGCATTTCTTCGGAACTGTTCTATTGAGTTCTCAATTCGAATTGCAGGATCAACTTTAGTATGGGCGGATATCGTTAATGAACACAGGATAAACCGACGTACAATCTTTACTATGTATGGATGTTTAGATGTATGGATGGATGGATGTTTGTTCCTTTTTCACGCAAAAACAAGCGAATGGATCGGGCTGAAATTTTGAACAGACGTGGTTCTAGCCTAAGAATAAAACATAGGCTAATTTTCATCCCAAAATTTATTCCCACGGGATAAAAATAGTCTTGAAACGTTTCCATGAAAATAACGCGTGTGAAGCCGCGACCTGCTAGTCTGAAATAAAACTAGATAGATAGAAGATAGAAAATTCTTTAATGCGCGCTTAGAAATTATTTACAAAACATAAACAAATTACAGAGTATGTAACAATTGGCGGTCTTATAGCCAATATACTAGCCCTTGAGAAAAGGTACAAACACTTGTCTTGGAGGAATATAAAGAAGTAGATAAAGTCAGGCTAGAGATTTAGGTTCAGTTTAAATTATCGTGGAACGGAATGGAAGGGAATCGTTAATTTCGCCTCCTCGCGAGACTAGACGCGCGAATTCGTGAAAATTTTCGGGACTACACCTGTTATTAGTTTGTTTTTTAATTTTTATAAACCCGAGGAATGTAACACTCTGATCAAACCACTACGGGTTTATAGAGTGTTATGTATTTTATTATTATTAAGATTCTATAATAAATTTTAAAAAATAGTCTAGTAGATCTCTTATATCGGTTATTTGTGAGCCTCAAGAAGAAGAAAATGATAAGAAAATAAAGAATACATTTCTTAGTCTATTGACGTCATTGACGACGCATTATTGACCGACTCTTTTCGCGTCAATTCCCGCTAATTCTAGAGCCGGCACCGACAGCTACGGGAATCTTTGAGAAAGCGCGACAATTGTCCGGAAGATGTGCGACCTCTTTATTGGCTCGTATCTAGTTTGTTTGTTCCATAAAGTTGACATAATGTTCATCATGCTATGCTACATAGGTACAGTTCTGTTCCTAAATTTCGCTTCCATTCCATTCCACAACAATGTAAATTGAGCCTAATGGCGCGATATGAAGCTTATAATTCTAACCAGCTGGCATTTGAATAGGCTTCAAAGCATTTCTTTAACTTACTTATTGTTGATGAAAGTTGCTACTCCTAATGGTGTTTGAAACAAATGGCATCGTCGACGGTACTGCTGTAAATGACAGTTCAAAAATTCTTTTGAAATGTAAAGAGCTTTACCGAATCGATTATATCCAAAAGTGTGTATCGAATCGGCAAATCAAAAGAGAAACCAAAGGATGATTCTTCACCATAAATGCAAAAGCGAAAGTTGCTTGCGTAAATTCCGTAGAAAGTAAAAACATCGAGTTTTGTTTAAATTTATCGCTGTCTCATCTAGAAAGATATTGTATTTTTTTTCTAAATAAGTACTATTTATTAACATAGATACCTATGTATTTATTGTGCGTCTGACCCAAATATATCTTTTGACTTTGTTGTTACATTGTTTTAGAACCTTTGTGACTTATATAATTAGACTTCTGAAACTTCTTTTTACGTCGGTAGATGTTTGATATTGTTATTCAACCAAATGTTTGATCTACGATTAACCTAGGAAATAGGTCATTGTTTTTAAGAAATAAAGACAACTCTTAAGATTACCATTTCTATTAAATGGGTCCATCAACACTATCTCTACCTATTTTGCCTAAAATATAGAAATAATTTATTTTTAAAACAAAACATTTGTATTTATACCTACATTTTTAAAACAAAACTTCAAACAAAACATGCGAAGCTTTTCTGGCACAGGCCAACGACTTTTGCTATATTACGGCATAGATTCGACCATGACTCGGTATGCATCGGAAAGTTATTGACTTTTGATAATGAACGGAACCAGTTTGCTGACCACCGCGACCTCATTATAACCACACAGAATCAGGCGACAATTTCGCTTTTGATCATCATGCATTACTTGTCCAATTCAAACTAACCCGAGCTTAAGTTTATTGGACGAGTAATGTAACTGTAAGTGGGTGTAGTATTCGAGCGGAATTGAAAGTTGTTGAGCTAAGTCGTGTTCGTGGTGCAAGATAAGTTAATACAGACAGGTCTTGAAGTTCAATAGTGGTGTCTGTGTCACAGCAAATGTAAATAGGTAGATTGTTGGTTCCGATAATAATGATGTGTGGTAAGGTGCGGCAATTCATCAAAACACAGAGTTAGTCTTTTAATGAGAGAAAATACAAATTACGGATCTTTATAACCGACTTAAAAAATAGGAGGGGATTGTTAATTTGACTGGCTTTTGTAAGTCCTTACTTAGTACTTTTTTCTGGGTGAACCGATTTTGACGATTTTTTATTTGAAATTTGGTGCTTGGTGGAATTTCATGTGGTCCCATATAAATTTATTCAAGATTTGACAATGAATAAAGTTGGTTAATAATTTCTTTACTTTTTAAACTTTTTATAAATTTTTGCTATTTTCCACTTATGCGCAAAAAAATAAGTGAAGAGAAAATCAATAAACACCATTTTTTATACATACTATCAGTACAACATAGTATAAAATAAAGTCGCTTTGTCCCTATGTCCCTATGTCCCTATGTATGCTTAAATCTTTAAAACTACGCAACGGACTTTGATGTGGTTTTTCTAATATACAATAGAGTGATTCAAGAGGAAGGTTTATACGTATAAAAAATCGTGCGAAGCCGGGGCGGGTCGCTAGTATAGTATAAACTAAAAAAATAATTACTTATATGTAAATGTTACCTTGTAAACAAAATGGCCTGTGATCTTCAAAACAAAACTTAAAGCTCAGTCAAATAAAGTGGGTGATGAAGAGAAAATGTAAAGTCATTTTGTTGATAACCAATAACCCGGGACTTTGTGGCTATGAATAAATAATGAGGAGGCTGAGACGGCGTCTACAAACTTTTTGATTAATGCCTCTAGAAAGAACAAGATTTTTTGTACTTTTTCTTCGACGAACTTTTCTCTTGACGGACGATTATTTTATTGACGACTAGCTGACATCCATTAGAAGTGATTTTTTCAAGGAAAAAAGAGGAAATTATTTCAACTTCAACTACTTTTATAACTGAAGTGAAATTCATCATACAATTAGGTCTGTTTACTGTTCTGATTTCTGTACAAGAGTGCTGAGTTAAAAACTGTGAACGATATTAGAATTTTACTTCAATGTTTATAGAGCCTAAACAAGCAATCTTGGTACCTACCTAATCTTCAACGAGATTTGCAGTGAACAGAAAAAATAGACAAATTTACTATTATAATATTTTTCATTTTAGTTAAGGTATTACTACGCCCTGGCTTCGCACGGTTTTATTATACATACAAACCTTTCTCTTGAATCACTTTATCTATTTAAAAAAACCGCATCAAAATCTGTTGCTGTTGCGTGCTTAGTCTGAGCTAAGGACAAAGGGACATAGGGACAGGAAGCGACTTTGTTTTATACTATGTAGTGATATTTAATTTGAGATTTTTCAAAGAGGCCAAAGAAATAAAATTAGAAATATTTGGTGCGAACTTCAAAAAAGTAATACAGATTTATACAAACTCAGACATATAAAAAAGGAATATTTCTACCTAAAAAAGTTATAAAGGGTTAAAGAGGATAAGCTTAGACGTGCTCTAGATCAAGAAATATCAAAACAATAAAAATAAAGCTTATTTTTTATCTTTTCAGTCCCTAAGAATACATTTAGAGTGTCATGTATGAAAAATACATAATTTATATTTCAGATCGTCCTAAATTTTTATGTTACTTCAATAATAAAGTAAAAGATTACAGAAAAGTGTGAATTTGTGATCACGAGCCATTTTGTAATAAATTGTTACCAAAATTTTACGCAAGCCTGAAACATTTTTCGAAACCTTTACAAACATTTTACGGAATAGGTCAAAAGGTTGATCTATCAATTGAGTGAAATTGTCACGGTTTGCGTGGAAACTAGATCTGATAAGTAGGGCTTTATAGTCGGATATTCTGATTTAATTTGAGTTCTGCTTAAATTGGATCTAAATGATGCTGTGTGAATTGTCGAACAATATAAATTTATTTATTTTAAATCAGCCTAATGTATAATATGTACTATTTCTGTGGATCGATCATTATGAGTATGAGTGAAATTGTCACGGTTTGCGTGGAAACTAGATCTAATAAGTTTGGCTTTATAGTTTAACGGATATTCTGATTTGATTTGAGTTCTGCTTAAATTGGATCTAAATGATGCTGTGTGAATTGTCGAACAATATATATTTATTTATTTATATTTCAGCCTAATGTATAATATGTACTGTTTCTGTGGATCGATCGTTATGAAATGTATTTAAATACAAAAATAAAGTATGTACCTGGTTTTATGATTTTTCAAACAAAGAATAAGATATTTCAAAACGACACATTCTTTGTGGAAACCACTAACAGTTTTTCAACACACTATTAGGAAATAAAATAGCTTGCTAACCGCAAAATAATGGCTTACCATTACTATTGTGTACAAAAAGACATTTATCTTTGTCGCTGCTTTCTAGTGACGATTGAATCGATGGTACCGTCTGTGCACTAAAGTGGTCAAAGATTGCGCTATTTACGGGTATTGTGTGGATGTAAGGCCTTTTGCACATGACAGAGGCCATCACATCAAGTCTCATTGCCACTTACGCAATGGATCTTGATATTTTGACTAGTTCCAGGATTTTATTTGTGAGGGTTAAATTTCATACAAATGACATACCATTGCTGATGATGGAGTAGGCAATCTCTGAGTACCTGTGAAACTTTTGAATTTTTTCTGTATAATATCTATTAGTTAAATCTTGATTGGTGTATCTATTGGTGAGCTCTATCTATATAAATATATACCTATTGTTGATGTTAAGAATATTGTAAACGGTTTGTGGCTTAATAAACGAAAAATATAATAAAATAATTGACTTTCAAAATATGTATTTGTATTCAACTTTCCAGGTTTGAACTATTACAGTTGGCCAAGTTGTATCATCTTAAAATAGCTAAGGCCTTGCCTAAGAGTCCTCTAAAAAGCCAATAAAATACGAATCGCACTAACACTTTAGTTCAGAGAAGCAAACACAGAGAAAGGTTCTCCGTTTGAAGAAGTTATGGACACTACATAAACGTTTTATGGAAACACGTTGCGGTGCTCTCACGACTGGCGGAAAGGCATTGTTTCGTCCCCGAGGCGTCCGTACACGCTTATGAATCTTATGGTAATAGCTCACATAACCACATTACCATACCTGCGAGAGGGAACATTTGTTTGAGCTGCTACAACGAAACTACGTTGCTTTTGTATAAAATATTTCTATCTGTGCCGTGTTTGGATAGCGTTTTATTTCATTTGTGTTTTTGCTTTTTGAATAAGCGTTAGGTAATGAGATGGTTTATTGTTATTGGGGTTATTTTTGGTATTACCTATAGCTCATCATTGCGGCTCTCGTACAGAAAACATCTTTTTATAGCGACTCTTTCACTGCTGAAGCTGTCAAGTGAAGGTTAAGAGGACTAAACCACATCACGTTCTAAAAGGAAAGTCTATAATTACTCAGGTGTCAAGTCAAATTAGATTATAAAAGTAGCAGAAAAAAGGGTCCGATGGCGAATCGCCACTAACTCTATTTAGCCTATCTCTTAGTCACTTTAATTATTTGTTTTATGTATTAGTTTAATATTCTATCAGGTATTATGTGTTTTATATCAATTATTTGAATAAATCTTTTGCAACATTTTTATTAACAACTAGATGCGCCCCGCAGCTTCGCCCGCGAATATGAACTTTATACCATAGCAATAAAGCTCAAATTGACTACGTTTTAGTTACAAATCATTTGTATGGGAAAAAGAAAAGGGCTATTTTTAGGGTTTTTCCAGCAATAATTCTAATTTTTCTCGCCGTAAAAACCATCCTTGAACTTCAACGAACATTTTAAAAAAAGATTTGGCCAAATTGGTCCAGGCGTTGTTGAGTTATGCGCTTACCAACACATTTTGCGATTCATTTTTATATTATAACAACTAAAATTACAAGCAAGGAATAGAAAAATATTTACAATTGAAACCATTGAGCTAACTGCAGACGGTTGCAAACAGTCTGCAGTTGGAACTAGAATAACTATTTGGTTTTATCGCGTTATTTTCTCTACGTTTCCATTGCGTTACAGCGATCGTGGTCACAGGGTTTCACCTAGTCACCCTGTAAATTTTTAGTTTTAAAAATAGATAGATAAATATCCTATACACAATTATGTCTTGAAGTGTTCATTTCATAAATTTAGATTATATATTGTTATTTTGAGATAAAAGAAAACTATAGATAGATTTCAATTACGCCTTATAGTACTTGAGTGGTTCTGTCTGATAAACAAGCAACGTTATTGGAGTAACCTTTAAGAATTTCAGAACTGTATAGTCTTTCGAAGAAATTTCTATAACGAAAGCTTTTGAATTTCTTGAGTCAAGTCCTCAAAAGGAATCCTTGAATTTCACTTTAATACTAGCTCTCGTAATCAAGGCGTAATAATAGTAGAGTCGTTGGACTTTTGTCTCGTAAGAAGTCGTGTTTAGACGAAACGATTGCTTTTTATGAGAGTTTCTCGTTGCTGTTAGCAGTAAGATTAGTCGAGCCAATGTTTTAAGGCTATATGGTTATAGTGTCTGAATTTTTTTTTTTATACCACCTTTAGGGATAATCTGGCTAAAAATAGGAGCAGCTACAATTTGCGAAACAAATTAGTGTTTTTAGCATCAAATATTCGAGTGTGTTTTAATGTAGGAATCATTCTTTTATTTTTAGGAAAAAGCTACTATGTTAAAATCTTCAATCAAACCTTGACACAATGATATGCTAGCAAGCTGTCCTCGGCTATATAGTAACTTCACTCGTTACAACTGCTATGAACAAATTGCAAGAAGAAGCACTGTGTAGTCATCATCATCAAGCAAGCTTGATTTTACCAACTGCAAGGCAAGGAGTGAACTAGAATAGAATAGAATAGAAATAGCCTTTATTCACTGACCAATTATAAAAAATTTATGATATACATAACTACTTATAACTAATTTAGGTGTAATTTAAATATAATCTAAAAACTAATAACTAACATTCTTCATCAACCAGTATAAGGTCAGGTTGTCCTTCGACATAGGCCTCCCCTAGTTTTTTCCACCCGTCTCTATCACGAGCTAAACTTCTCCATCCCTTTGGTAGGTCATCTTCCCACCTTTTGTTTTGACGTCCTTTTCGTCTTTTTCCATTCCTGGGATACCACTCCATTACGTCTTTTGTCCACTTTTCTTTATTTGTTCGCATAATGTGGCCAGTCCAGTTCCATTTTAGTTTTTTTATTTGTAGGAGAACATCACTTACTTTTGTTCTCTTTCTTATTTTTGATGTTGTCCATCTGTCACGAAGGCGTATATTAAGCATGCTTCGTTCCATGTTGCGTTGGCAAACTATTAGTTTTTGGTAGCTTTTGCTGGTACCAGGCCAAGTTTGACATCCGTAAGTGAGACATGGTAAAATGCACATGTTATACAGTTTGCTTTTTATGGACATTGGTACCGTTTCATTTTTTACTATTTCTTTTAGAGACCAGTAACGTTTCCAGGTGTTACTTATTCTTCTTTCAATTTCCTTCGAGTGTTGGTCTTTTATTGATATTAATTGTCCCAAATAAATATATTCATCTACGTATTCTATAGTTTCTTGTCCTATTTTTATTTTCTCCTTTATTCCATTCGTCATCAATTTAGTCTTCGCTGGGTTCATTGACAAGCCGGCTTTCTGGCTTTCTACATCTAGTTGCTGTAACATAGTCTGTAGGATATCTGGGCTTTTGGCGAATATAACAATGTCATCAGCGAACCTAAGATGATTGAGGTTTGTTCCGTTTACATTTATTCCGAAATCTTTCCAATCTAAATTTCTAAATATGTTCTCTAGCACTGCCGTGAATAGTTTCGGTGAAAGCGGGTCACCCTGCCGAACTCCCTTCTGGATACTAAATTCTTCTCCTTTCTGTTCAAGTTGGATCTTGGCAGTGGATTTTTTGTATATTTCTCGTAAAATTTTTATATAATTTCTGTCTACGCCCTGGCTTTTAAGTGTCTTCCAGATGTATTTATGACTCAAGGAATCGAAAGCCTTATTATAGTCAACGAATGCCATATTGTATTGTTGGCCATATTCATTGTGTTTTTCGATGATTTGTTTCACAACGTGAATATGGTCGATGGTAGAGTAATCGGCGCGAAACCCCGCTTGTTCTCTAGGTTGGTTTTCTTCTAATTGTTTCGTTATTCGGCCCAGTATTATTTTTGAGAACACTTTGTAAAGATTGGACATAAGACTTATGGGTCTGTAATTATTTATTTCGTTTTTATCTCCCTTTTTATGTAGCAGGACAATGGTTGATTTCGTCCATTGACTTGGTATTTGTTCAGTAGCCAGTATTTCATTGAATAATTGCATCACAGGTTTAGATATAACGTTTATGGTATCCTTCAGTATTTCGTTTGAGATATTATCGTCTCCAGTTGCTTTGCCAATTTTTTGTGTTTTTATAGCTTTAATTACTTCAGATTCTAGTATTAAAGGTGCTTCTTCTTCATAAGTCTCGTTTTCTGTGTCTATTGATGTTGTTTTGTCTGTTTCCGTGTATAGTCTCTCATAGAATTCTGTCGCAATTTTTGATATCGATGATCTTTTGTTTGTCTTTTTCTTGTTTTTATTCTTAATGTTAGGTATCCATTGTGTGTATTCTTTTAATTGCTTTAAACCTTTTTTAATCCCTCCTGTATTTTCGATTTGCTCTTTTAACACCTTCAGTCTCTCTGATTTTCTGTGTTTTCGTATAGATGCTTGGATGTTTTTGCTAATCTTCATGATATTTTGACGGTTCTCTTGTCGGTTCTTCAACATTATATTCCTTTCATTCATTAATTGTAATGTTTCTTCTCCTAGTTTACTTTTCTTGTCTGCTTTAGTTTGCAATTTTTTTACGTTCATCAGCGCTACCTCCATTAAATCATACTTTTCTTGCAGCGTTTTGTGTCTTTCAATTTCTTCTAATGTATTTCCTAATTTGATTAGTTCACTTTGTGGTATAGGCGATGTTATCATTGTATTTCTACTTGATGGGGTAGAATATTTTCTTGCTATATTATTTTTACATTGTACAACGCCCCTTACCATTCTATGATCTGTGTTAAAATTTAGGTTATTTACAACATCGACGTCACTAAATATATTTTTTTCTCTGGTCAAGATAAAATCGATTTCGTTTCTAACTCTGCCGTTTGGAGACATCCATGTCCACTTTCTATTAGTTCCTTTTTTGAAGAAACTGTTCAATATTTTAAGATTATTTGCAAAAGAAAACTCTATAATTCGTTGTCCGTTGTCATTCCTTTCTCCACTGCTGTATTCACCTAATACAAATTCATCAGTATTAGATTTTTTGCCTACCTTGGCATTAAGGTCTCCCATCAGGATTATATTTTTGTTTGTATTTTGCAGTACTTCTGTTAGATTCTTATAAAATTTATCTTTCGCTATCTTCGTATCTTGTTCTGTAGGTGCATGGACTTGGATAATCGTCGATGGTTGTTTAAATTCAGGCAATTGTATATTGAGAACAACAATTCTCTCTGATATTCCTTGAAAGCTGATTATTTTGTCCTTGAGATGTTTTTTTATTAGGAAACCTACTCCGTATATACCTTGTTTTTCACCGTAGTAGTAAAAGATAAATTCATTATATTCTCTTATTTCTTCTCCTATTCTTCTTACTTCACAAAGACCGATTATATCCCACTTTATAAATCTTATGGCTTCTTCCAATTCTTCTAGTTTGTTATCTGTCATGAGCGTTCTGGCGTTTAAAGTTGCGACATATATTTTTATGTTTCTATTTTTTCTTAAGGATTGCTTTCTAGGGGGCGATGGTCTGACAACCCCACGGGGACCAGCCGGATTGGGGTTGTTCTGCTTCTGGTTGCTGATGTTTAGTTGCTACTTGTTTTGGTTTGGTTTTGTATTCGAAAATGAGTTTGCTTTCGGTCTCATCATATCGAAAGCATTCTTCCTACTTTCTTTTATTGCTGAAGAGTTACTCACTAACTTTTTGGCCTGGTTCTGTTCTTTTGGCGAAGTTGAAAGGTCCCTTTTTCTTGTTTCTTTGGTAAAATTTGCCTCCTTAACTATTAATTTATCATATTTTATGTATGCAAATTTGCCTTTCGAGCGTTCTTCTATTAGCTTCGGTATCAGTTCCTTTCGTTTTTCAGATACTTCCTTTGGAAAATCTTCGGTGATGTATCCTTCTTTTAAATTCTTTTTGATTTTTAATATCTCGATTCTTTTCCAGGTGTTTGCAAAGACAATGAGTATAGGTCGTGTTTTGTTTTCTTTGTTGGTACCGATACGATGAATCTTTGATAAATCTCTTGATTCCAAAGTTATCTTTAAATCACGTTTAATAATTTCCTGTACACGTTGTAATAACTCCAGAGTTGTTTTTTCTTTTTCTTCCAAACCAAAAAACAAGATATTGTTAATTTTCTTATCTTTCTCTAAATATTCAATCTTCTTTTCCAACATTTCAATTTTATTTTTCAAAATTTTGTTATCTTCTATCAGTGGTTCTAATTTTTCATTCATTTTTTCAAATATTGAATTTGTTTGTTTTTCCATCTCAATTTTCATTTTGTCAAAAAGTATTTGGAATTGTTCTTCCATTTCGGAGCTTTTTCTTTGTATAGTAGTGGCAACACCGGCGCGTACCTTTTTGACGTGACTTTGACTTTTGACGTCGCTTGAGTTCACGTACGTCACTGTCACTAACACTGTTCGGCAGTTGCGCCCACAAATAAAGAAGTTGAAGTTGTAGCCGAACTAACCTCAAATGTAAACTCCAGAATGATGATTTTTCTTGATGTTTTCACGATTATCTTCACTATTTTTATTCACCACAGTGTTTTAGGCCACCTAACACTTCTGATTACTACGGCAAATGTCTTAAAAGCGTTGAAAAACCAATGATTTGCAATTGTTTTCGACGGATAAGTTGTTCTGTAGTGTTCACTGTTCGGCAACCGGAAGCGGAAAGGAGTGAACTGGAGAACTTTAAATAATATTCAACTTCTCTAGCTCAATTGATCCATGTCAATACCAGTCGGAAGCGTCCCCAAGACACTGGCTGCTGAGCTACCTGTAGACTGTTTGCAACCGTCTGCAGTTAGCTCAATGGTTTCAATTGTAAATACTAGTTGTAATTTTTCTATTCCTTTGCTTGTAATTTTCGTTGTTAATAAAGTTTGATTCTTATCACTTCTCTAACTTTAAATAATATTAATATCATTGCATTGAAGTCGGTTTTCCTTTCCATGAGTTGAGATGTAGTAGCTAAAAGGTCCAGTTATTACCTGATTTGTTATTTTAAAACGGCTTTTTATTTCGGGAACCTTGTATTTTCGTACCTGAAAAGATCAAAAGATAAATGAGTATATTTACCAAATACCCTACAAAGTTACCCTACAAACAATAATAACTTATAGAAAAATAAAGATACTTAAGTTAGTAAATTTACTATTATTGTATTAAATAGGAACTCAAAACTTCCAGAAAATTTGATAAGAATAAGCCCACATAATGATTGCTAGAGTTTGTGGTGGCATGGACAAATACAGGGAACTATTAAAACTACATCCAAAATCACAGCTGGGAAACAGTAGGAGTTTTACAGACACCGCAACTTCGATAAACCTATGAAGAACTATTCAGAAAATTTCCTTTAAATGGTAAAGAAAACCATTTCAAGGACTAAGTACTATTACTGTTTGGGAGGAAAATCCGGAATATAGTTCTTATTATACAGAGAGAATAGTATTATTGTTTCCGTTTAGTTTAAATGTTATTTGCCATTCGTTGAGTGAAACACACTATTATAGTAAAATAATAAATTGTTCATTCTTATATTATGGTATTAGAACTTGGTCAAAATTCATCCATTTGCCCGCAAAAAGTGTTCAATAAAGAAAGAAAGAGAAAGAAAACATTTTTATTTACCTCAAGACTAAGTACACAACAAAAAAACTTATTCGAAGAAACTTTACTTATATGACATGTTTATTCATTGAAACAAACAAAAAAACAAGATAGGTTTCAAACTTTGACGAGCGTCCATCTGTTGTTTTTTTAATTATGGTAGGTAAATTAACATAACATGACAATTTGGCGACAATAGGTACTATTATCATGGTAAAACGTTGGACAAGTCTGATGCTAGGCTAGTCCAGCATTATTGATTTATTTAGAGATATTAGTTTTATAATATCCTGTCAGTGATTAACTCAGATTATTCTGCAGAAATCTAAATAAAAAAATGGCTCCACTCTTCTTCAGTCACCGGCTCACATATCCGTAGCTTATTTTATACAGGGAATAATATTTCACTCCGTGATTGGAGCTCAGTAAATGCGTTAGCATCCTGAATGGATCGAATCTGAAAAGGAAATTGAGGGCTCGTTATATACGCCTTTGAATCCATAAATTCACGAACCGATTGGATTATTCGTATTATACATTCGTGTAGGGGTAGGAATAGTTAAAGCATCGTCTACGTGCACGGAATAAAAGCTTTTATCCCACCTTTTATGCCAATTATGAGGAAAAATCTGGATTTTTCCGGTTTATTTTTATCGTATTTGATTCGTCGGAATCTATTGTTGATGAATGAAATTGTATACTGAGGTACTTTAACTACCTAAAATCATTGTAGTTCCTTGTGTAAGTAATTTTATTTCTACCAGGTTGTCAATTTCTCGCTGACATATTTAGTTAGTGTGCTTGGCGCAGTTACTTTTTATATCCTGTTGTTCATTTATCTGAGAACCAAATTTTTCTAATAAAATAAAATCATCCTTTGTTTGTTCATGCAGTGATAAACACTAAAGGGCGTTGTTTAAAACCGGTTTTTCACGATGAACTCATGTTTAATTAAATTTCACCCTTTTTGCAGCAAAAACGCTTCCCGTAAAACGTTGTAATTCAATGATGGATATCGAATAAAATTGTATCTAGGCGCGTGTCAGTTTTAATTAACCTTGACTATGTTAAAAATGTAGTTACAAACACATTTCATAATCCAATAACACTTGAAATTGCTATTAAATACAATAAATGGCTTTGCGAAATTCTCGTGCGTTTGTTATAGAATTACTAGAGTGTAAGAATTCAAATTTTCTAGTGGCATTGACTTATCTTTTGTAACTTACTCAGCTAGTTATAACGCTGGTAATTTTAATAGTCACGGGACCGTGAAAGTTGAAAGTGAATATTTAGCCAATTATAATATTATCATGTCATGTTGCTCGCATATGAAAAATGTCTGGAGTGTCTTGAATATTTATCTGATAATATGCTCATATTTCTTTGTAACGTTGTGCGATATAAAGGCGATTCAAAGACTTTGTAAGGATGCTTGAGCGTCCTTTTATCAGATTATATACTTGCGTCTGTCCACGGCTTGTCACATGTTTTTCCCGGACTAAAGTTTTTTTTAATGTCTAGAACGATAAATATGTAAAGGTTCTGCTCGATCCCTTTAGTTGTTTCAGTTGTCAATCAATTTTCTTATGCTCTATATAAAGTTGGTCACTCGTACTATGGTCATGTTGCGTCAATTCGCAGCTATGGACCTTTTTTCTGGGGCAATTGCACTAACATAATTACAAACTACACGTTTTATTACAAATTACACATTTTTATAGCCAAAAATGATGTATTCGTTCCATGTATGGTGTGGTAGATACAGATTTTATAATACGAACTGACCTACGAACACCGTTTCAGTTTCTCTGAAGATCCGTGCCGTAACTGTTCGATAGAAAACCAATGTCATCGCAGATCAAATTATAAGCGAGCTCAAGTGGCAGTGAGTCGGCTGTCGATCGAAGAACAGACAACTACAGATAAGATGAACTCCTGCAAATATGTTTTCAGACAGAGGAGAATTCTTAAGTTACCATCTGTACATTTTAGAAACGGTGGTATTCGTTCACATCTATTTAGTTTTTACTCTGTAGAGAGCCAACGCGCTGGCATTCTACGTCGTAACAAAGCAAAAACGAGAGAACTACGTGTAGGTGTGTTCTGCATGGCCGCAATCATATTTATTAAAATCCCTTTATCTATAGGAACCATCAATAAGTGAAAGATTTTAGAAATACTTTAACGAAGTTATTTTAAATAATAAAAGACCTACTTACTGTAAGTATTTGTTCAGCAAATAAAGTATTATAATTATTATTTGCATACATTTTTTAAAGATATATCTAAAAACCCCTCTATTTTTAGACTTCATTGGTCCCATTTTCTCATTTATCTTCATTGTTTTAGTAGAATTCCAAGATGGAATTACTTAATGAGCGAAAGTTTGACAAAAACTTCGTTTCGCTTGAAATTAGTCGTGGTCCGTGGTACAGATTAAAACTTACTTCGATAGAGTGATGAAAGCGTTCGTCGGCTTAACAGATTTTGTTAGCACAGGTTAGCACTATTTTTTTGTAAAATGATCTCAAAAAATCCTTTTTGTCATTTTTTTTTGACGACCGATGTGGCGCCGTGGCTGAAGGTCCGCCTGCGACTCAGGAGGTTGCGGGTTCGATTCCCGCCTTGGTACAAATTTGTGTACGATCTGCAGAAAATTTGTTCTGTTGATCTGGTGTTTACTATGTATAATAAAAAAATATCTATAATGTATTAAATATATCAGTTATCTGGTACCTATAACACAAGCATTGATACACATAGCACCATCTAGCCCCAAAGTAAACTAGTTTTGGGGCTAGGTGCTTTGTGGATTGATCAAAAAAATATTATTATAATTTAAAAAACGAAGTACCTACACAAGTTTTTCTGTTTTTGATCGTTAGGTACATGAAAAAAGACATGTTGATTGATCGATTTTAATTACGTAGCTTTATACAATCTTGAACGCAAGTGCCGTCGCGATACTGATCATATTATCTTTATCTATTATAGTACCCATAACACAAGCTCTGCTTAGCTTGGGGCTAGATGATGCTGTGTGGAATGTCCGGAATTATTATTTTTATTATTATTAAGTACTAGCGCCCCGCCCCGGCTTCGAACGGTTTTATTATACTATAAACCTCACGGAGCCCGAGACCTTTCCAACGAATGCAAAACCGTGGAAATCGGTTCGTGCGTTCTGGAGTTATAGCGTCAGGAAGGAAAACCCGACTTATTTTTATTTATAGGTAGTAGACTAGAATCTGTCCGCGGCCGCGGTTTAGTACGCGTTATTTCTATAGAAACGTTTCAAGACTATTTTTATCCCATGGGAACTGATTTATGGGATGAAAACTGGATCCATTTGACAAATAATTTTCCTAGCCGGCGAAGCCTCGGCGCGCTGGTAGTTTATATTAAAAAAATACATTTACGTATATTTTTCGTATAATATGAAGGTATATAAATTATCAAGAACCCAATAGAAGCTCTGCTTAGCTTCTGGCTTGATGAGGTTGTATGAATATTCTAGTATTATTTATTTACTAGCAGCGCCTCAAGGTTTCACTCGGTAATTCGAGTTCCCGTGAGAATTCCGGAATAAAATATAACCTATGTATTATTCCAGACTATAATCTATCTCTGTGCCAAATATCATACAAATCCGTTCAGTAGTTTTTGCGTGGCAGAGTAACAAACATCCATCCATCCACACTTACAAACTTTCGCGCTTATAATATTAGTAGGATATATCATAACCTATAAACCGAACAATCTTTCCTAACTTACTTTTATCTTTTGTTTACACTAAATACTGTTCTCATGTAAGTGACTATGTCTTTTTTGAGAATAAATATCTTTAAACCTATATATACTTTCTCTCTATAGAATACTCAGATCAAACTTAACCTACCAGGTGCGCTGTTTGTTAGTTATAGCTAGGTCCGTATCAATTATTTATGCACTCAATAATTATAGTTATTACCTATGAACAAGAAGCCAATAAGTACCCATTTTAGAATTAGATTAAATATAATTGGTAAAGACTATTTAGTGCGTCAAGTAATTGGCACTTTTTAGGGTTAACATGCAGCAAATACTTGGTTATGTATTTGGAATTACAGTTGTTATGAGTAATTTATTTTGGCACAAATCATTCTACCTAAATAATTGTACCTTGTTGGCATGTAGCTAGCTAATAGCAAGTTTTTGTTGCGTCTATGCCTGATTGTAGACTCGATATAACTAGTTGATTGATTATTTCCTTTCTTCAAAACTGGGCAAGGTTCTATTTTTATATTAGTAAATTTTATGAGAAACACTGCACTGCAGGCAAAGTTATTTTCTTTCTTTTTTCAGATATCAGATGATAAAGAAGGCAGGGCGCTATGGCGCTCATTAGGTGAGACCAGAAATCAGAAATCAAAATCTTTATTTCTTTAGGCTTACAAAATAAGCACTTAGACAAGTCAAATTTAATAATACCTATAGGTACATAGTTATCAAAATAATATAAGAAATAAAGTGATAATTGATGTTCAGTTCGCCTCAGTTTTTTATCCACTAGTGGAAGAGGCAAAATAGAATACACCTACCACGACCTATGTATGTTAAGCAGTGGACTGATATGGTTGATGTGATGAAAGTTTATGAGTGGTTCAATAATGCATATACACTAGACTATGTTGCAGCGGGTGTGATATACATATAATATCTATATGAACGTATATGAAATTGGGTGGCAACCGAAACTATTTTGTCAAGTATTCAGACGTCCGCAAGTTCTCTTGTTCTATACCGCATTCGTCCCACTGCATTCGCCCCAAAGAAGTCCGAAAATGAAAACGAAAGCTTAATTTATTCCTAATTTCCCACTTTTTCAAGGAAAAAAAATGCAAAACTCGATGGTATCCGTGGAGAAATGCCATAAAAAATACGAGTGAAATAACCCTTAACAAAACTAGCTTCTAGCCACGAGTAAAATAATATAGTTAATGCTGTAACTGTAGTAGAGAATAAGTGCCTTGAACGAGTGGTTTCCGTCATTCCTTCCGCTAGTTAGACGTAGCCGTGGTAAATGGTGTGAGGAGGTGTAATTACTCTCGACGCGTGAAGGTTATGTTTTCTCGTCCGAGAAACCGAGTAGTTGTTCAAGGTTAACGTTTTAATTGTAGTAATACATACTAAAAGTTATAAAAAATGTACACGCAATTAAGAAAATATAAAAACATTTTTATATAATTATTATGTGTACAAAGCTTTGTAGTCGGTGAAGGAGGCAGATTTATAAATCAAAAAATAATAATAAAATTAATAGCAATGCTGGACAATTCACACTATTCACTCATCATCTAGCCCCAAGCTTAGCAGAACTTGTGTTTTTGTTGCTAGATAACTGAAATACTGAATATAAACAGATTTTTTTATTACACCTAGAAAGCACCTAGAACTCTTGGATTAAATTTATGTAGATCGTACAAACATTTGTCCAGAGGAGGGATTCGAACCCTTAATTTCTTGCATCGCAGGAAGACCTTCACCCGACCTTCACCGCAATCAAAATAATACAAAATAAATAATTTCATATCAAAATGAACTTATTACGGAGACTATGCGTCGATTCTTGTAGTTGACTGTACCTTAGTGCGAAATCATACATTATTGATGCAAAGACCAAGATAAAGCGTGGAAAATTGTACATAAGTACAATTACTTGGAAACGCAACAAGCAAAAACTTAAGCGAAAAATTATACTTAATTTTCATGTTTTAACACCAAGTTTGGTGAACGGGTTCTCGAATTTGACACAGATAAAAACTAGAATAATGTATCGGTCCACATAGAAAATGAGCAAATTGGATGTTAATATAATTCAAATATGCATGTGCAATATAAACTCTATCATAACGAATCGGAGTGTTCAAACATTGTTTATAAATGCATAAAATATATTGTTACGAAGGATTGCAGGTATTCAGGAAGTAAATATTTATAAGGACTTAATGAAGATCTGAAGGATAGGATGAATACATCCGACAGAGAACCAAAGTTATCGACATTGCTCAAAGAATTAGCAAGCTGAAGTGGCAGTTGGCCGGCCATATCTCGCGAAGAACTGACAACCGTTGGGGTAAACTTATTCTTGAGTGGAGACCGCGACTTGGTAACCGTAGTGTAGGATGCTGTGGACTAATATGGGCTGATGATGATGATGATGAATGGAGATCCCTTTAGAAAGATGTTTTTTATCCTTCTGCTTAATGAATGGGCTTTTGTTAATACTTAGGTATAAATAAAAGGGGGTAAACCTAGTAAAAAATATATTTTTAATTGATTCGATTATATTAGTGCCTTTTACACGTCGTCACAATAATAATTCTCGAATTATTCGTTTCTATATTTGACAAGTTACTCTATTCTAAGTTCTGTAAATAATAAAACTAAAATAATAAAAAAGAACTTATAACAATTAATAAAAGGCGCTGACAGGGCGTAATATCTAGCTTATTTAATGAAGGAACTCTATCTTTTAGGCAAACAAATTATATTTTTAGTAGTTTAGACGAAGTCATTGTAAAAATATACGGAATCATCATATGACATACAATAAATAATTTAAAATACTGTTTTCTATTGAAATTAATTCTTCAATTACAGTCGACTTATTCTGAGAAGAAGTTGAGTATCCTAAGTTTGGCTACCAAACTCTTAATTTAGCTATGACCAAGATGAGCGAGCATATAGAGCAAACTACCGTAACAGATAATACTGATATTACGTACTGCCATATTAATATTCAACCCCTCAATAAGCTGCAACGTATCATATGTCTGGCATGCAGAGATATTCACTCAAGTATGTTACTCAAGCCGTAATACACCAGCGAAAGTGGTTTACAGTACATTATGGAATATTATTATGTTATGTTGTTACATCTATCTACATTCCTGTACGTATATATGTTATCTAATGAGTATTGCCAATTCCAAGTTCTAAATCCTAGATGTATTTAGATTTGCATCAGCAGAGTTACCTGCTAGCTTCATTTATGTCTTGTTATACAAAACTAGCGTTTGTCCGCAGCTTCTCATGCGTTGTTTCTATGGAAACATCTCGAGGCTATTTCTATCTGATATGTTTTGCGAAATACTGCAAATAGATGCTAGATGCAGCAAGCTGAAGAAAGGGCGCTATGGTGCTCATTAGGGGAGGCCTATGTCCAGCGATATAATAAAGGGAAAGGATAATGAAGATTATTATTTTATTTTTAACCTTTAATGTCCCACTGCTGGGCGAAGTCCTCTCTTTTCCCGTTCTACTCTTTGCAATCTAAAGCTCGACAAGACCACGTGACAACCATGCGAAGGCATGGTTGTCTTGTAGAGATCGCTCTTGATCGATATGACCGCCAATTATCACATAATCTGTAATATGTTTAGTTTTTTATAAATTATTTATAAACTTGTAATAAAAAATCTATCTATCTATTATAATATCTATGATAAAAAAATAACTAAGGACGAGTGCACTTCTGTTATGAAACTTAAGATGGTGGCTTAGGTTTACAATTTAAATAGGATACACCATTAGTGATTCCACATTTTAGTCTGTACATTGAAATAGAAACGGATTTTACACTCAAATTAGTCTGAAAATTCTGTAGATTTTCCGGGTAATTCCTTAAATAGAAATCTAATGCAAAATTCACGTGGTTAATAATGCGACTGTGGATAATCGAAGCTTTCTTTATAAAAATTGAGTACATTTTGCACAGCTATACTGAATATTTAGTCTGATAACGAAATGTAGTTTCTTGAAAGTGATGAATAGTATCTGTCTATATTTTTAAAACCGCAATCAAAACGCAAACAGTGAGCCGTGAAAATAGTACCTATGAGGGACTTACAAAAAGGTACTTCTGAAAATAACAGAATGCGCAATTTGAATCATGTACGGCTATTAAAATTACATATGTTAACGCCTTACCTGGTGTATGTCTCATTGTATTAAAAGGGTCAAGTTGCCGATTCATGTCTCTTGCCTCATGAACATTGACCTGGTATACTGTTTGAATGTTAATTAGTTGGAAACTAAGGACTTTTTGAGAGTACGCACTCAGAATTGGGTAAAGGAGGGCAAGGTGGGCATAGTTTTATCAGCTCAAATAGAGTGTGTATGAACGACTCTACTGACCACGTGAGCTAAACAAGTCAATGAGTTTTATGATATTATATTGCTTATGACCTCACTTCTCATCTGTATTTAATGGAACAATTAATACAGAACAAATAGATTTTAACTTCAATTACTTTTTAATTGCCAACAACCCTTCATCAAATCGAAACCAGTCACAATTTTTTTGTAAAATTAATCGCAAAATCGAAATCATCAAACCTACCCGCAGCACCGCAAGTCCAAGTTTTTTGTACTATAAAGTAAAAAGTCTAAAAATAGAAATTGAAATAAGAATGTTTCAATTTAAAGCTAGACCGATCACCTTTTCCAAAACGTCCTGAATCCACACCTGCCTACACTAAGCTCTTAATGCACAAAACGTGGTGTGCTTTGCGGTGCAGTGGTGAGATAACATTTGCTAATGGTGCAAATAGAGGCCAAACGAGAGTTTTGCAGGGACATTTTTAAATGACATTATCGCTGGAAAGTTTGCATTTAAAACATTACCTAATCGTGAACTTGTTTACGACGCAGCGACTATATCTCACTCAGTTAAATAGTGAAACTCGTCAGTTTATAATTCCACGGTTCATTTACACACTTTCTGTTGCACATACAATGTACGCATTAAAATACATTTGCTTTTATATTGCTGGTCGAAAAATGTGTAAAATATAAAATGATTATGAGGAAGAGTGAATAGTGTAAGTTTACCAGAAAAATCATGTAATACCCAATTGGACTGTGTGTGGTTCGTCAGATCCTCGCCAATTTTGAAAATAAAAATATGGATTCTTACATTCTTTCTACATATACATATAACAGATAAAACCTGTTTTATTACGTGATTGCGGTTTTTGTTATACTAGGACATATTAGCTATTTCTTCCTACCAAATTGAAACAAACTAGATTCGTCTGGGACACTTTTACTTTCGATCGATGATGTTTCATTAGGTGAAAGTTTTTAAGGCGTACTTTCGATATGTCTTCTATTATCCATAATTAAAAAAAAAAATAAAAAAAAATCCATAATGCATGCAACCTAAGAATCATTTTTTTTTGGCTTTGGCGTAAGCGTTAGATTTACATAGTATAACTTAAAATATTGTGTTATTTCTAATACCAAGTTTAAAAATGAAGTAGGTGGCATAGCCAATCAATTTACACCTAGATCTCACGTTCATCAGATCGTGAAGTAAAAATGATTCACATGAAATTCAACATTATATCTTTGGTTCCTTGACAGAATCGGCTTTCTTTGATACGCGCTTAAGGCTCGCTGCGTTTTCTGAAGGATCTCTTAATTATCTTTCTCTAGCGTATCACAAATAATAATTATCATAACAAGTTTCATAAGACGCGTTGGAACGACAGTAGCAGTTAATGATTAAACAAGTGAAAGCGCTGTTTGAATGTCACATCACATGACAGTTAACCAACGGTTTGACAATGAATTGTCATTAGTGTTCGACAAGTTTCTTTTTCGAGTTGACATGGCAGGGTAGATGATAATCTTCATTTGTTTTTACACATAGTTCTAAAATTCGAAAACGCATTCTAAATTTGAAAATCAAATTTAATACTCGTATGTCAACTTGTTGTCAACACATGAAATACAAATGAGGTTTTCGACATTGTACCATTACCATTGTTTTCTAACGGGTCATCATTGCACCATTGCCATGCGAATTATAATTTTATTGACAGCTGTTATATGACGTGTCGTGTTATGTCAACACGCGAGCCGTGATGTCATAATGATGATGGCTTTTAACGTGTTAACAGGACCATTGAACAGCGCAATTAAACACTTAGGTTGAATTATTGTAGTGCGAGGTGTTAAAAAAACATTTAAAGGGTTTGTTGACTACAATGTTTTCGCTATTAATTGTAATGTAGGTTGCGTATTTTATTTTCGTTGAACGTTTGAGTCTTTATTTTATGCTTGGACCTTTAGAATCCTAGTCATTTTTGTAAACAAAGGAGCTGCAAAACCATGGAAATAAGTGAAAATATTTTTCGATACTGGGAACAAATCATAGAATTTCCCACAAAATTGTTGTTTTGGCGGCATATTATTCGCCTCTTTTCCGCTTTCATACATTGGATTTGCTTTTTGCGCACGTGTAATTTGTATATTCGTGTTGCTTAAGCTATTATTATTTTACTATTTTTTATTTTACTATTTTGTACTATTTTAATTGGTTTGGTTCACTATTTTGTTTTATCTTTATTTGTTGTTTGTTCTAAGTGGCTGGACTAAATTTTTTTTTTTAAGTTTGCAACCGTCTGCAGTTAGCTCAATGGTTGAATTGTAAATACCAGTTATATTTTTTTCTATTCCTTGATTGTAATTTTTTAATTAAATAAATGGACTCCACTTCAACAGTCTCTTGCTCCATGATATGCGGTCTCTGTTCCAACTCGCACATTGGTCTAAGTTAATAATAAAGAGTTAATACCTAACTACAATACCTGCTTAATTACGTAGGCACCAAATCTCATTACTTAAAGGATCGGCAGGTTTCGATCTAGATTTTTAATGAACCTTAAGAATGCTAAGTATTAAACAGTACGAATATTACCAGTGTGCACACTTTGTTTACGAAAAAAGTTTTCTAAAGCTCGATAGACTTCTAACTTCTATCCCGCTTGCTCATAAAAAAGGATTAAAATGCAATATTCAATGAAAAAATAAATAGCCAAGTCAAATCTCTCAAACAACCAAAATCAAGTTTGAATAAAACCATAATTCTAGTAGCCTACGAACATGCTATTATTAAGTAAATTAATGTAAAACCGCTGTAAAACCACAAAATTAGCTCTTGTAGAAAGAGGCGTTAACTTTTTCCGTCATCGTAAACTAAAGCATAACTCGAACTAAGCCTTAGTCTAGTAGAGATACACCCTTAACTTTGGTAAGCCGATTCATTTATGCATTTTGAAGTTCGCTATATAGCGGAACTACTTTATAGAATCCCTCGAGAATATATGAAAACATATGAAAGGAGATCGGATAATCCAAACATATATTTTCCTTACCGCAATATCACAACTAGATACTTGTGTCGCAGACGTAGGCGTGTGTTTACTCAGATACCGTCTCAGTTATTTATTTAGACGGAAACGGAAGGTCCTTTGTTTAGTTTGTTGTTTTATCAGTGTTGGCACGTGCTATTTAACTATAGTTTACCAAGCGGTTCTGGGTTAAAATATCCATTTTCAATTTGAAAACAATCAAATTTAAGGGTATCTTTACATCTGAATTCAATAAAAGGAGGAGGTTCCCAATTTGACTCGTATTTTTTAGTGTTTTATAACGTTTTTTGCTGAATTAATTTGTTTTTATTTGATTATGGTCTGACCAGTTGAGTTCTTGAGTTATGCTTAATAATGCGTAATATTCGGTGTCGATTTAATTTTTGTAAAAGACAAAAATGTAATACAAATGGTTAAGCAAAACTTTAGCTGTTCTCGGGTGCCTAACTTTATGTATAAATAAACGCTAACTGGAAATAATATACCTACTTCCCTCATTACAAACAAAACACTACCTACTACATGTTAGTTTCAAACTAAAATTACCAACCTACACTGGACAAGGTTCAAAATTTAATTCCGAATAGTTCGACAAAACAAATTCAAAGCCGAAACTCTAGGGCATAATTACCTTTATTAAATACTAGCTGCCCCCGCTGTTTTGCCCGCATGCAAATTTGTTTGTCAAATTTCAGAAATTTATTGATTGCCTCCTAGGGCATAAAAAATCGTAAAAATTATAAATACGTGTTTAATATATATCTATGTAATGTATTGTACTAAGTATATATATAGTTATCTAGTACCCATAACACAAGCTCTGCTTAGCTTGGGGCTAGATGACGCTGTGTGGATTTTTTTATTTATTTACTTTGCAGTTTATTTATAATGAGTTTTGAGTAAATCAAACCAAGGAGTAATAATTTTCCATACAACTTACCACCATATTTAACCCCATCAGAGGTTAAAATTTCCAAATGTTTATAGCCTATGTTTTATTCTAGGTCCTAAACTATCTACATACCAAATTTCATTTGAATAACTTAAGTACTTACGGAGATTACTTATAACAAACGTTCACACAGACTTTCCCATTTATTATAATAGTAAGATTAGTATTTTCCCGCGGCTTTGCAAGAGTTGTTTCTATGGAAACGTTTCAATTTCTATAACATAGGAACTGATTTAAGTGATGAAAATTAGCCTATGTGTTATTCCAGTGCTAGAAATACGTCTGTTTAAGTTCAGCCCGATCTGTTTTGTAGTTTTTGTGAAAGTGACCCATGCAAACTTTCGCTTTTATAATAGACTAGCGACCCGCCCCGGCTTCGCACGATTTCATTATAATGTATAAACCTTCCTCTTTAATCACTCTATCTATAAAAAAACCGCATCAAAATCCGTTGCGTAGTTTTAAAGATTTAAGCAGTCAAAGGGAAATAGGGACAGAAAAAGCGACTTTGCTTTATACTATGTAGTGAAGTAAGGAAATTATATTATATATTTTTCATTCAATGAATTTTTCAATAAATTAGTCTAAATTTTCAATAATGTCGCGTCAGTAATTTTCCTAACTTTGGGCTAGCGTAAACAACTGTCAACTGTAACAAACAAGTCCAGGAGGGCTATATTTTACACCTCATTGCTCTAAGAGCTAACTTAATCGAATGACTGTGTATAGACAAAGGAAGTTAGAAAATTCGCAAAGTATCGACTGATGTGGCGTGGCGGGCGAAGGTCTGCGACGCAGGTTGCGGCTTCGATTCTCGCCTTGGGAAAAGTACGATCTGCAAATATTTGATTCAGGATTCTGGGTGTTTTCTAAGTATGTAAAGATATCTATTTATGTAATGTATAAAGTATATCAGTGATCTTTTGCGTTACATAAGATCTGTTTAGCTTGGGGTTCGATTATGCTGTGTGATTTACCAGAAATATTAGACGGAATCAAAGTGCAAAAATAAAAAAAAATGTAGTGTAATGATAATTCGATTGAAACTATAAATCCAAGTATAAAAAGGCAGGTTTAACGATGTTATGAAAAAGTTCAATTATCCGAATAAAATGCAATCACTATGTAGTTAGCTCGCAACTAGACTGTGACCGCCTTGGATAACTAAGTTGTAGTTACAAGTCTTGTAATCGACCACTAATAAGAGTAATTAGCAAAAAATACCATTCAGACTACTAAATAAAACCTATACCAGTGATCTAATAGTTGTTTTGGCGAAATATAGCATTCATGAAGTTTCGGTAGCTTCATGTTCTAGAATGTAAAATAATACATGTTTGTAATTATATTCATTTTCTTGAGTAGAGTATTTTAATTCGACTTGTGTAATTACATTGGTAGTTACATAAACAAAGCTCACTTTGATCTGTCGAAGTATTATAGAATTTCTTCTAGAATTCCGCCACAGTGTAATAATACAGAATGTATGTATATGCATTCTACAAAATTCTTAAATAAAATTTAAATCAATATTTTGGTACTTTATCTCCCTATTCCTCATTCTCAGAACGCAAACTGCGGCACTAAAAATGATCTACGCATAAAGTTGAATACACACTGCACCCAGGCCAGCACTTTCAGAACATTTTAATGTGAGCGTTGGTAAGTGCTTTATTTCTGAACTATCTTTAGCATTTTAAAGAGCTTTATAGCTTTTGTTGGCAGCTATGTAATTGCAGCCGTCTGATCGTAGATTTAGCCCTATGTAGGTAGATTGGCTAGGCTGACTACGTCGATTTTTGTTTTGTGACATTTTGTCAAACATTGATAGTTCAACAATCCGTAAATGCTGAATTGCGACGTCCTAGATATTCTGCAAGCAAATTGATCCAAAGATCCGGCGGAGAAATATGTAGGTATAAAGGTAAATATGAATCTACCAACTAGAAAATTTTACTGATTAGATACATATTTGTATCATCTAGAGTCTTTGGGTTTAATTGTAGATTAGACAAGTCAATCTTAAAACTAAAGCTTTAGTTGAAAACTGGGAGATAATATTATGCTCCTTATTAGGGAAGACCGAGGGTCCAACAGTGGACTAGTGCAGGCTGATGATGATGATAACAAAATCTACATCAATAAACACAACATAAATCAAGTCCAGGGCAACTTTTTTTGCAAGCATCATTATGATTGTGATGGATTCATTTCTTAATACGTACATACATTATTGCATATTCTGCAGAAACTTCGCAGCAATAACAGAACGTAAATAAGTATGCAAACGTTAACGTATGAAAGTGAAAGATTTAGTGCTTTCTATTAACATTTATTCCTATTTGATGATATTAAAATTGTGGGAAAAGACGGAAGATTTTTATCCTCTTGAATAACGACGTGAAAAAGTCAGAGATCTTTGTCCTCATGGAAATATTTTGGATTGCAATATGTAACGTTAAGCACAGAAACTTACAATACTTACACGAATATTTTAAAGAAGTTAGTACTCCTTTTAGGATGGTTTTTAAGTCTTTATAGTTAGTAAAGTAGACCAAAATTCATATGAGTAGAATGTTTTAACTCTAGGATGGAACTAAATTTGAACCAACGGCTTCTCATTTCACCTTCTTCTCCTAGCAATATACGCTGAGGCAATAAGGTGTTTATTTTTAGTTATTGGTCTCCCTAAAATGTGTCGCTTTATACGCTCTACCTTTATGCCACTTCATACAGTTGTGAATCGTGGAAAATGCCTGTTGACAATTAATCATGTGGCATAAATATGAGTCACAATAGCTGCTAAACTAAACTCTTCATATTGACAATGTTACCGTCACTTCCAACATTTTTTATTTTTCTTTTTTTTCTTGTGTCCACAGACATTTTTCTAGGACAACCGATTGTGATGATTCATATTTGAAGACAGGTGCTTTTCATTATTTGAACGTTTTTGAGTTATTCGTAGTTTTGGAGTTATCAATGCGTATTTTATTGACTTCGTCTGCACTGGCGATGTTCTCATTTTTGCTTTAAGGGATTTGAAGTCAGTTTATATTTTTCAAAACACTAATTTATTTAGATTTAGAATTACGTGGTCGTGCTTCTATTCAATACCTTTAAACAAAAATGCACACATGAATTTCTTATTCTCGTGATCATGAAAATGAATTAACTTCCCTCGAGCCGCAACCTCCACCATAAGGTAATCTTTTGAAGACTCATTGAAGGTAATCTCTTTAGTGAATAAGCAAAGTCAAGTCATTTATTTAGGTACCTAGTACCTTAGTTTGACCTTAACTGAGTAATTTAGTTATACAATCATTATTAAAGTTACTACATAATACATAATCTTACAAACATCTTCGTAATATCAACAGACTACTATTTATAATTATTTATTTATGCAATCTTACGTGTAATTATAATAAAAAAGTAGTTAAGCAAACTATAGGAGTTTTGTCTGGGCTATTCACTCATTGGGCCTAAATTGGAATTCGTCATTTGTATTTGAACTTTCAAGGACTATCGTGTTATATAATTTAATGTTGAGCTTCACAATTCCCTATTTGTAGGTCAAAACCACTCAGATTGTTTTTAAGGAGCTCTAGAAATAAAATTTGTAGAAAATATAATTTGAAACACACACAGACCGGGAAAGGTTTTGGACCCTAACATTATTTCGATCAAGGCGGGTCGCCTATTGTTCCATTGCAAACTAATCTCTAAGGTCTCTGACATATAACTGACTCAAAAATAAAGATCTCGAGTCGATCATAGTACAGTGGCATATCTTGGCTAGTATTCGTTTTAATAGCTTACTAAAAGCAAGTGATATGATAAAGCACTCTATAGGGTAAAATGTAGTTTGAGCTGAAAATCACTCACATTGACAAAACAATTGATTTAACTCATCACAGTAGGTGTACGTATCTGAACTTATATGTTTTATTATAAAAGCAAATAAAGATGAGAATTATGAGCATTCATTGTCAAGCTACTCAACTACCAAACAGCTCGTGCTGATATTTTGCATCTGAAATATCACAAGGTTATTTCCTCCTGCGAAGCCGAGAACTATTCACGTCACACTATAACTTCAATATAAAAAATGTGAAAGTTTGGATATATGTTTAGATATCTGTTACCGCTTCAAACCAAAACTAATCAACAGATAGCCCTGAAAATTTGGATACATGTAGTTAGAGTCTGTCAAGTGAGAGTAGTCCCTGGCATTTTTTCTTAACTTTTACATGGCAATACTAATGTGTTTCCACCGACGGACGCTATGTTCTACAGCTGGGTAAATGTAAGGTGGTATAAAATAATACTAATAATAAAGTAATTGCACGTACTATAAATAATTGAGAATTGTAACCCACTCTTATCAACTGCAGAATAATAATATTGAACTATTTTGAAAGTTTTGTCATTCTGAACCGGAATAATAGGCAGAAAATGCCTTTTCCCGAAGATGTAGGCAGGAACCACGGATGACCATTTCCCATGAATCTGACTTATTTCTTTCGTTTCATTCACTCTCTTATTATTCTTCAAATAGATCGTCGTTTAATGTAGGTACTCTTCACTTTTTTTCAACAGATTAGGGAAAATGAAAATCGGAGTGTGGCATCATTATTGGCGGTGTAAGGTATTATTGTGTGTGGTTGAGTTGTAAGATATATTGAGATTTTTGCGTGATAAAATGAATAAAACATTCTGGAGTGGCGTGCGAAAGTTTTTATACTGTATGATTTCAAAATCTGAGGAGAAGCAGCAGGCAAAAGAAGCTGAATTCCTGCAGAAACAAGATTGTTTACGTATTGTGGTTGATTTAGGTTAGTACTGCACAAATATTTTGATACTTTGAAACTATTTCGTGGTTTTCGAATTTTATTCTCTTTTATTATTATTGTCTTCTTTTATGATATCGGAATACAATACTCATCATCAATTTGGCCTTTTGTTATAAAAGACTTTAAATTTTTAACTTTTAAAGATGTTGGTGGCATCAGTTTGGTTGAGAATCAGCAACACATAATCAACATAATCATTATAATCTTCTCATAATAATATCATCACTATAATTTCTAACTAAATTCTTCTTTTACAGCAAATCTGAAGGAAGTAGCAGGAGTTACTGAAATAATGGATGAATAATTATCAATGTGGGAGGAAACAGTGATGATACCAGTGACTCCGATGCATCACTTCAAGTAGAATATTTAGATACTGATTTTGAATAAATAAATTTCTAGTTAGTTAATTATCTGTTTACTGAATAAACTATTTCGTTGAGACTTTCTTATTTGTATTCTTTATCATATGCTAATATATTGTGAAAAAGTAGCGCCGCCACTGGCGCTTTGTACAGTACGTAACCTACTCGTACCCAGTGCATTATGTACTGCTTGTCGACAGAAAAAAATGGTAGGTACATAGTTTTCTAGGCCTAGTTTTATTATTCTGATTTCTATTTTGCATAGAGAATCAAAAGTATGTAAGTAAGTAGAATTTTAAAGAAGAACTGAGAAAAATAATTTTTTTTTAGAATATTAACCAAGTATCAAGTTGTGCTATTCCAAGTGTCCTATTAATTAATGGGTTGCCACACTGATATTTTTTTGAATTTGCCGCGATTTTTCAGGGTCTACTTTCATTTGACAGACTCTAGTGTTAAATTGATTATTTGACTCACAGTGATGAATCACAATCTGACGTTAAAAGCTGTTGCATGAAAACGACATGTAGCCAGCTTGATGTTGATATTATAGAAATAGTTTAGTTTGAAATAAAATAAAAAAAATAAAGTCTTCATTGTTTTCCTCAAATTAGTTTCGAAGGGAAAGAAATAACAAAACGTGCGAAGCCGCGATGGAAGCTAGTATTGTAGAAGGGGCTTGTAGAATGGTCATCTCTGTATCTCGCTCCGTAATTTCCCGCGGGATCTCGCCTAGCCCGGGACAAATCGAACTGGTCCCCTTCTGTATGTCATATCAAGTCTTTATCAGATTGCCTTATAAGCAAAATTGCATTTTAGTTAGAATTTGAAACTATTTCGTTTATAGAAAATCAATTTTGCCCTAGGATTCTTGCCACCTTAACAACCAGTAATTTTTAATGGTTGTGTATTTGTTTATGAAGCATAACTTTTATAACTTCTATAATACTAGTTTTTAAAAATACTCGTATTTTAGTCAAAGTTGATTATGTGTAATCTTTGCACGAACAAATACTTAAATATTCTATTTTATTCCATTTGTCGCCTTGTCCTCTACAATATAGAGAGGAACTAAAATTTTCATAGTTTGATAGCAGAATAGTTTCATGCTCGTTTCATGCTCGTAGGCTACTTCAATCTTTATTTGCTTCATACGAACTCGATTTTAGTTTTCGAAGAGTTTTGAGAGATTTGACGCAGCGAAATCGAAGAGAATTTCTATACATATTTTAGGTAGTACCTACTCTTTGTTGATGCATTTGTTTCTTTCCAACCATTTATTACGGCTTAGCACATAAATGTACTCGTACATTTCAAAGTTATCATAATTTTCTTGTAATTCTTGAAAAGAAAAAGAAAAAAAAAGTTTCTGAATATTGTCAATTCATAGAAACGAAAAATATTTCTCATGCAATAAAACCCATGTTGAGCGATCATTGATAAAATAAACGTATACCTTAAAATAACGTAAATAAAGCAAAATACTCACCGCAAAGTTAATACAACATGGAGCTTAGCCAAATTGTATAAAAAACCGGTCAGATTAACTTGCATCTTATTTAATTTGGCTCGGGCAACTGAAACTGTCTTGGACTGTGTAACGACTAGACTACACATTTTTTTTCAACTGAATCTAATAATACTCTTAGTCACCAGCAGTGGCCTTTTTTTGGATTGAGACATAGAATTATAAAACAGGCCTTTACGCTATTCAATGGTGAAAATGTTCTCTTTTTACTACTCAAAGAAGAAAAAGATGATTCTTATTATCTTATTATCCTTAGCATAGGCCTTAATAAAACTGTCACTTACCTTTATTACAAAAAAGTGGTTTTTTTAAATAAAGGTACGTACTGCTATATTTACAGTAGAAAAATATAGGTACTTTTTTGCACTTTATTGCACACAGTAAAAAAACACGTCAATTAGTTTACAAGTGGTTTTTGTTTTCGCTCATTTCGCTCATGAGCGATTTCTACCAGATAAACTTGAATGTATAGGGTAATTGACCAGTGCAGTGGCTTTTGTGTATGCTTTCGTAGGTTTGATAAATAAAATAGTTGTGTTATACATAAAAATATACTACATACATAATTTTATAGAAGTTACACACATAATACACATACATATTAAACATCTTAAATACTTAGGGATTTAACATGTCTTCAGGGACAAATAGTGCTCCTTTAACATCGTTTCAAAGATTGCCCTTCCACTATTTCCCTGTCTTTATTTTTCTCCCTATTTTCTCCAGAATTAACCCCTCAATGCACAAGCACGACCCTCGGCGTCGGCCAGCCGCCGGAAATCGAACTAATCGATTTTCATTTCAGCGACAGGAAATTAAATCCTTTGAGAGTCGTTCTCGATAACGGACTACAGTTCGACACGTGTTCGACTCCGAGTGATAAGGTCTTTCATTTGAGGATTACTTTTCTTAGGTACAACTTAACAGAAACGGTCTTTATTGGAAGAAATTGATACAAATAAAAACTAGTATATACAATTGAAACAATTGATCTAACTGCAGCCGGTTGCAAACAGGTTTTTTTTTTTATTTATTTATTTACCAACTTAAATATAATGTTACAAGTAAAAATCATAATTATAATAACACGAAGTAAACCACAGAGGTTTGTAAATTAGTGTTATTAATGAGTCAGCCTCTACAGTAAACTATCGATAGGTTTGTTAGGTGTGACAATAATGTATTATCTTAATTTTTAGTGTGAATAAATAAGTACTTAGAACTACATTGTAAGTTGTGCTTATATTCTGTTACTAAATTGCAATTTATTTATAGTAAAAAAATATATATAATATTTCATATGTTGGAATTGGGTAGGTAGGAATCAAACTCTTTGGTACTGGTGTAAGTGTGACAAGAAGTACGACTTTAGTTTAAGTTTTATGTTTTTCGGTGTTATGGTATTAAGTAGTTTGGTCGGAAGCTCATTTATCAGCCGAGGAACTAGATAACTGGCCGTCCGCTCGCCGCCGTACGCATTGTTTGCGTGCGAAGTGACAAGAATGTTTCGAGTAACAGCTCGAGTACGTTTAGGGTGATTCTCCTCCGTAGGCCGAGACACGTTCTCGGCGACCCCGTTGACCCAATCACCGCCGCTAACCCGGGGGTGACGGCAACCAATTCGCTTCCGCACACTAATCAATCTTCCAAAAACCGACCCCGCCGAATGCGGGGTCGAAGAATTCCCCGTTTCCGCCCATAGGTGCATTCGTGCACCTAGGCGAAACCCTCCTTTCCCTCTTGTAGCATCTGGCAACATCCCAAGCCGAGGTTCGCACCTAAGTGGAGGCCCTTCTGCGTGTTGCCCCATCATAACTTTACCGGTGCGGCGCCCTCTGCGCCCACCATAGTCCGGTAACGCTGTCATGGCCATCTGAGGTCAACAGCATTATACTGCCGTCCTAAGCGCAAAAGCGGTATCTCAGAAAAGCTAGTTTCGAGAAAATTGAAGTTTTGTAAATAGTGTTTTCTTTTTACTTTGCAGGTCGATTTTTGTACTTATTTAATGGAATTTATACATAATATTGGTTATATTTTTTTTTTGGATGGTCAAATTTTCGATTTTTTTTGAGATACCGCTTTTGCGCTTAGCACGGCAGTATAGTCCATTCGAAAAAAAAAACGTATAGGGTGACTAATAACATGTTGAATGGTTTGATCAAAGAAATGCTTTCGAAGCATCATATATTTAAATTGAGTATGAACGGGTAATACTTTACAATGCTCGAATAGGCCCAGTTCATTATCATTGAATTGCTGTTTTACGTTAATTGAGACAATTTTTTTTTAATATTCTTAATTGTAGATTATATATTTGGTTAAGGTAAGTAGTATAGGTACGACCATAGCTAGTTAAGCGCGCTCCACATTCTCGGCAAAACTACACGAGACATAGCGAATACGAGAGTGTGGAGGACATATTCGGGAAGTCTCGCCTATGTTCGTGCAGTCTCCATCCCGTGTCGTTATTTCGTATCCGAATCAAAGGGCTCTCGTTACGTGTAGTTTTGCCGAAACACAAAACACTCCCTCCACATTCCTGCCGCGTCAGTCACATAATGCTGCAGCGACAGCTGTTTCCACGTCCATCTCGTTCGAGTACCGAGCGCACAAATGCGCGAGCGAGAATGTGGAGAGCTGCTCTCGTCTCGTCAATAGATTTGGCGAGACCCGAGACAAAACCTCTCGTGGAGAATGTGGAGCGCGCTTTAAGCGCGCTCTACAGTGTTTTGTGTTTCGGCAAAACTACACGAGAGCCCTTTGATTCGGATACGAAATACCGACACGGGATGGAGACTGCACGAACATAGGCGAGACTTGCCGAATATGTCCCCCACACTCTCGTATTCGCTATGTCTACTGTAGTTTTGCCGAGAATGTGGAGCGCGCTTTAGTCCGTATTGAATGTATGATTCCGCCAGTGAGTTATAAAGCATAAGCTTGACCTTGAAGGGTATACGGTCCTTAATTATAGCCATATTAGCTAGGAAGTGTCTTAGTTTATTTTAGAGGTGGCTCAACTGATCCATGTCAATCGGAGTGTCCTCAAAACACTAGCTTACCACGCTGTCTCTGAATTTCTTTCCGGCCCTCGGTCCTTGGGTTCCAGCAAAAGCTCTTTTTTGCTAAGTACTTTTTTTAGGCTTTTTTTTGTATACTATCATTTTATATTTTGGAATCATAGTTTTTTTTTGGAACCCGAGGACCTAAGTTGGTTCCGCAGGGATAAGATCCCGCGGAAGGGGTCGCCACGGGCGATCGTTGTCCGGCGGTCGGCTGCAGCGGGGAGCGAGTAGATCCACGCTGTATGGCAATGCTGATGCGCTACGACAGATACTTACCAACTCTCGGGTGACGCGTCACGAGCAACGCAATTAATAAATCAATTACCTATCTATTTTCTTATATTTCGTATTTGTTTTGTATTTTTTTTTATTTATTGGTTTAACTCCTATTTATTCTTGATTGCTTACCTTGCTAATCACCGAAAATGTCGACGTGTTCCTTCAGCAACCTGTAACAATATAATAATCATAGTCATATATAATAAGTGTAATTGCTAACTTAAAATTATATTTGTTGCTACATAAATAAAAACGACCTATATAGAAAAACCATTATTTTCATATAATGAAAGGAATTGGTGGCCATTCTATCCCAAAATCAAATTAAAATAACCAAGACATTCATCTCTTTTATCGCAAAAAATCACCAAAAGGATTCATTAGTAAAATGTCCGATATCAGTAAAATGTCCGCTGAAGGCAGAAGGGGTCTTTTCACAAAATAATCTGTCAATTTATGCCTATTTGCAATAGCTGTCGTTTCGCCGAGAAGGGTCCGACTCCAGAAATCCCTGTCTATTAAATTTCAACATAATCTACTTGGGTGACTAATGGATTAACCAATAAAGAAACAGATTTTTAAGCTTTTACTTCAAAGGAGTTCGAAAATGCTTGTGTTGACCGAAAGATGAAGGAATTTCAGAACGATATGATTTGAAGAGAACTGGATTCCCAATTGAACATTTTGTGTCTTTGACTCATTTCCATTTTTCAAAAAAATTGTTTGCCTGACTTGGAATATGTACTAGTAAAACATATTTTAGTAGATAGTTTTTGGAAGTTATTGGAAGTTTATAATCATAAATCATATATTATTAATGTAATTTTAATTACTAACATTATATGATTTAATCAAAATCTGTTTAAACAAAGCTGGAAAATTCACTCAGCATCATCTAGCCAAGCTAAGCAGAGCTTGTGTTTTGGATACTAGAAAACTGATATACCTACTTACTTGATAGATATTTTTCGCTATACATGGTAACCACCCAGAACACCCTGAACATTTTCAGATCGTTCAAATATTTGTCGGAAATCTAATAAATCGAACCCATAACCTCCTGCATCGCATAATTCACATAAAACACGCTTCGCTAGTAAAAACGTAGGAGCTCACTTGAATATTATTTTCTTATACGAGTTAAAATTTAACGTATTTATTATCTATCCTAAAATCATTTCGATAAAGACCACGGTAAATAATATTCAATACATTTAACTAAGGCCGGTGTTCACCAAAAAATATTCGGACAATTAATTAGGCAGCTTCGTCCGATAACTTTGGCGTTTAGTACGAAAAGTTGTTTTAGGCAGCTTCGTCCGATAACTTTGGCGTTTAGTACGAAAAGTTGTTTCAAAAACGTCTTAACAAGCGTTTAAAATTAAACCATCTGTTAGTATTAGTGAATATTTCGAGGGGTCTAAGTCGGTCATTCATTCTGTCTTTAGCCGAACCTTATGATTTTAATTCGTAGTCTTTTATGGTTGTAGTTTACTGTAATGGTGGTAATTATGCCGTGGCTTTATAATTATAATAGCTTAGTATAATGACTTGAATGGTGGCCTTTGAACTGTGAAGGCAACATTATTGTAGGCAGTTGCTGACTCGACCTGCAAATCAGTGTTCAAAACAGGTGAGCAATCTTACTAATGATCGGTAGATTCTACAATAAATATGCGTGCATGGTGATACAGATAGGCTTCGTTTGTTTGTTTCGTTCTTGCCATAGATATTTCTTTGCAGTTACATTTTGGCCTTAGTCAATTACCGTGACTTACTTCTTCAAACAAATTCAAAAACATTTAAGTAGGTATGTTTTTGTCAATACTTTTACTAAGTGTGCTGTTTTCGATGATTCAGTTTTTATTTGATAGGCTGATCGATGGTTCATATTTTAACAATAATCTTTTTGTCAGATTTTCTATCCTATCCTTTCATTTTTCCCTCTTATTCACCTTCTTTTCTATTTAAATTACTAACTTAGATATAATATAAACTATCGTTTGTTTTTTGGAAATCTATTTGTTTAAGAGTTGGGTGACAGTGTAGGTACTCTAGACCTGTATTGCATTACAGCTGCGGACAGTAATTTTAACATTTCTATAATATCAGAGATTGTATTTATTTAAGATAATTATCAATATCTGAATCTGTCTGTCGCCTGGAAGCATTATTATCGAGCGGTGTAATATTTAATTACGTACAACTCCGTTCAATTTTCTCGTCAAAGAAAACAGATTTTCAGATATCGCATTATGGTGACATGTTAATTGGCTCTGAACAGGCCGTTTACGATATTTATTCTGTGATCATAGAAGTGTAACTCGTACTTATTTATCTAAGGCAATAATACTACATCCTTACAATTCTAGCATAATATTTAATTTAAAATAATAGTAACACAGTCTACATTTAGAATATGAGCGTGACAAGCTGCAAACCGAAGATGGTACATAATAATAACAATGAAATCGATGGCGAAGTTCGATCTGCTATCTATTGAGCAATGACGATTGTATTTCTAAAAGAAATTATGAAAAAATTTGCTTATTCTGATTCTTGTTGAATATTCACCACTGAACTCAACCGACAGCAAGCAGATTATATTTAATGTTTATCAGTTTCCTATCTACACATTTAAATTGATAAATGATATTCGGCTTAACAGTAATTAATATATAAATGCAGACGTGCTGGTGTTATCCAGACAGGTAATTTTGGTTTGAGCTACTTTTAAACATAGCTTTTTAATTAAATATTGAAAATAATCACACAGACCGAGCAGATTTTTTTTGAGAAGATTATTAAACTGACTGAAGTATAAAAGTTTATATTAGAAATTACAAGTGACTTGCATCATCAACATGTTACTAAATAAATTCAAAAAATATAAAATTTATTCCTAGTCAACCGCAGTACTACAATAGGTGTTCATTACACTACACAAACTACTACTACTACAATACATTAAGTGAGTCCGATTACCATTATAAAAATATTGTCCCAACCTATTGTCAAAATAAATACAACAACACCTCTAATATATAGTATAATATAGAGGCATTATCTTGACATAATGTTTACGCAAGCTGAGATGAGAGATCGCAAGTCAAAGGTCAGGAGAGAGTGGTGAATGACCTGTGAGCTTACATCGAGGAGGTGAATCTGGCGGAAATGATAAATGATAAACCATTTGTCAATGATCATTGAATTCTCTTATAAGTTTACTTGTATAAAGATAAAAATAAATTTATTTCTTAGATTCTTACATTCTAAGTATAATTATTTAATTATAAAATACATTTCAAAGATATCTTAGTTAGGTTTAGTTGCACTACGACAATCGTATTGCACCAATAGAGAAAGGGAGTAAATTTATTGGTAGTTATTTTAAATATTGGGGTAAGCGGTAAAAATCAGCTAAATAAATATTGGGGCAGCTTAATAAATTTTGGTCGGATGTAAAATAAAAACGACCTGCAATACTTGGCTGACAAATATAAAATTTTTGGTAAGTGAATATATAGCGGTATGGTCTATAAAATTAATACTTTTGGGCGACTGAATAAAAAAGTAATGGGCAGTAATAAACCATTATTATGTTACAGCTAGTAATTAAATTTTTGAGGTGCATAATAAATGTTATGGGCAAAAGAATTGTAAAAAAGCAAAGCAGAAAAAAGCGAAAATAAGCCGTAATCACTGGTACTGCGTTTGAAATCTTACTATTTTAGGTAGATACTATTATTGAAAGTCTGTGTAAATGTTTGTTATAAATAATCTCAGTAGATACTTAAGTTATTGAGAACAAATTTGGTGGTGGTAAGTATGTAGAAACTCAGTTATTTAGATGAAATTTGGTATGTAAGTAGATACTTTAAGACCGAGAATAACTTAGTAAATACTAAGCAAAGTTTAAAATCTTTGGGGCTTTCCTACAGATGATCTCTATCTCTCAATCTTGGGAATAAAGAAATAAAGTTATATCCCAAAATGTGCTGCACAGAGTGCGAGGACTTACACACTTACTGTCATAAACTTTAATATTAACATTCATATTTTTTCATTGTTTTATTTATTTTCTCAATTAAAATAGTAGGTAGGTACTATTTCACCCGCGAAATTACCGGAATTTTCCGTGGGAATTCTGGATAAAATAAAGCGTAATTATGTGTTATTCCAGACTATATTTAATCTATCTCTATATCAGATTTCATCCAGATCCGTTCAGTAGCTTTTGTGTGAAAGAGTAACAAACATCCATCTATCCATACTTACAAATTTTCGCGTTTATAATATTAGTAGAGGTAGCGACAAGCGTTTCGGAGGCAGGTAACTAATCAATCAGAGAAATAACTTTTCTAGTGCTAGGATTTCTGTGGTTAGGAACCTTATTTACAAGCAAGCACACAATAAGTAATGCTCAAAGTTGATTGCTGAAATCAAGCAGCGTGCGTCCGCTCCCTGCCGCCGCCGCCGCGCGCCCCGCCGCGTCGCGCTGCCCCGGCACAGCTCTAAATGCAAAAGCCCGAATTTGCTTTCGCGATCCAAAACGTGGCCTCCCATCTCATCACATAATCTAACGTGTTATTCTCAGTCTTCGATATCCATAATGTTCTCCATTTGAAAAATAAACTTACACGTGGGTGAAGCAGCGGGGCACAGCTAATTTCAAATAATTATGTCATTGCTTATCCTACAGCTTGACATATAGGTACCTAGATAAGTAGGACATAGGGTAGTGACATAGGTATAGATAGGTACTTAGGTAAAGTTTATGTTCTCTGCCTACGTACCTAGGTACCTATGTCTACCTACGTACTGCATAGTTCATTTTAAAAGGCGATAATGATCTAGCAACGGGGCGGTGGCGGGCGGGGCGGGGCGGCGCGGCACAGCGACTGCGACGAACGGTCGGTCGCATCGTGTAGTTCCCTAACCTACCTACTATATATAGGTAGATATATATATATTACTAGCAGTGCCTCGCGGTTTCACCCGCGCTAATTCACGTTTTCGTTGGAATTCCGAGATAAAATATAGCCTATATGCTATTCCAGGCTATAATCTATCTCTGTGCCAAATTTCATCCATATCCGTTCAGTAGTTTTTGCGTAAAAGAGTAACAAACATCCATCCATCCATAATAATAATAATAATGCCCCGCGCGCCGCCACATCTATCGTCAAATTAGCAAACCAAAATTAATTACTGAGCTTCCAAACACTGAATTAAATCCGATCCACGTTCTGCTGATCATTTTTGATAGTTGGTTGCTCCATTTTTAGTTTTACAGCAGGCCAAAATTTCAATAAATGCTAATCATGATTTGCTGATGCTTGAAAAATAATTGACTGCACAAATATTTTTTAAATAGCCCGTTGTTAAATTTCTTGTTGCCCAATTTTTATTTTTTTGCAGGCCATTTGTCGCAGCCCAGTTTTATTTATTCAGCTTACCGAATTATTTTTTTTGTTCACCAAAATCTGTTTAATTCACTGACCGATTAAATGATACCCATAGAGAAACCCGTTTGCTTCCTACACTAGGTCTTTGCAGTATGTACTAGAAACATCAATCATTATACTCTTCATCCGCAACCTGACTTCACCCATTGCTGGGTTGTGGGTTTAAAAGTTAACTCAACAAAATTTAATTTAATAAATGAGGCATAGTATGTAAAAACAAACTTCATTTAAATTTAGATTTTTAAGTACCTAGCAGTCAACACTTTGCTTTTACTGAAATTGTGTGATTACTCGGTTAATGGGACCGAGGCTCCAATAGAAAACCAGTGCTGTTTTTAAGACTCGAATAAGCTTAGGACTATTTTTTAATTAAAGTAAGGTTCGATAAAATTTCTGTATTTATCATATTCTTCTGTATTTTTAATGAAGTATGGCTATTGGTATTAAACTTCAGTATCTTTTTTAACTTGGTTTTGCAAAAAAGATGAATTTAACTAAAATGTGGAGGTTCCATTTACAATATAGTCCTAATTATAGAAAAGTAGAACTCCATAAAAACGTATCTACTAAAAAAACTTTAGTAACGAAGAAAATAACAATTAAATAACAGAAACTAATAGGAACTTGTATTTACAATCAAAACAATAGAGCTAACTGTAGACTGTTACAAACAAGTTAACTAAACTTTTAATACATAAAACATGAATTGTATAGGTAAAGTTTTACCAATTAAGTTTGAAACATAAACGTAATTATATTGTAAAATGTATTATAATTGTAACCGTTTATTTTAAGAACTTACAGGTTTCTTTGGCGCTTGATTAAAATACTCGGAAACGTTCAAATTATGCTCGTAAATTATTTGTAAGTTTTCCCTGTGTTCAATTAATGATTCTTCTCGTATTTGATTACGAAATATTTAAAAAGTTCGTATAAACTTTCTTACCCCTTTACGTCTTGAAAAAAAGCAGTTTGCGTGTATATAGGTCTGGAGGATATATTTATTATAAAAAGCATTAAATATACTTAAGTTACGTACCTATTCATTCAATTACTATCTTAATGAAAACATGGAGGTTAAATAAACAAAGACAAAAGCAAAATAAATTAGGTATTTAAAAATCAAAACACCAAGATGACCAATCACTAATCAGCTCTCAAAATACTGTAGGAACTTACCTAAGTCAATATCACTACATAGTATAAAATAAAGTCGCTTTCTCTGTCCCTATATCATTATGTCCCTTTGAACGCTTAAATCTTTAAAACTACGCAACGGATTTTGATGCGTTTTTTTAAATAGATAGAGTGATTCAAGAGGAAGGTTTATACGTATAATAAAACCGTGCGAAGCCGGGCGGGTCGCTAGTAATATAATATATAGTGAAATGTATTAAGTTTTTCAAGTATCTACCTATAACACAGGCTCTGCTTAGCTTGAAACTAATTGATGCTGTATTAATTGTTCAACATATTTCTATTTTTAAGGTATTTCTGTTTGTTCTAAGTTCCAAAAGAAGTAAACAATACCGGTTTCCTACGCAAAAGCCGCGAAAGTTTCTTAGAACTTATTAATTAAACTTGTTTCATTCGATGGAACTTAGACTCGGAGTGTTGAAAAATAGCTTGAATAATTCATAAACAGAAATATTAAATAGAAAATGTGTTTTCTGAAATAAGTCTAGGTCCTTTTGTTTCAACAATAGCAAATTTTTACCTCTAATAATGTTTTTAAATAAACTAAATATTTAAAATCTATATTTATCTAGTACCTATAACACAAGCTCTGCTTAGGTTGGGGCTAGATGAAGCTGTGATGATTGTCCGGACGACGCGTGACCCGAGAGCTGGTGAATATCTGGCTCAGCGCATCAGCATTGCCATACAGCGTGGTAATGCAGCCAGTGTCTTGGGGACGCTTCCGACTGGTATTGACATGGATTAATTGAGCTACCTTTAGACTGTTTGCAACCGTCTGCAGTTAGCTCAATGGTTTCAATTGTAAATACTAGTTGTAATTTTTCTATTCCTTGCTTGTAATTTTCGTTGTTAATAAAGTATTTGTCCGGAATTATTTATTTATTCATCATCTAGCCCCAAGCTAAGCAGAGCTTGTGGTATGGGTACTGCATAACTGTACTTAAAACACTATAATATTTCATACTCGTACATAAATTATTTACTGATCGTACAAATCACCTTTTTTATTATAATAAATTAAAATCATCATAAATTGATAAACGTAAAGTCTTCAACAAAATAAAATTAGGTAATATTTTAATACGCCAACAGGGCATAATTATCAAGAAAGTTGGTGATAAAATCAACTTTAAAACCATCTTTGACGATAGAATGGCTTAGAAAATTAAATTTCATTCTTTTTGTGGAGTCTTTGATTAGCATAATACAAGTCGAGATGAGACGGTGACGCCTTAAGAACTTATTCTTTAAAGGTTTGTAGACTTAGCCTCTTGCATTTGGGTTTTCATTCTCCATCGACTTTCATTTGACTACTGAATTAATTGTTCTCAGCCTTTTGACTTGTTGGGGTTTCTTGTCTTTCAAAGCATAAGCATAATTTGTAGGTTAACAAAGATTTCTTTCCCTTAAAACTTGTGACATACCACAAAAAAAAAGTAACACGTGTTTAACAGTTGTTTAACATGGTTCTGTAGGATGACTTTTGCTAAACAACTGTTAAACACGTGTCTAAGTCGTGATTTCGTTTTTTGTGGTAAGGCTGATTATTTTTAAGTGGTGTCATTATGACGCTCTTTAAGTATAATTTGATTAATAAAAACATCTTTGAAGATGACGTGTTGAAACCATAGATTCTCTAATACATGTCTTGATGGTCATGTGATCGTCAAATTATTGGTTATTTTAATTAACCTCCTCTACACTTCAATTCAACATCAATAAAGTGTAATCTATAATTATTTATATATACGAAACCACGGTTAGTTTCACCACTTAATTATTTATTGATAAAACTCAAGAACGACTAGATTTCATGATATTTGATTTTTTAATTTATCTCCGTCACGAATATCAAAATAACTAGAAAATTGCGTTTAGGTAAATCTATACCTAATTAGGTTTCCGCGCAAATTCGGCAAAACCGTGAGCTCAGCTAGTAATCACTAAAGCTTAACAAATTTTACCGGTACAGCAGCAGCTGAACAAAACCGTACAACATCATTTATCAGTTAAGTCATGCTCAATACATATCCCTATCTATTCCCTATGCTTTTAGAGGGTCACTGGCTCCTGTCGTGTCATATCAAGTTCCATTTACCCCTTACTTTACCAGCTAAGCCGCAGTTACCTAATCGCTTTGCCGAGAAACTTAATCCGCGTGAAATATCGGCAAAGTTCCAAAGCTTGACATTTCTATCGGTGTTGTTCCTTACAAGAGTTAGTTTGGCTTCTCGTTAAACGGCCGATTAGGTTATCGACAGTTTTCATCTTATTTGTTGAAGTTTTGCTTATTTTGTTGCATAGGTAACTTTTAGGACGAGTTGTATCCTTCACGTTTGGGTGGTTCAAGTTAGGATACAACTGGTCCGCACTTGATATTTGATTCGGACGAGTAGCCCTTTTAGTAAGGGCATATCTCGTCCGCGGATCAGTTTTTTCGTCGACGAAATGTACCTTACCCATAATTTTCTGTGGGTACATAGACATAGAATTTTGTCACTACGTTCAAAGCCTATGGCGTAAACCAAGTATTCATGCATTCTTAACATTGGGAACTACAGGAGAACAGACTAAACTATAATGATCAAGTAACCAACCATCTCTAAGAAGAAAAATAAACTAAAAAGTTAATAATTCATTCAAAACTATCACATACTTCGATCTTCGAGTTGAGTTAACGTAAAATAGTCACTACTAACATGCACAATAGGTGCCAAAGTGTTTTGTTAAAAATCGTGATTCAGTTTCAAAAGCTGAAATTGAACAGCGGCAACTTGACTCCGGCATTCAAAATTTTAATGAGAAATCTTCAATTTATTCCAACGCGACTGAAGCTTCCACTGTTTCAATGAAATTCGTTTATGCCCGGTTTTATTTGTCTATTCGTTTTCGTTTTCCAAATTGTTGAAGTTTGTCCAGGAAAGTTTGGACTATGGTGCAGATTGGAATTATTACCTGGGCCAAGCCAAAACTCTACGATTTATTCGGGTGGCCAGATGCCGGTAATCACAATGATAAATTACGTCTCGGCGTGACATTACTTTTGAGCGTGACTCTAAATTTTTACAGCTGTTTCCTTGGTTGTCCTGATTATTTATAGGACGGTTGGCCTTAGAACATATCGTTCCATACAAGTTCCGTATAAAATACATACATATGTTACGTCGTGACTCCTTGCTGACACCTTATATGGCCACGTTATTGAAGAATAATGACCGGTGATAAATTTTAACCTATTAAAATCCACCTGTGGGTAAAAGAAGAAAATGTGCTTCCATGATTATGTATACTATTTAATAATACTCGTAGTGTTTTTTAATATTTTTTTATAATTTCTGGCAATCAAAATCCTCTTTAATCAAGTAGGTACCTAACGGTTAATTTCATTGTAACTGTTTATTCATTAGCCTAAGTTAAGTAAGTAGCTAAGTAACAAATAAACTTCTTTGATTTGATTTCTAACAAATGGGATTTAGCATCATTTTCGCTTAGATACATTGGAATGTAGGTGCCAAATACAGTGTTTAACCTAGTTTAGTAATATTATGTATGATGTCATATTAAACGAGGAAGCTTATAGTCAACTAGGTTTAATTTATTAGCCTTATGTAACGTTCGTGACATGACCTCACGATGGAGTTAGAGCTTTTTGTATCCAAATATCTGCGGGCGGCTCTATCAGGACAAAAAAAAGTGAGAACATGTAAATAACACCTACTTACGCGTACATTTTGGAAGCCAAAGCACCGTCAAGGAAACAACTGAATCACGTCAATGCGTTCATATTGGTGCAGTAAATGTCACAGTTTACAGAAGAAAAGGAAGAGTAATAATTATACGTATTTTAAAAAGATATAAACTAACTTCTTTAAGAAAAACATAGAAAATCATAAATATACATAGTCAAAAGCAATAAAATTAGTTGTAATGTGTTATTAAATTTTCACTTAATTTTTTATCCACTAGTAGAAGAAGACACATCTTAAAGTAGCTAGGTGGCTAGGCTAGTGTAACTACGTTGTCGTCCCCTTTTAACAATTAAAAACTAAAAGAGACATCACCTTTGTCCCTTACACAGTTACAAAATGTCTTTCGTCAAAAAAATAATGATTATGACTACGATATTGGCTCTCAAACATTCGTTTTTTTACTCGTGATAAGGCCTCTAGTGTCAAGATGGCACGCACGACTTGCTTATAGGTAATGCAGCACATGGTCATAAGGCTTTGATATCTTCCGTGTGCTTGACAGATTCGTGATTCTCACACAAAAATATGTTCTAAAATAGGTACATTTACAGTCGTATATCAATGTTACGGATAAGGTATAAACTTCTCGCACAGCCAATTCATTTCATAACTAATGGACTGTAGATTATATCTACAAAACAAGTTGCTTTCTTCACGTAATCTCTGTCACATGTTACTCTAATAAGCCTACATGGCTTAAATTGATATAGATCTTACCAGTCACAGATCTATTGTCGACTTTAACCGGTAGCAATAAGGTTCACGCTAACAAGGCGAATGGTTATAAGTGACCCTATCATCGTATTGATTCTGTCATCTAACAAACCAGAAATAGTAGTGCCATAACTTCGCACGTAAGCAGCTAGTAAGTAGTTGGTGCGGAAGAAAGTGGACCCGTCACATGTGAATAGGCTTTTACACTCACACATGGACAGTTTTAAAGTAAATCATAAGGCAGTTGTCCCACTGCCGGCTAGGAAGTGACTAACTATCGGTTATTTTTTCCATCAAAAAACATGCAATAGATTAACATTCCGTGTAAACAAAAGAGATTTATGCATATATTAATAGTTGATCGTTGACTGTCTTCACGGCAAGGACTCGCTTCACTAGTTTGTCGGTGAGCGACAAAAGCTATCAAAGATAATACTCGCTCAACGATACTAATTGCTCACTGAGATGCTTGCTTGGTGGTAAGAAATCCGAGAGACCAACTAAACCTATCATCACCAACCAATCGTCTGTTGTACTCGCACACTCGCTTATAATCAAAACTATCGGAACAATACACTCGCTTTCCGCTACTCGCCAGCCAACTCGTTTCTACTTTCTAGCGCTACTTGCTTCTCGTTCATCGTCGGCGGTGGGACAACTGCCTAAGTTACGAGCGCCGACATAACAAGTAGTGACCTATCTAAAGTACTTCGATTTTTTATCGTGTTAGCCAAGTGATGCTATATTGACTGACGATATTCTATTGTTGGTTATTTAATTTTGACACATCTCCAAGATTTATAAATAAACAATACCCATACTCTAAAACACTAATTTTGCTCTTATGGGGAACTCAAACAACTTATGTTTATAATAAATAGAAAGGTTAATTAATTTAAAAAAATAAATCAACCAGAGATATTTACAACAAAAAGAAAATACACTACCTAATCAATGGTGATCTATGAATGTATCAATGTTTTTTTCGGAAATCAAAATGTTCTTAGTAAACCAAAAAGGTAAACAAACCATGCGCATGGGCAAACAAAATAAAAAACAATCGACGCGCGCGCGCGTTCAACTCTTTTCAATGGACTCGCGTTTCGTAGCTCTACTAAATGACGTAGCATATGGATCGTAGCAGCAAATGCGTTTCGTTCCGTTTCAGCAAATATTCGAATAATAAACACATTTTTGTGAACTAGAGCATGACGAAAAATGTGGTTATTGTTATTTTAATTCAGAAATGGCAGTTTTGTTTAAGGTTTCAATGAAAAATAAAAACGTTATTCCTGTTCTAACAATTTTGATATTTAGGTAGTTTAATTCTAGCGAGCGCTATTTTGCGCTGAAAGCTTTATTGGGTCGAGTGGATTTTATTGCTGCAGTCTAAATCAGAGATTGAAATATTTGTTTTATTAACGGGTAGATTCATATTAAATACGTATGTAGGTACGAGTACATTGAACTTTGTAATCGACATCATGCTGCAAGCATAACGTAAGTGTCATTACCGTAATTTGCATCCCAATCAACTGGAAACTGCCATGAAATCATTGTATAACCTTCCTTGGTAGCGGGGCATGGCTTTAGTCCATACGATTTTTTATGCGAATCGAGTTGTTTAGGAATAATAAAGTTCTAGAGTTTATTTCCTAGTGTATGTGTATACATATTTTAATTGTGGGTTATATATTTACTGCCTATGTTATAATAAAGGTTAAATAATTTTTTTTAAACTTTCCTATATTTTATCAATAATGCCTATTGACACTGATGGCGACACAAATTGATGACCCTATTTGATATTTTTATATCGACAGGAAGTGTAATATCCTCTTTTTATATATTTTTTTTTATTTTGGTAAGAGATGTTTTATTTCAAAATTATATACGACCAAAATTGGAACTACACCTAGCCTGCTAAATTGAGTATCACAATTTAAAAAAAAATCTGATATAGTAGTTTAAGGATTTAAAATAAAAACAGTTTCATAGCAAATTTTATCAACTTTCTTAGAAACTAAAGTAATCTTTAGTTTGGAAAAACATGAAATTTAAAAGTGATATTAGTTTTGTTGGCCAGTGTAGTTTTTCACAGCATATCGTCGTCGTGTCGTCCTATGTGCATAAGTCCCAACTTCTTAGATTCCTTGACACTTGCACTTAGCCATTAGTTCTGTTATGAGCTTTGTGGGAGCTCTGCAGATTGTTTGGAAAATTACTCAGACATTGTTTAGTGCATGTTATTTTCTCAGACGCTTGCAATGCGTTCTTGGTATACTAGGACGTCTTTTAAAAAGTATAAACAGTCTTCAAATTCTTTAAAGTACATATGAGTACATATAAGTAATTAGAGTACCAACATACATTAGGGTAGTCAAAGGCAATAAATACTCATTCTAAAACAACTGAATAACTACTAGTCAGATCTTGGTTAAATGTATGTTATATTTGAGATCATGAGAAACATCAGCTTTCCAATAGGTACCTACAGAAAGATTATCAAAATTGTTTCTCCTAGAAAATAGTAAGGAGCTAACACACATAAAAAATAAATAGTCGAATTGAAAACCTTGAGATTTAGTTTTAAATTTTATTAAGTTAAACGCCACGTGGAAGCCTTTTAGATGAAACTTTGGAATCACATCACAATCTTAATTTAAAAGCAAAAGAAATGATGAGTTAATGGGCCAGTGTTTTGTTACTTCTTAACTCCAAAATAACGGAACGTTTCTGTCAATATAAAAAAATGCGTGATAGAAACGAATATGTTCATATGGCATTTTAACACATTCGTTTCCATAAGAAACTCTTTGCTATCGTGTAAACGTGTTAGGTTCTTTGTGCATCAAATTCAGGTCCTGACCTCACGTAACTGATGTGTGAAATATCTATTCATGGAACAAAACTATACGTTTGAAACTTAACGTTCAAACTTTGTTAGAAACAAACAAAGTAAATGATCATTACATCTTACATGCTACGACCACACTATAATGGTGATTCAGTCAACATAACATTGCTAGTTTCTATTTAAATATTTATGGATGTGTTTTACTGAGATGTTAATTTTACATTGGTTCTAGCTTATTGCTGTGGTTTAGAACTTTTGGTGCTCAGGACGTATATCGCTTAGTTGTCGGCCATATATTTGGATTTTGAATTCGACCAAGCACCAATTACGAAGCGTCAAATTACGTGTTTAAGGAATTACTAGCTGCGCCCCGCGGCTTCTTCCGAGCGAAAATTGATGAAAATCCTTTGTTTTTTTCCAGACCCTGAACTAATATATACACTATCCTAAAAATTGTTTACATTTTAAATTGACTGCATTACCTTATTGCGAAAGGTTACTTAAAATCAATCAGAAGTATCAGTAAGATTCTACTATCATATTAATATAATATTTGCGAAAGATTGGATGGATGGACGGATGTTTCTTACCTTTTCACGCCAAAACTACAATAATAAAAATAACAAAACTTCACCGCAAAAATTGTCAGGCTGATCAGGTTAAACCTATCGACCAATCCACCCGACACTTATATGTTCCCTTAATTTCTATCCCCTGGGATTGTGTTCTCTATTTTAAACGAGCCTAAATTTTTGCGCTAATGAAGGACTAGGTGATAACCTGTTTTTAGCCCAAATATACACGCAAAGACAAACAGAAGCTTGAAAACTATAAATAAATCAATCGACGGACCGCACAATCGCTTCCAACCTTTAATAAACTATTGTAAAGGTTAATAATTCTATAAGTAAGCTGTTGACACTTTGAATTATCGGTTTTATAATGATCATCACATAAAGCTCTCATGAATAGAATCCTTTATAACTGAATCACTCATCTAGACTTTTGAAGACAAACACTAATACATTTTTATAGAGAAGAACAAATAGCATTCCGTATCACGGGTTCAACCTAGCACAACTTAAAGTTCATGTTATTGCATGTTTTGTATGTACTTCACTTAAGTCGGAATAAGTTTATCTTTAAAAAAGAACTAATTAGCTCATGATGAGGAACAAATGGCATTTCGTAACACGGATTCAACCTAGCACGACTGTTTAAGTTCATTTTATTATACTCGTAAGTTGTTTTTGTACTTAATTTAAGTGGGAATAAATATGTCTTTAAAAACAACTAATTCGCTCATAACACCTCCTGTTGATTATTTATACTTGTAATAACTCTTTAATTAACAACTAGCAACTAGCTCCTGTTTCGCACGAGTACATATAACCTCTTCCTCTTGAAACACTCTATCTATTGAAAAAACTGCATCAAAATCCGTTGCGTAGTTTGAAAGATCTAAGCATACATAGTTATAGACAGACAGCGGGATGCGACTTTATTATAGACTATGTAGAGATGAAAATTACAATTTAGGAATAGAGACACATTAAAATACAATAATTTCAAAAGTGCAAGCGTCCCCAAGACGCTAGCTGCATTGCCACGCTATATGGCAATGCTGATGCGCTGTGCATAGAAAACACCCGGAACCTGCATATCATAAAAACACCAGTCTCGAGGCGGGAATTGAAACAGCAATCTCTTACTCACTTCCGGATCCGCTGTGCTACAGAGGTATGATTATAATTATAATATGATATTTTATTATTCTACGGTTCACAACATAATGTCTACAGGACAAGTACTGAAGGCCTAGTCCATCAGCATTCGCTAGAACGATGCTATTTCTAAAATCGTCATGGCTGAAACGATAGCAAAGTTCGATTGGTAGATAAAGTGACTTGGCGAAATCGCTTGTCAAAAGTACCACTTGGCTAGGCATTTATATGGTAAACTCGTTCATATTATTTTATTGATTTAATTGATGGTTTCGAAATATTTGTACATTGTCTACCAATGATCTATTCGTTAACAACAGATCACGGGACATAATTATCTGTGTCATAAATAAGTCACGTCATCTATATATTTTTAGACTTTTCTAAATAAATATAAATTAAAAATAATTTATTGCCTATAAATTTCGTAACCTAAACTAGAATTAAAAACAAAAATAAAAAAACTCTATCACTTTTATCGTTATCGTTGATCGAATGTTACGTTGACTAGGCCCTCTGATTCAATAATATATGTTTATTATTGTGAGCTTGCACACAATTGCGAAATTTTCAACTATAATTATAACTAACATTAAAGTCAGGGTTTTACAGCTGACGCCCGCTAGATTATCTTGTGAAAATATCACAGCTATATTAAATGTTTGAAATATGAATTCTACTTAAATATTTAAATTCAATTTGTAAAACACCTGTTTGGCGTCGGTTTTGGAATAAGTTTTTTGTATTTTTATCAAATCTGATTTTCATCATCTAGCTTTGATGTGCAGAAGAAAATAACTTTATTAAAAACAAAAATAACAATCAAAAAGTAGAAAAAAATTAAGACTAGTATAGTAGATACAATTTAGCTAACTGCAGAGGGTTGCAATCAGTCTAGAGGTAGCTCCACTGATATCATTTCCAGTCGGAAGCGTTCCCAAGATACAGACCCTTCTCCTTTTCTAAGTTGGTTATAAATGCTTTCATCTAACAACCATACCTCTCAGTATGCAGACTTAATTCATCTAAAAACAAATTTTAATTCCGAACCATAAAAAACCAAAGTAATGAAATTGCTCGCCCTTGCTAGTACCCTTTACTTGGCGGTAGATGGTGGTTTGTTCAAATAAAGTGGCCATTCCGCTTTCTGTATGCCAGTTTTAATCAACGTGGTGCGAACATGGAAATAGAAATATGCGAAGTGGCAGCATATATTAACAAAAAAACTGACTCCATTGTTTTCTGACATTAAAATCCTGAGGTTCTCAATTCGACTGTTTTTTTTTATCTCATTACCGCTTTTTTATGTCATCATCAGCCAATATGAGTCCACTGCTGGATATATGCCTCCCTTATGAGGGCCATAGCTTAACTCATAAACATGGAAGCGAAACCTTATTTCCGTACAAGGTTCAAATCCGGACTTGAGTTCTAGAGTTGAAGACGCTAGGAATCTCTAAGCTGTTGACAGTGACAGCTGTCTGGAAAAGTCTGGAGAAGTCTCTTGGAGGCTAAAAGTCTATTTCGGTTCGGGTCACAACTGCGGTCTAAACTTCAATGGTCCAAACTTCTACGACAGTTTTGGCGCGGTGCGCGAAGAACCGCCTACGACGCAAGAGATTGCGTGTTTAAATACTGCCTTGGGACATAATATGTTTGTACAATCTGCAAATGTTTGTACCGGTGTGTGAGGTGTTTTTTATAAATATACTAAAATAAAACAGTTTTATCTGTCATCTAGTCCCCATAACATAAGGCTCGGGGCTAGATGATGTTGTGTGGATTGTCTAGTTTTATCAATTTAATTTTAATGTTAGGTATTCTATGTACTATATGTTATGATATGATTTAATTACATACGAGAATATAACTTATCTACGTAATTGAAGCTCCTTTATTTTATATGATTAATGTTTGATATAATGATTAAGCATGCTTTAAATCTTAATTCTGATTTTATGTTCGAACTCTAGCCCTGCAATGGAGTAATTTAGGACCGACCTAAAAAGCATTTGGGTGTCAATCTTGATGCTTAATATAAAATGTATTAATGAGCAATATTGCTTGCTTTGAATTTAAATACCAGACTAAATAAGCTCAGAAAACCTTAAAGTATAAAAGCTAAGCAGAACGAAAGGAATAAGCATTCTGAAGAAACTTTTCAAGAAAAATACCTTTAATTATCTCATCCCTTAACTGTACTTTTGGGTCCAATGAACACCGGTTCAATATTGTAAATAGACGGAACCCATGCCTATTGAAAAGTGGCTTCTTTTCACAACCACATTTGAGGGTCAAACATTAATTCTACTTTACTACTTCATACTTAGGTAATTATAAAAGTGGAGAGAGGCATAAAAGACATGAGGCCTATCAACAGTTGGTGCCCTCAGAGTTGATAGATCAAAAAAGAAAAGTAATATTTGTAGATTATACAAAAATATGTCCGTCATTGCTAAGTTAAGAATCGAACCTGCACACATCTCAAAACCTGACTAAGCCGCAGGCCCGTCAAACTCCTTAATATCTTTAAACTAAGGCTTGTCAGAGAAACAAAAAAACAAAACTACAAAAGGAAGATTGGAGAAGTTCTTTGAATCTCAGCCCCAACTATTTTATCCCTCGTTCATGAACAAAATCAATCAACATTCGTACACCCTTAGCAAGACAAACAAAATGATACTAGAATTTTTCGTTAGGTATTTACATACATTTTTGAAAATATGAAAACGTGTATAACCCGACCTTAAAAATTATGAGATATTCAGTATAAAAGCTCAATCAAAGAAATTATGTCCCTATTTCTGACCATAAACGGTTCCTCAAATTATTGGGTCCATTTTCGCCAATCTTCTTTAAATTTAGAATTTAGGCAGGTGTCTCTTCTATATTCAAGTAGTTCTATGGTCGGGAACGTAGGTGTTTTTAACCCGTGTGTAGCTAAGAGCTCTTAGAAACGTCAAGTGCACTTCTAGCCCGGCTGATTAAGTTCACGGAGCGAGTCCCGAGTCCCGGCCAAAATACCTTTTTGTTATAATGACGGGAGAACCGTTGCTCTTAATGAAAATACACGTTTTTAACATAGTTGAGCGTAGTGACGCTGCTTTATTTTTAGAAATAGAGTAAAATAAAGTAGGTGATTGAAGATTTTACTGCGTTTTTAGTTGCGTTTATCGTCTTGTTTTTATTTGTCCTCATTATAAATATTGAGTTTTCGCAAAAAATAATGAAATTCTAGGAATAATTTATTATTAATCTTCGTTAGTAAGCCTGTACAGTTTTCGTTGAAAATTTCATCGAAAACAGAATACAGCAACACAAATCCGTTTTTTTTCGAAAAGTCTTCGAACTGTACGTTAAAGTGGAGCAAAAGAGTAAGCTCTATTTATGCAAAAGACTAGTAAGTTTTTATTTCTTCGTGGTAAAAGATAAGACACATTGCTATGAATATTTCGACATTTTTTATCTTAATTGCTAAAAGGTTGTAGTCTAAAGTTACCATTACATTTTTAAGCAACGTTTTCTCAGAAGATTCATTGCGAGATAACAGTGCGCAACATATTTTGAGACCAGAATAACTGCACGGTACAACTAACGACAAAAGTTTGTTTAAGCAGGAATTTGAAAAAAAAAACATCAACGTGAAAATGACTGATTTTCCAACTTTTACTTTGCATACAAAAGCAACGCCATTTTTCTTAGTTCTTAGTAATAAATTAAACATGTAACATTAACATTGGTCCACGGTGAAAAAAACCTTTGAAGTCTACCAATCCACTACAAAAAGACCAGTTAGTCAATTCGATTTTTTTGCAATATAAATTAGGATCTAACACTAGAAATAATAAAAATACGTAAGTCAATCTATGCTAAGCTTTTAATCATTCTTAACTATAATTTTGTTAAGCCTATGCAATAATCTTATGCTTAGACTTTTGTATCCGATTGTACATTTACTCAGCTAAGTGGGTAACTCGCAACAGCATGGCACATTAGGCCATTGACTCCTCAGGAATGGTCCTGGATAAGGATGCACCCAGTCAAACCAGTTCCGAGGAAAATAAACATTTTAGGGTCATCGCGTATAAAGCAGTAACAGAATTATCAAGACATGTCCAGTTTATACTTAAAGTGGTATTATAGTCTCTACTGCTAGGTTTTGGCAAGTCTAATCCCAATGTCTCGAGTAAGCCATCTTTTTGGCTCATTCCTGTTTCCCCTTGAATTGAAAATTAAATTTTAATTTTAGAAAACTGGATTTTTTATTTATTAAATGTATTATTTGTACAGCTCCCGTTACAGGCACTCCTAATTTGATAGCGTAATTTCCAGAATTCTATATTGATTTGACTGTTTTTCTATCTCTAGTAGATATTTATATTATGAAACAGCTTTAGAGTACGACGTATAGTTATTATATATATATCGGAGATGGAGACGCCGCATTGATTCGTTCGCGGTGCGGTCCGGTCTCCAGCACCATCTATCAGCGAGTTGGAACTGTATAGTGGGAAACGTCAAGTAGACAACTGTCACTGTCACTTGGGCATGGTCAAGGCAGAGTGCTACTTAGGTTAGGCTGGGCTGTCAGGCACGGTACTTTTTTGGAGACTTTGGAGCAGAGCACTGGTCCCGTCTGGCCTCTGCCTTGAACTTGCCGCGTTTCTTAATTTGCGAGACTATACAGAGCGAATTGATTGTGAATAACCAATAAACACCTGGACATTACATTGCTTTACTTCATTTGGACTTCGAGGTATGTCTGACGCTCCGGACGGCAGGCCTCGGGACCCTTCCCCGTCATCAGAAGAGGGATGCAACCCGGATCACCCACGTGAACGCGATTGTATCGGCCAGCGAGATAACCTACAAACACGTGGTTCAAGTAGTGACACGAGTGAAGAAAAATGGCGCCAACTTTTTGAGCAACAAAATCTAAGCTTCATGGCATTAGTGCAAGCTATAAAACTACCCGCATTTTCGAGCACGATTCGTCTACCTGATTTTGACCCGGAGAAAAACGATAACGATGCCCATGCTTGGATTACGACTGCAGATATGTGCGTGACCGACGAACACCGCCAAGGACCATCGTTGATGATTGCTTTGAGCCACGCACTCAAGGGCGAAGCATCATCGTGGCTGTCTTCAATATCATTTCCTGGTATGACATGGGGCGATTTTAAGGGACTATTTGTGGCAAGGTATGACTGTCCTGAAACTGCGGCATCTTTTCTTATCAACATGCATGATAAGAAACCAAAGGATAATGAGTGCCTAGCTTCTTATGCTGCTACCCTCATGACATCGTTAATGGCAAGATGGAAAGCCATGACAACAGAACAGATAGTGATTGCCACTGTGTTGGCCCATATTTCAAAGCAAGAGCCGCGAGTTCAGAGATTAGCCATGACAACAGACATTAAGACGCGCAACCACCTACAAAAGGAACTGAAAGCTGTTTCGTTCCTCAAAAGGAAATACCCGTTGAGCGACGATTCGAATGGATCCGATGCCAAGAGGAACCGACCAAGTGGATCAACGGCGACTATGAAGTGCTACAATTGTGGGAAATCAGGCCACAAGTCATTTCAATGCCGCAACAACGGAGATTGGAAGACTCAAGATGACCGAGAATCTTCTATTTCTTCGAGCAGCCAGTCTACAGCGAGACCTAACCGCATCACCTGCTTCATTTGCCACGAACAAGGTCACTACGCATCTGACTGCCCGCAGCGGCAGACTGAGGAGTGGAGCAACGGCGCTGGTACTGCGGGAGCTGGTGCTGCCAAGGAGAAACGAGTGGACGTGTGCATTGTCAATGCGCATTCGGGTTCCCTACGTCACTCTGGTGAGTCGTTTCCTTTCACATACGATCCATGTGCTCATTAGTTAAAGGATCTGTTACAAATTTTTATTGTTGTGAATTTAGAGGTAAGGGTGAACAAATGTAGCCTCGACGAAGCAAATTTTGACTCATCTCATTAACTTGTGGGTACTTCATATTTTATCGGATTCCTGTTTGCGACACAGTATCATGTTTGGACTTGGACGTGAATTATTAGTTTGACTGTACACATGACAGACTGAGACTAGTACCCGCGAACGAGGTTGTTGATTAGGACGACATGTCGATCTTAGGTCGTGGTGTGGTGAGATTTGTACGAAGGTGATGGGGATGGACCATCACGTAGTTTACGGACACTAGATGGAGGTGTCGCAGAGTCACTGGATGGAAGTGGCTAGATGATGTGGATATCGGAAACTGGATGGAAGTTTCCAAGAGTCACTAGATGGAAGTGACTAGACTGGTTTATAGAAACTGGATGGAAGTTTCGCGAGTTGCTAGATAGAGGCAACTAGACCGACTTGACGTGACAGATTATTATTTGATTGTGACTCTAGATTATGTAAAGGATTGTTAACAATTAAATTAAGCACCTCGTTTGCGATGAATGCTTATTCGTCTTTACAGAAATGCGTTGTTTGTTACTTTTGATGTGGATTTATTATGTTCTGTGCGATTTGTTTTCATTAAAGAAAGCCTTAACTGATAAATGAAGTTTTCACTAGCCTTTAAGGTCAGGAACGGCCGAACAAATGACATGTTACTTTGCGGAATTCTCTTTCTTTCCAGAAACCTCACGCGAGGACGCGTGAGTGGTCAAGATGGCCGTATCGGAGATGGAGACGCCGCATTGATTCGTTCGCGGTGCGGTCCGGTCTCCAGCACCATCTATCAGCGAGTTGGAACTATATAGTGGGAAACGTCAAGTAGACAACTGTCACTGTCACTTGGGCATGGTCAAGGCAGAGTGCTACTTAGGTTAGGCTGGGCTGTCAGGCACGGTACTTTTTTGGAGACTTTGGAGCAGAGCACTGGTCCCGTCTGGCCTCTGCCTTGAACTTGCCGCGTTTCTTAATTTGCGAGACTATACAGAGCGAATTGATTGTGAATAACCAATAAACACCTGGACATTACATTGCTTTACTTCATTTGGACTTCGAGGTATGTCTGACGCTCCGGACGGCAGGCCTCGGGACCCTTCCCCGTCATATAGAATATTGTATATCGATATAGAAAAAAGGTAAAAGGTAAAAAGTTTCAATGCATTGTTAGCCGACAACGTGTGATGTTTATTATGTTTGAAAGCTATCGAATATCTATTTTCGATGTCCATTAACAATGCCTAAAAGAGAGTTTTATCGATCTTATTACAGTTTCCATTCAAGTATATAAGCTGTAACTTTTTTATTTTATTCCCAAAAAGTCATGGTAGGCAATTTCCTAGTGTGTGACCACCTTTAGGTACTCAAAGTTGAAAAGTTTTTGCATTTTGAAGAGTGTAATGGGTCAATAAAATGCAGAATTAACAGTTATTAACACTTGCCTTTTACTGAATGATAGTTTTTGTGCATTATCGTTTTAAATAGCACCTTCTGTAAAATCTCTTTACGCTGAGTGTTATTGCTTGTAGTTGATGATAATAATTCTGCATATGTAATTTACAAAACAATATTATATTATGATAAAAATAATAACACGAAAAGCCTATCAAATAAGACCTCCATCGAGCCATACGTGTCGTAAAGATACTCTTTGTTAAATAAAGACGAAATAAATTTGTTTTTTTTTAAAGACATACAACCAATTTGGCGCGGCGGTCGTATGTCCGCCTGCAGGTTCGATTTCTGCCTTGAGACAAATTTTTGTGTGATCTGCAAATATTTGTTATGGGGTTCTGGGTGTTTTCTATGCATACCTAATAAATAATTATGTATGTAATAATTTAATTCAGTTAATTTATTTTCTTTCTAATATATTAATTTTATTGTATGAGTAATCTAGTACCCATTAGCGCTGCTTAGCTTGAGGTTAGATGATGCTGTAAGGATAGTCCAGCATTATTCATTTATTTATATTTAGCATTGGTAAGATATTTGGAAATTAAAAAATAATAATATAATAATAATATTAATATATTGGAATTGAACGCCAAACTCCAGCATCACAGTATCAAATTAGCTTTGGTTAAGTCCGTGCCTGGACCAATTTCTATGTGATTTACGGTCCGTACGATGTAATTACTAAGATTTCGGGCGCCGGACATCGTCGGTTGACCGAGCCACTCAAGTTGGTCTTGCCAACTTAATTTCATTGTCGGACACTAACTTACCTAACTGCTCGGAAACAAACTTAAGGCCAGTTGGGGCAAATCGTTCAATTGCTTGCACTTAAACATTCTCCCTTTGCCATTAAGGTTTGATAAATAAATATTTTGGTATCTTAATCCCTACATGTACCTACATACAAATTGAAGCGAAGAGAAAAACAATTAAAATTTAGTTTCGTATATTATTTTGATCATTATTTATTTTACTATTCTTACTAAAAATTTGACTTTTACTTAAACTGCTTATTCTGAAAGCCATAAGAAATAAAATTATTGAAAGGTATCTGATTTCTGATTACTACAAAGGCGTGCGTGATAAATTTTACTTGAATATGAACTTCCCTAAAAGTATTATTTTCTTCAGAAAGAGTAAAATATAATCTTTAGTTTTTGTGGTGCCAACAGCAAAAGGAATTAATTTTACAGAGATATCAAATCAATTCCATTTGCTGTTTAATCAACGGCAACAGTAATTTCAATTCCATGCGTAACATACTAAAAATAATCAATGCATATTGCCGACATTTAACAGCACGCTTTCTACGATCAAATAAGCCCTTAAATTTGAAATCTGTCTCGGCCATTAGTTCAGATTGACCCCACAAGTGTTGCGTAAATAATTCAGTACGAAACGTACGGTTTGTTCTGAATTAATATTATAGTAGGTAAACTATTTACGTGCGAACTCTCTTACAGTGCCCTACTTACTACATTTTTCTCTTAATCTCTCCTATTTTTATTGCTATCCTATTTATTTTTATCCTATTTATTTTATTTGGATTGCTTTTTATTACGCCATTTATTTAATCACACTAATATTATACATTCGAACATTTGTATGGATCGATGTATGGATGGATATTTGTGACAAAACTAGGAATATAAGTAGTTCAAAGCCTAGAATCAAATTAATTCTACTTTTTATCAATTTCTACGAGGATGAAACCACCTGGCGCAGCTTTACAATAAACAAAAGGGTTCCTTTAACCCTTCAGGTGCAAGGCTATCTATCATCACAAAACAAGATCGCTCTCCCTTGAACCTCAGATTGTACATTTTTCGACGTAACCCGTATGATGGATGACAGGAAATTATCTCATTCCATGCGTGTGCAGCTCAGTCAGGGGGAAAATGATCGGAAATCAACGAATTTCAGATAGAGGTATTGGGTTGATGAACCTCTGAGATTCCTGTACTGTATACAATAATATACATAATATGCATATCGAGTATAACTTTAGTATTAGGTCATAAGATAAAACCTTAAACCTAATATGTATATTTGGAATAGTTGACCTAATACAAGGGTGTGGTAAATAATGTAGAGTAGAATTATGGAAAGCAATAGATAAATTATTGTCTTCTCCATTGTATACGTTTTACCGTTATTTTTGTGTTTTGTCTGATTCACAATATAAAGAATGATTAAAGTCTTTATAAATGTAATACAATAATGATCACACAGCTACTTCAGTTAGTTAATAAAAGTTCATCACTCTGATTAACTAATAAATGATCAAAATCTTTTGTGAAACAGTTCTTTCACTCTCTTAATTAAAATTGACAAGCGATTTAATCACGGATCGTGATAGTTTATCTTTTACTGATGATAACGAGTATATTAAAAATACGAGTTTATTAAAAAGCTAATATTAACGAATGTATGGATGTTTGTTCCTCTTTCAAGCAAAAACTACAAAACGGATCGGGATCAAATTTTGAATAAACGTAGTTTTAGCCGTGGAATAACACGTTATGTTACTTCTTATCCCATGAATCAGTTCACGGGGGATAGAAATAGTCTTGGAAAGTTTCCATAGACATAACGCGGTTATATAATTGCACAGTGACATGGGGTCGCGATACCCTTATTGTTATCGATAACCTTTGCAATAATCTATGTTAAATATAGCCTGTTTATTTCTAGGCCAGTACCTCAAAGCTACGAAGGCTGGTGCTGATGCCGCTTTCTTTGGAAAGCCGGAACTCCAAGTAATCGTTATTCACTCGGCCTTATTGAACATCGCGTGAGATTTTACTACAGTAAATCATAAAAATACCATTTTACACAAATCAATAACTAGTCTGGGGATTAAGATAGGATTTATTTTATGATGAAAGTAATATGTAAAGGCTTTGCATCTACCTGCGGATTTATTCACATTTTAACCTTTTATTCTTATTATTTATGTATTTTATGCTTTTTCTTGGTAAACTTATTTAACAAGTTTTGACTTTTTGAGTTATTTCAAAATATTATGATTTCGAAAACACTGATTATGTTCTCATTTTGGATAAAACAAGCCAACTTATTTATTTTAAGCTAAAATTATAGCTAAACGAGTTTTTTACTTTATGCCAGGAACAACAACTCGTGTATTTTTTCAGTCATTTTGGTGTATCGAGTCCAACACAACTTCTAATATTAATCACAAATATATTCCTTTTTATAATAGAACGTCCAATAAGACAACGGGGATAAATGATAATGGGAAAATGTGGCAATGGGGATATTATTATATGCTAAGCTGATAATGTATCTAGCCAAAGACTCTTAATTCTTCCTACATTAATTTGGTCAAAAATAATAATATTAAAAATATTATGAACGTAAGATATTATGTGGGAGAAAATATTTTGTGTTGTCGCTGTAGAAAAATGTACGAAGCAAGATATAACTTTGATACTGAAAATGTAACATGCACTTTACGACCTCTCTTGAAAGCTTTGCTGCTGACCTAAAAATGTACACGTTTGTCCTAGAGAAAATTTCAAAGAGGGCTTAGAACAAAATGCTAATAATTCTGCTATTTCGAAATCATTTCAAACAAGCAAGTGTAAACATTTTCGCTTTGTCAACAAACCAAGCTGACATACGCAATGGAACTTACAAGAACCGATCTCAAATTTTCTCAACCCTCGCGATAATTCATAAGCCAAGTAATTCCAAAGTTTAAACATTGTATTGACTGCCCGCGCTGCATTATTTGCACTGCCAAGTCTTAAGGTTGTTCTAATCATGTAGCGCGCGAAACCAAATTTATTAAGTGTTATAAACCATGTATTCATAGAAAGCTGAAAATGAATTGCATCAAGCTGAAGACAGTGCGCTATGGTGCTCATTAAGGGAGGCCTATGTCCAGCAGTGGACTAATTTAGGCTGATGATGATAATGATGAATGAATTAAGACAAATTATAATTTCGCTAAAAAAAATACTAAATGACGAAAAGTAACAACGAATTGAAGAAAGTTGTATCATAAAAAATAGTTAACGATTTGTGAGATATTTTAATATTATTAATTTACTAGAATTTTCATTCCTTCTGGAACGCAAAATATATAGTTAGGTATTCATGTACATTCAAAGATTATATTCTGAACGCATTGTCCCACTGCAGGGCAATATAGCCAGAAAGGGATAGAAAATAATAAAAACCAAAAAAAATTGAATCTCGCGAGCAATGTGTTTCGAGCCACCTTAACTAGCAATGTTCGAGTTTCAAACTAAGATTGGCTGGAATCTTTTAATCAAGGATTATTTCGACATTGGTGCTTGTTACTAGTTATTTGTTCGGCTTTTACTGCTTAAGGCGCAAACAGTAGCTGAATGGTCATTTTTGGAGGCTATCTACTCATAGAGGAGTCAACTTTATGAGCTGAAAAAAAAATATGGCTATATTTGACATTTTATCTATAAAGTGAACGTACAAAAATGTTCTACGTGTTCATTTTCCCTGTGAAAAAAATTCACAAAGTTCAGCTGTTTCGGACTTTAAATTTGTATCTACTTCTAAACGACTTAGAATTTTGTACTTTTTTCTTCACCTAAATGTCGGCAAGAACTTTGTCTTCAATTGGTACGTACGATTTTGCGATGCGACGGTTTTTCACCTGGTAAATATTATTTTTCTAGTTTTCCGTAGAATTAGTGGGCGTAAGTAGTCGCGCGGGCGACGGGCGGCAGTGCCTCGCTGGCTGTTGTACGGGGAGGTTGTGCTTGTCTGCCTAGTGCTCGCACACCTTACTCGTCGAATTTATGTTTATAATAATTGATTTTATTTGTTCTCAGTTGTGCGCGCATGGACGCTTTAGACGACCGATGTGGCGCGGTGGGCGAAGGTCCGCCTGCGACGCAGGAGGTTGCGGGTTCGATTCCCGCCTCGGATCAAATTTGTGCACGATCTGTAGAAATTTGTTTCGTTGGTCTGGGTGTTTAATATGTATGATAAAAAAATATATCTATCTTTGTATATATTGTATTAAAAATATTTCAGTTATCTAGTACCCATAACACAAGCTTTGAGTAGCTTACTTTGGGGCTAGATGGTGCTGTGTGGATTGTCCAGCATTTTATTTATTTATTTATTTAGTTTAAATAGTTTGTAAATATATAAGAAAACCGACTGTACATCACCTGTACATAAATATTTATTTTTATCGCGCAAGGACGCTTTTAGTGCTAGCTAAGTTACTTTTATAATACCCTCGCTCGCCCTAAATATGGGTGATTCTACGAAAACTCGTTTTTTGTCTGACTTCTGTGGCACATTTTTTTTTGTTGAAATTGCACATCATGATAGTATATTCTAAATGAAGATTTAATTTTGAAATTTTTGGTAGTGAAGGGAACTTTATTGGCTTTATGGTTACGGAGTTATTCAATTTTAAAAATATGGTGTCCACGGAAATCAGAATTTATATCACCAAAATCAAATATGGATTGGTTTATCAATAAAAATATGTGTTTTCGGTAGTAAGTAGATTATTAAGCTTCTTAAAACTAAGGACCAATTATTTGACGTTTGTAGTTTTAATCAGTTTTTACAAAAACACCTTTAAATCATTACTGTAAATACAAGTAACTTTTTACAAAAATCACACTAATAATGTTTATCTTTGTATTAAAAATATTATAATTATTCATTTTGTATTTATTATAAACTTTTATGCTAAAAAACATCATAAAAACTGTAAAAAAATATTATTGAGATGTTAATGAACCCGCAAAATCCACGGAAATCAGTACCACGGAAATCAAAAATAATAACAAAATCTTAGAAATTTTCTTAATTTGCTGGTTTATTTTACATTGAAATATGCAGTCGAAATTAGGAACACAAAAGGCATGAATTATCATCATTAATAAAACAATAGGATTAGCATAAACAAATTTATAGTCAACATGGTAATCAGAATTTCTAGATACCAAGCCACGGAAAGTGATTACGTACTGAAATAACAGAGTGACGTGGAGACATACACACTTGTTGTACACACCACTGATGGGGCGTGACTGATAGTTTCTTTCGATCTAACAACAATTTACGCAGATGTTAAAGTACAGCATTTATGAATGAATTAGTGCGCACCAGGGGAATCAGAGCTAAACGACGGACGCGAAGTTATCTCGTCGTAACTTGTCAACTAAAGCTTAGTTTTGCGTAGTAATAGCGTCAAATAAGCAAGTAACTATCTGGGTTATTGTGAACCTATGTAAATTAGTACTAGTGTTTTCAGGAAATGATATAAAAATTTATTAACACAGGAACATGAGGTCCGGACGCACCACGGAAGTCAGAATTTCCAAGGATTTTATTTATTTTTACTTATTTAAAATAAGATTCTTAAAAAACTAAAAAAGGCCTCCCCTATTATCTTTGTCTAATCTACTATCATAAAAAAAATCAAAGGGCTAGGGATACTTTTTGTATGATTTTTCGAGCCGGACATGTTTTTTTCCACCCTGGGAGAATCACCCATATACTTTGACTGCTCAGTGTTGTTGTGTGTACGTGTAGGTGAATTATAAAGAAAATCAGTAAGCTCAAGAAGACCAGAGCTCTGAAAGCACAAAAGTTGGTGGAAATAATGTAAGTATACCTAACTACTTCCTTCCTACCTACGTTTATTTTATTTCCCTAATTTTGTGCAATTGCTACTATTAGCAATATTATATAGATTTATCATGTATTTTTATAGGAGATCGAAGAAAAGGCTAATCCATCAGAAAGAAAATATTCAGACCATGGACGGTGAAAATGATGTCAAGTAAGGAACTACAAAGTTTATAATAGTATAGTGGAAGTCTATGGTGTCCGCTTTCCATCGTCCAGCGTAGTACCAGGTAAAAATAAATGAACGAAATTATTATAAGTAAGTAGGTATCTACCTAAATACCTACTTTTTATTTATCTACTACTCATTTATTACATATCTTATACTATTATTCATGTACTGAGCAACTTGAAACTGAAGAGGAAATGCCAAGTATGCTAGAGGTAAAATATCCAGTAAGTACTTAGGACCTAGCTAATATTAGTAGTATGCTGGGATGTAATAAAATATGTTTCATCAGAATTCTAGTATGGTACCTACACTTCGTGAATAGGCAGCCGAGCAGACTGAAAGCTAATAAGTAAATACCTGTAGATACTTAGTCACAACGATTTATGTCTCTCCGAAGTGAGACACTAGTAGAGGACTCGATCCCGGTCTTTATTTTCAATCCCGGGATTTTGGGATTTGTGAAAGGCGATCCCGGGATCCCGGGATTATCCCGGGATCTTAGACAGGTAAAGAAAATCGAAGTAATATATGAAAATCAACTTTTATTTACTTTCAAAAACAAAGTAAAAATCAATAAAAACCACAATTATTATTTTTTTTCAAATAATTAATACTATAATATAATTTTTTTTTATTCTACTTTTTTACGGTAGGTGATATAAAATACTAATTTAAATAACCACATAATGGTGACGTCATCAGCAGTGATCGGATATTCAGGCGTTTATTTATCAAAACTTTGAGTGACGACAGAAATCAGAAATCAATATCTTTATTTCTTTAGGCTTACAAAATAAGCACTTAGACAAGTCAAATTTAATACTATAGGTACATAATTATCAAAATAATATAAAAAATAATGTGATAATTGATTTTCAGTTCGCCTCACTTTTTTGTCCACTAGTGGAGGAGGCGAAATAGAAACCACTAGCATGTGTATAACTTATGTGTCTAAAACATGTTTGCCTTATAAATAATTACATACTATTGTCGATGTGGAACTGAGCGACATCTGGCCAAGCACTAACGTCATTGATGTAATCATTTATGGAGTAATATGCCTTCTTGATAAGATTTAGTTTTATGTACTGTTTAAATCTACGAATAAAAAGTTCAGTTGCTTCAGATGGAAGCTTATTATAGAAGCGCACACAATTACCTATAAATGATTTCCCCAGTTTTCGTAATTTAAATGAAGGGATGTGTAGTTTGTCCTTATTTCTTGTATTTCTATTGTGAACATCACAATTTTTCAAAAAGTTACTCTAGTTTTTGTGTGTATACTTTAAATTTTCATAAATATATTGCGAAATTACAGTTAGAATATTTATTTCTTTAAATAATACCCTCAAGGAGTCACGTGGCTTTAATTTATAAATTGCACGCACCGCCCTTTTTCGAAGTACAAAGATAGTCTCAATATCAGCTGCCTATCCCCACAGCAAAATACCATAAGACATAATACTATGGAAGTAACTATAATAAACTAACCTAGCTGTGTCCTGATCAGTGAGATGTCTAATTGTTCTCACTGCATAGGCTGCTGAACTAAGCCTACCCGCGAGAGCATCAATTTGCGGTAGCCATTGAAGAGATGAATCAATATGGAACCCCAAGAACATAGTAGAGTCTACGAAGTGAACAATCTTATTATTTAACATGATTTGAGTTGGGATTTCTCTAACATTTGGTATCATGAATTTTATACATTTTGTTTTTTTAGCATTAAGTAAGAGGTTATTGGCGGGAAACCAATTTGTATTTGTGAAAGCGAATTATTTACATCGTCATAATTATATTTATTTCTGTTTACTTTAAAAATTAGTAATGTATCATCAGCAAATAAGACTATATCACAAAGATCTTTTGCTAGAAAGGGGAAAAATAAAAAAGGACCTAATATTGAATCTTGGGGTACGCCTAATTCAATATTTGAGCCCGTAGATCTTTCTTTACCAACATCTACTTTTTGAACTCTATCAGATAAATATGATTTCATAAGATCCAGAGCCTTTTTCTTAATTCCATAATGTTTTAATTTCTCAATTAATGTACTATGATCCACACAGTCAAAAGCCTAAGAAAGGTCACAGAATACACCAATAGCGTTTTTGGCTTAATCCCAGGCCTCTATATGCCTTAATAGAACTGTACCAGCATCCGTTGTCGATCTACCCTTGGAGAAGCCAAGTTGGTTTTCATGAAATAACCTATTAAGGTTGAAGTGAAATTTTAAATCATTTATTAAAAATAGATTAGTTGATAAAAGTTATTACACATTAGACGAAGCTTTTGCTGATAAAAATATATTTTTGTTGGATGGTTGACATGTAATTAACGGTTAACTCTTAATTTTCTCTTTACATTTTGACAATGCTATTGCAGCTACCTGATATTATTATTATTATTTTTTATTGTTTTTCTATAATTTTATGCTTGTGATTTTAAATTGTAATCAATATGTATAAATTTTTGACTTGACTAAGTGCTTGTTGTGAGCCCATGGTATTAATAAAATAAATTGAATTGAATTGAATTGAAGTGAGAGGTTAACTGGGTAAGAATAATTTTTTCAAAAACTTTACTCATTGCAGGAAGTATTGAAATCGGTCTGTAATTGGCCGGATCAGTGTGGCTTCCAGATTTATAAAGAGGAACCTGAGGAACTAACTTACTATATTTCATGAGATCAGGAAAAATTCCTGCGTCGACACAGCTGTTGAAAATATAGGCCAAACAAGGAGCCATTTCCTTAATAATTGAACTTAATACTTTGGTGGATATACCCCAGAGATCCTCAGTATTTTTAATGTTAATTGACTTAAAGGTTTTCACTACATAATCAGCATTTACATAACTAAAGTTAAAGCTCTCATTACATTTAGCAAATGAAGGTTCTAAAAATTTAACAGCCATTGATGCTGAGGAGTTTAGAGACTGGGTAACAACTTTAGGAATAGTAGAAAAGAATGCATCAAAAGCATTGGCAATATCTTTATCATGTATAAGAATTGAATTATTAATTTTTAACCTTATTTCCTTATAACGTGGCTTTGATTTACCTGTCTCGTTATTTATTAGTCTCCATGTTGCTTTTACTTTATTAGATGATTTTATTATAATATTCTTTAAAAACATGCATTTTGCTGTGTTGCAGACTTTCTGAAATGTTTAAGAATAATTGGTTACATACAATAGAAACGCAGAATCAAGTAACATAGTTTCTCGAGAAGCATAAAGGTCATATAGTCTATTCCTACTTCTATAAATACCCGGAGTAGCCCAATCAATAAACTCGACCCTTTCTCTCACTGTGCATGTTTTAAGTTTGAATACTTAACTGTGTTCCTTGTGTATGACATTCAAACGTTTGGAAAATAATTCATTGGGGTCATCAGAAAAAGGTATGGCTGTTAGTTCCACTCTACTTTGAAAATTCTTAATACGGTTCTCTGTTATTGGCCTGCAGCTATATTTTTCTACAATATTTCTATCATCATAGCTAAAATTAACACTTTGACCATAATGGTCTGATTGGAAGTGCCTAATTACTGCTTTGCTGGTTGGAGTTTGACTGCAGTAAATATTATCTAAACAGGTGGCAGATGTTTGAGTTACCCTAGTGGGATCATTAAAAATATGTTGTAAACTAAAGCACTTGAATAAGTTAAGCAATCTGTCGGCGAGGGGATTTGCTAAAATATCTATATTAAAGTCGCCACAAACAATAAGATCCTTCCTACAAGTAAATACTTCAGCAAAACTTCTTCCATAGTACATTCTAAAGCAACCTGATCTGCGTCAGGAGGGCGGTATACACACACAATGATATGTCACTCCAGTTCCTCACAAGAAAGTTCAATAGTCCTCTCAATAGTGAGTTTTACAATATCTTTTCTTTCTTTACATTTAAGACTATTTTTACTAAAATCAGAGAGCCACCACGTATTGCAGCTTTTCTTTTATATGAACTTACAACGACACGTTCTTTTATATGACACAACACAAAAAAAATATTTTTCCTAACAAAATACACAACAGATTAAAGTGACATAATAATATTTTTTTTTTATAGAAATTGCTTGAATTTTATAATTCGTGCTCATCGGGATTCCTTTAAAAGTTGGTTTTAAAAGCTCCTAGTTATTCGCCCCAACTTTGGGATTTGAAAAATATCCGATCACTAATTTATCAGTCAATAAAAACAAAATTAAATGATGGTACGTATTATGAATGGATAGATGGATGGGTAGGTTGATAGATGGATGGATGTTTGTTACTCTTTCACGCAAAAACTGCTGAATGGATCTGGATGAAATTTGGCACAGAGATAGACTATAAGCTGGAATAAGAAATAGCCTTTATTTTATCCCGAAAATCCCACGGGAAAGGGAATTACGAATAATCAAATAATCAAATAATCAATATCTTTATTTCTTTAGGCTTACAAAATAAGCACTTAGACAAGTCAAATTTAATTTAATTCGCCTCAATTTTTTGTCCACTAGTGGAAGAGGCGAAATAGAAACCACTAGCATGTGTATAACTTATGTGTCTAATACATGTTTGCCTTATAAATAATTACATACTATTGTCGATGTGGAACTGAGCGACATCTGGCCAAGCACTAACGTCATTGATGTAATCATTTATGGAGTAATATGCCTTCTTGATAAGATTTAGTTTTATGTACTGTTTAAATCTACGAATAGAAAGTTCAGTTGCTTCAGATGGAAGCTTATTATAGAAGCGAACACAATTACCCATAAATGATTTCCCCAGTTTTTGTAATCTAAATGAAGGGATGTGTAGTTTGTCCTTGTTTCTTGTATTTCTATTGTGAACATCACAATTTTTCAAAAAGTTACTCTTGTTTTTGTGTGTATACATTAAATTTTCATAAATATATTGCGAAATTACAGTTAGAATATTTATTTCTTTAAATAATTCCCTCAAGGAGTCACGTGGCTTTAATTTATAAATTGCACGCACCGCCCTTTTTTGAAGAACAAAGATAGTCTGAATATCAGCTGCCTGTCCCCATAGCAAAATACCATAAGACATAATACTATGGAAGTAACTATAATAAACTAACCTAGCTGTGTCCTGATCAGTGAGATGTCTAATTGTTCTCACTGCATAAGCTGCTGAACTAAGCCTACCCGCGAGAGCATCAATTTGCGGTTGCCATTGAAGAGATGAATCAATATGCAACCCCAAGAACACAGTAGAGTCTACGAAGTGAACAATCTCATTATTTAACATGATTTGAGTTGGGCGTTCTCTAACATTTGGTAACATGAATTTTATACATTTTGTTTTTTTAGCATTAAGTAAGAGGTTATTGGCGGTAAACCAATTTAGTATTTGTGAAAGCGAATTATTTACATCGTCATAATTATATTTATTTCTGTCTACTTTAAAAATTAGTGATGTATCATCAGCAAATAAGACTATATCACAAAGATCTTTTGCTAGAAAGGGGAGATCATTTACATATACTAAAAATAAAAAGGGACCTAATATTGAACCTTGGGGTACGCCTAATTCAATATTTGAGCCCGTAGATCTTTCTTTACCAACATCTACTTTTTGAACTCTATCAGATAAATATGATTTCATAAGATCCAGAGCCTTTTTCTTAATTCCATAATGTTTTAGTTTCTCAATTAATGTACTATGATCCACACAGTCAAAAGCCTTAGAAAGGTCACAGAATACACCAATAGCGTTTTTGGCTTTATCCCAGGCCTCCAATATATGCCTTAATAGAACTGTACCAGCATCGGTTGTTGATCTACCCTTGGTGAAGCCGAATTGGTTTTCATGGAATAACCTATTAAGGTTGAAGTGAGAAGTCAACTGGATGAGAATAATTTTTTCAAAAATTTTACTCATAGCAGGAAGTATTGAAATTGGTCTGTAGTTGGCCGGATCAGTGTGACTACCAGATTTATAAAGAGGAACCAGCTTACTATATTTCATGAGATCAGGAAAAATTCCTGCGTCGACACAGCTATTGAAAATATAGGCCAAACAAGGAGCCATTTCCTTAATAATTGAACTTAATACTTTCGTGGATATACCCCAGAGATCCTCAGTGTTTTTAATGTTAATTGACTTAAAGGTTTTCACTACATAATCAGCATTTACATAACTAAAGTTAAAGCTCTCATTACATTTAGCAACAGAAGATTCTAAAAATTTAACAGCCATTGATGCTGAGGAGTTTAGAGACTGGGTAACAATTTTAGGAATTGCAGAAAAGAATGCATCAAAAGCATCGGCAACATCTTTTTCATGTATAAGAATTGAATTATTAATTTTTAACCTTATTTCCTTATAACGTGGCTTTGATTTACCTGTTTCGTTATTTATTAGCCTCCATGTTGCTTTTATTTTATTAGATGATTTTATTATTACATTCTTTAAAAATAGACATTTTGCTGTGTTGCAAACTTTCTTAAATGTTTTAGAATAGTTGGTTACATACAATAGAAACGCAGGATCGTGTAACATAGTTTCTCGAGAAGCATAAAGGTCATATAGTTTATTCCTACTTCTATAAATACCCGGAGTGGCCCAATCAATAAACCCGACCCTGTCTCTCACTGTGCAAGTTTTAAGTTTGAATACTTCACTGTGTTCCCTGTGTATGACATTCAAAAGTTTGGAAAATAATTCATTGGGGTCATCAGAACAAGGTATACTTGATAATGTGAGTTCAACTCTACCTTGAAAATTCTTAATACGGTTCTCTGTTATTGGCCTGTAGGTATATTTTTCTACATTATTTCTATCATTATAGCTAAAATTAACACTTTGACCATAATGGTCTGATTGGAAATGCCTAACTACTGCTTTGCTGGTTGGAGTTTGACTGCAGTAAATATTATCTAAGCAGGTGGCAGATGTTTGGGTTACCCTAGTGGGATCGTTAAAAAGATGTTGTAAACTAAAGCACTTGAATAAATTAAGCAATCTGTCGGCGAGGGGATTTGCTAAAATGTCTATATTAAAGTCGCCGCAAACAATGATATCCTTCCTACATGTAAATATCTTCAGTAAAACTTCTTCCATAGTACATTCAAAAGCAACCTGATCTGCGTTAGGAGGGCGGTATACACACACTATGATATGTCGCTCCAGTTCCACACAAGAAAGTTCAATAGTTCTCTCAATAGTGAGTTTTACAATATCTTTTCTTTCTTTACATTTAAGACTATTTTTTACTAAAATCAGAGAGCCACCACGTATTGCAGCTTTTCTTTTATATGAACTTACAAAACAATAGTTATTATAAAAGGGAAGTAACTGATTCTTTACAATCCAGTGTTCTGTTATACACATAACATCTACATTAAAGTGGTTCAAAAATAATTCTAATTCTAGGACTTTGCTGGGTAAGCCTTGTATATTCTGATGGACTATATGAAATATGGCTTTTTGCTTTCCCATTGTCGTCGCGGTCAGTTTAAATTTGTGTTTATTGACGCTGTAGCTTTAATGCCCTCATTAGTACTATTACTAACTACATGTACAGGCTCGTCAGGTAACTGCGTTATACTATTTATAACGGGATCAAAAATATTATATGCTAACAATTTAGCAATTTTCGTTTTACATTGATTATTAAGGTCCATTGTGTCCCTAGTCAAAAAAGCTTTACTAATAAACATATTAGTCTCAAAATACAATACATCATTATGACGACATGTCATGTTGTAAATTAGTAAGTTATTTTTGAATAAAATATCATTTTGTTTTGTTGTCAGTGATTTGGAGTAGGGGAAGGAACAAATTATTAGTTTCTCCAGTCCGTTCTGTACCTTTTCCAAAAGTACTTCTACAAGCCTAATCTAAGTAAAATCGCGAGTACTCCAAATACTAATCATGCGCAGACGAAGTCGCGGGCACCAGCTAGTTTGGTAATAAAAAGAGCTTTTACTGATAAAAAAAGTTAGGAATAACCATTACAGTTTTTTTAAATCATAATTTAAAAAGAAAACTAAACCGATGTTAACCGAATGTTTCTTTTTGTTATTTTTAAAGAACTTGGTATAATTTTTATTTTATAATTTATGATAATTACATTTACGCGCCTAATTTTTGTTATTTTTAACAATTTTTCTCATTCCCGAAAATCCCGGGATTTGTAAAAAATAATCCCAAAAATCCCGGGATTTGAAAAATAATCCCGAAATTTTCGGGATCGAAAATCGACCAGGATCCCGGAATCTCGGGATTCAGGATCGAATCCTCTAGACAGTAGGTACATCACTCATTTTACTCCGATCCGATCCAAGAATATTTAGGAACTGCACTGCCTGCAGCTAAGTTCGAAAAAAGTTCTCACTCAATCTCACATCGATAGAGTATGGATATGTGAATTCTGTAATAGTTTCTTACGTGAACGTGTACTTTCTGAAATGAAATGGGAATGGGGTTCGAAATGCAAAGGAAACTGGGTAACGGTACATCGCCTTTTTTGTCATCTTGTAGATATCGAGTTAGGTATTTGGTAAAAACAGATAGGATTACGATCCAAATTTACAATGCGATGCAAAATGTGCAGGTCAAAATTTTATGTCGATAACGATCCTCCATATATTGACATGTAAATTTGTAATGTAATGTAAATAAATGAAATGTAAATAGAGAATATAAAGACTAATCTTAGTGCTTATTTTGTAAACCTAAACAAATAAAGATATTATTTACTAATTTCCGTAATTTTTTTGACTTGTTCCATTATGCCCTTTCTCCTGTAGATCAGAAATTTATTGGATCAAATCATTCTACCTGAATTATGAGTACCTACCTATTCGTTGATATCCTACTAACATTCATTTTAGATAAGAGAAGTTTGTGTGAATGTTTGTTACCTTTACCCTGGCTTTACCACGTAGGTAGGTAATCTATCTATCATTATCTTCGTAACTACTAAATAGATTTGAATAAACTATTGAATGATTGGAATATTCCACTTATTATATATTATCCACATCAACTAATTTTATTGGTGGATGAAAATTTCAAGTAGTTAGGTAGTCTACAGACTACTTTTGATGGATGGTCTATCTAGCTACAACGCGGATAGCAGCTAGTAATACCATCAACCCAAGAGTCATATTACATAACTACCTAAGTATAGCGAGTTCTGTTCCCAGATTAGGTTACTTACCATCGTGGTTCGTGATACCAATAAACCCGAAGACTAGGACAAGACTAGACTAGAAGACCAGAAACAAATATTTGCAGATATTGTAAAAAATATCTAGGAGTGGGAATCGAATACGCATTTCTTGCGTCCTGCCATTCGTTTACCAAGCCGCCCGCCGCACCCGCGCTGTCACGAATATTTTCCTTTTTTCGGTTTATGCGCGAAGACTATTTCTCAGCGCGACGACAGCGGGTCTGCCCGGAATGTGGGGAAGGTGCGGGGCTAAATGGTAGCCGCGCCCATTCTCTCAAGGGCATCGGCTCTAGTTTGCGCCTTAAGTTTTTATTAGCTATAACTACAGCAACTTCGTTCGGAATAAATGTATTATTTGTTTAATAGTCTTTAAACGTGCTGGCTGATGCAATCCGGATCGATGAATGAAACTTGACGAACGAGCATTGAGCACTGATAGACCGACACTCGTCACAGAAAGAGATAGTTTTTAAAAAGAGAAAAGGAATGATTTGTTAGAGAGAATGGAAGATGATCGGGGAAACGGATACGGGAAAAGCTTCGGGGCGTAGACCAGTCGGCCGCCCTAGGTATCGCTAGATTGACGTAGTGGAAGCCGATCTCCGCGAACTCGACGCTTATAGCTGGCGAGAGACAGCTCAGAACCGAGACGCCTGGAGAAGTCTTGTATCGGAGGCCAAGATCCACTTTGGGTCGCTGAGCCACAGGAGTAGTAGTGAGTAGTAATAATTTGTTACGGTTGAATCAAAAGAGGTTAAATAGTTTGGGACCGTTTTCGAACATGCGCGGTCGCTGACTGACAATTATGGCAAAAAAATATACCTAGCATAAGAAAAACAAAATCTCATTTAAACGATGCAATGAAGACTCAGTTATATGTACATACTATATTGCGGCTTTCTTTACAGTTAATCCTTTAATAGGTAGACTGATTTTAAACATTGCACATTTTAAATGGAAAACTCTTGAATAGTTTACGAAACTGCAAAGTTCATCGCGACATACCTACGTATAAAATAAAGTTCACCGCACATTTAAACGAGCGCTTTCGGAGATAAATAATCGAATATGCATTTTGCGGGTCACTGACTATAATGAGTAAACATAACCGTTGGCCACTGAAATGATAAATCAGTTAACAGTAAAAAGTCCGATGGACGCGTTGGTTTTTTCGAACGTTTAAACAAGTTGAGACAAAAGTCAATATCCTTATTTTCATTATTGCTGTTTTCTATAAGGAACATTATTATCGGTAATGTATACAAATGAGACAAATACATTTTCGCTAGTAATGTTTCTAGAAATACGAAGTTGCTCTTGGTGGCCACCAAAGTCTGTTTTTGTATCTTTTCCTAAGATAAACAAAATGAAACTACTACAGATTCATTAAAAAAGCATAAGTTAGGTAACAAACTGAACGTGTGAATTTTGGAAATTACTTTGTTTAACGTAATCACTATATCACTACCATGTGTCCCTTTGAATGCTTAAATCTTTAAAACTACGCAACGGATTTTGAAGCAGTTTTTTTAATAGATAGAGTGATTCAAGAGGAAGGTTTATAAGTATAATACAACCGTGTGAAGCCGGGCGGGTCGCTAGTATAGAATAAAACAAAGCTGCTTTTTTTGTCCCTATTTCCCTATGTCCATTTGACTACTTAAAACTTTAAAGACAAGCAACGGATTTTGATGCGTTTTTTTAATAGATAAAGTGATTCAAGAGGAAGGTTTATACGTATAATAAAACCGTAAGAAAGCCGGGGCGGGTCGCTAGTATAGTATAAAACAAAGCCGCTTTTTCTGTCCCTATTTCCCTATGTCCCTTTGACTGCATAAAACTTTAAAACTACGCAACGGATTTTGATGCGTTTTTTTAATAGATAGAGTGATTCAATAGTTTTATACGTATAATAAGGTTTATACGTATAATAAAACCATGCGAAGCCGGGGCGGGTCGCTACTTACATAATAAAATAAGTGGTGACAGCTCTTGAAGACGTCGCACTATGTGGTGGGCCCAGATTTTTCAGATTCCATCAAACCTTTGTTCAGCCTATATGGATGGTGATGCAGCATGAGCCTCCACAGTATCCGCCGCAGCATCTGCCACAGCATCCACAAACATTTTTACAGTGTTATATTTCGACCACCATTTGGTTGGGAGAGGTATGTCTAGTATAGTATTGTACGTAAATGTGAACGTAAAACGGGAAGCCGTTTTATGTTTGAATTTACTTCAATTCTAAAAACACTAGACCATAATGTTCGCAGAGCAGTGCTGATAGTGTATTTTTAGTTTGATTAGTATAATATATAAATTTTTTTGTAATGACTTCGTCAAACAGATGAATCTCAGTAACTATGGATCTATTCTGTTTTTTCAAGTCCAATAACTAATTTAATTTTCGAATTTTAATAGCATCATCATCACCATCAGCTTTTATCAGTCCATTGCTGGACAGGCCTCCCGTAATGAGATGATTATATTATATTATTTAATAGCATGGATATGGATTATTTCGCAAATAATCTATTATGTAAGAGTTTAAAAATGTCTTAAATCTATTATAAATTTATCCGTGTCCATATACTTATATAGCTATCCATAAGCTATAGAGACCGGTGTACTCTTTCAAGAATTTAATGACATGAGAGTATTCAGTTTTATATATCAGCGTTTCAAAGTTAAATCGTAAAGGCTTTTAAACGAATTGATTTATCTTTGGTTTTCATTCACCAAGACACATAAAAATTACCAATAATGTAATTTATTCAGTGAGTTTTATTGGCGTAGCATTTATATTACTGTGCGATGACTTATGCCTTACTTGGGTACCTTCCACAAGTCTTGTACTTGATCATGACATAGATTCTGCAAATCCTTCTGCGTAACCTGTTCGTCCGTATAAACGCAAATAACTACTTACCTATAATCTTCAATGCCTACCATATTCATATGAATTAATAAAGTACCTACTGTTTTCGCTACTTAAAACAAAACTGTCGACAGATTATTGCCAACAAATAAACTTTCTTGCAAATTATACATTAAGGTGATCCGAGTTCCATACGTTTGTATTTTCCCAAATATGAGCGATGTGGACATAATTTAACAAATAAATAACTGTTTTTGGCTTTGTTATTGGTCATTATTTGCGGCAAATTGTGTTTGATTCATGAAAACACTCGGTATAATTAGAAATAACGTGAAAATTTTAGGCCATTTTTATCAATGTGTGAGTGAACACGGATAATGTTGTACGCCCGCTTACTTGAACTTGTGAGTGTGACGGCGGCGACGGAATCGCCATCTCTGTGCTATCTAAAGAATCATCTAATAATACCATAGTCTACCGTTCTCAAAGGGTTTTTCCATCGTCCAAGTATTTATTCCCTTCTATTTTTGTTGCATGTCAAATAAGATCTAGGAAGCCTACGTGCCGTTCCCATGACAACAATAAATGACACTATGTAAACAGATAAAATGTTTGCTTATAGATACCAGTTTAGAGAGTTTTACGCTGGGGCCACACTACCTTACCGTCTACCGGGCTGTTACCGCAATAATTATGACATTAAATTACCGTTTAAATTACTGCATGAACTGGTGTGGTTACACTAGAGTTTACCTAGATATGTCAATAAATAAGGCGGTAAAAATATCACGTGCGTCGCCGCGCCGGTGAGCTCATATTGCACACTGGACAAACGGTAGTGGCCACAAACGCATTAATTACTGCGGTAATCTTCTTTGATGTGCGAAACAAGACCGCCGCCGGAGCTATTGCCTACCGCCATTTGCCATATTGATTGGCATTGTAAAATTATGGCCATAAATCGTGGTTACACCTAGGTGTTGTATAACTTATGGCAATAATTATCGGCATATCACGATAGTGTGGCCCCAGCATTAGACGTGTCAGAGTGTATGCAAAGCATTTCGCTCATTCATCAGCGACGACCGATGTGGCGCAGTGGGCGAAGGTCCGCCTGCGACCGGTTGCGGGTTCAATTCCCGTGTCGGAAAAAAATTGTGTACAATCTGCAGAAATTTGTTCCGTTGGTCTGGGTGTTTTCTATGTATTTAGAAAAAAAATATCTATCTATGTAATGTATTGTATTAAGTTTATCAGTCAACTAGTACCCATAATACAAGCTTTGCTCAACTTGGGGCTAGATGATGCTGTGTGGACTGTCCGGAATTATATATTTTTTTTTATTTTATTGGACTAATCGTCACTTTTTACAGGAGCCAAAACAAAATTTTGAACATGATTTTTTTGAAAAAATGTTTTTCTTTCATTCATCACATTCATCATTGTTTTCGTAATTTTTTGCTCTATTTTAAAATAATGGTCGCTGTTATATCTATCACCCAACTTGATAAAAACTACAAAAGCCCTTTTTGCATTCAAATTTTGAAGCAAAGTTAAGATAATAATCCCAATAAAAAGAAATAAATATTGAAATGAAATGTTTTCAAAAGAAGATATACCTACTTTATGAGAAATAAAACATTTTCTAAATTTTTTGAAATGTGGCCGTTTTGCATTCAATGAGCGATTTGTAAAAATGCCTGAACATTAGCTGGCGTAAAGAGCTAAAATAAAATAAAAATCAGTTGGTGTTGATAGTACATAATTGTTTCATTTTATTTTTGTCATACCGTTAGAAACGAGGTCAGGACCCTTTGTGGGATGTACGCAGAACAGTCTACCAAAGTTTTATATTACAATAAAATAGACTTAGGAAGGCTTACAATAAGTAATTTATGACAAACATGAATTTGTTTGTACTAGGTCTATGACATTGTTCAAAACATAAAGAATAAAAATGATAAAAATCAAAAATTTTGGTAGTGTTGAAGGGATTCGAGCCCGTACTAACGGGATGTATCAAAATTTTGTGGATATTTTATCATCAAAAAGCAAAAAGTAAATCAAATTTTCAGTGGTTTCGAACCCAGGTACGACTATACATCGTCGCACCCACCCGACTGTTCGAACCGCTAGTCCAACGTGACTTATTGAAATACGGTGAAAATTTGTATTACTTTTAATCTATTATAAGTGGTCGTAAAATCGGAGCTAAAATACCTAAGTACACAAAGAACAGAGTCAAAAAAAGTGGAGACTTCCTTACGCCAACAATTTTATTGTAATTTTATTATAATATTGGAACAACTTTCACAGTGAGTACATTTAAAATTAATGATTGTTATTGTGAACTCATTCAAATTATTTGTCAATTCCAATGATTTAACGAAATTAATAAATAGTGTGAAAAGTATTTTTTTTACCTATAATTTGTAAGATATTCCTTAGCTTATAAGCTAGTTTGTAAATAACATTACCATCTGCGCCTTTTTACTTAAATTGTTCAAAACGATAAAAGAAAATTACCTCCAATTTTTTTTTAAATGTAAATAGAGCCTGTTTTTATTCTTAAAAAAAACAAGAGTCGAAAATTAGTTCGTTAACTAGTGGTTTTATTGAATTAATTTTAGATGTAATTTAGTTATGTCCCGAAAACGGAACTATTGGTCCGAAAAATATTTAGTCCTAAGGCGTCTCCAATTATCTCTGTTATTTTTCGAACAGTAGTTATTTTAGTTCCACTGAATTTATAGGGTTTGCCTGTGTGAGTGACTCGTAGCGGCCGATCACTCACACGGGCAAGATCTTTTTTTGTGTGAGTGACTCGTAGCGGCCGATCACTCACACAGGCAAAATCTTTTTTGCTCTTCCCAAATACAAGCTCCATAGATGCTTTCAACACTTGAAAAATTGCTTGGTACATAAAAAACAACATCCCATTTGCGGCAAATATATTACAATTAAACAATTATGCACAATTTAATAAGAAAATAGTGAAAAACTTCAACATAGAAAATCAGCGCCATCTTATAGCGGAGCTATGCTTAGTCCTGGACCAGAAACAACCTTAATTCCCGATATCACACGGTTTTTATAAAGTTTTCACGTCCACGCTTCCAAAGTCATTTAAAGTAGGGAAAGTTTTATGGAAATTCAATTCAATTCAATTCAATTTTCTTTATTTCGGTTATTCACCATAATTTTTATAATTTTTAAGGAAATAAAGCACTCTTTTTTTTTAACTAGACTTATTTAAGGTACTTATCATCATCATCATCATCAACCTATATTAGTCCACTGCTGGACATAGGCCTCCCCCAATGAGCGCCATTGCGCCCTGTCTTCAGCTTGACGCATCCAGCATCTGCCAGCAGTCTTTCGCAGATCGTCATCCCACCTGGCCGGAGGGCGTCCTACGCTACGTTTACCGAGTCGCGGTCTCAACTCAAGAACACGTTTACCCCAACGGTTGTCGGTTCTTCGCGAGATATGGCCGGCCCATTGCCACTTCAGCTTGCTAATTCTTTGAGCTATGTCGATAACTTTGGTTCTCTGTCGGATGTATTCGTTACGAATTCTATCCTTCAGAGAGACTCCGAGCATAGCTCTTTCCATAGCTCGCTGGGCGACTTTGAACTGGTGGACCAGCCTTACCGTGAGTGTCCACGTCTCTGCTCCGTAGGTCATTACGGGTAGGACGCACTGATTGAAAACTTTCGTTTTCAAACATTGCGGTATGGATGAACAGAAGACTTGACGTAGTTTCCCAAATGCTGCCCAGCCTAGCTGGATCCTCCTCTTGGCCTCCTTCTCAAAATTGTTTTTACCTAGCTGTACAATCTGCCCAAGGTAAGTATACTCGGAAACAATTTCAAGAAGGTGGCCATCAACGACTATCGGTCCCGGAACAATGTGGCCATTGATCATGACTTTGGTTTTATCCAAATTCATGCCAAGACCGATACATCGCGAGGCTGAAGCTAGGCCGTCCAGCATGTGGGTCAGCTCCTCTAGCGACTCCGCCATTACGACTATGTCATCAGCGAATCGAAGGTGTGAGATGTAATCGCCGTTTATGTTAATGCCCTTACCTTTCCAGTCCAGCGTCTTAAACATATCTTCCAATGCGCTCGTGAACAGTTTCGGGGATATGACATCCCCCTGTCTCACTCCTCTGCGCAATTGGATAGGTTTAGACTGCTGGTCCTGTACTTGGACACTCATAGTGGCAGCTTCATAGAGACACCTCAGCACTTCGATGTAACGATAGTCTACTTGGCATCGCTGTAAGGATTCCAGAACAGCCCAGGTTTCAACGGAGTCAAAGGCTTTCTCATAGTCCACAAAAGCGAGACACAGGGGCTGATTATACTCTTCGGACTTCTGTATAATCTGCCTCACTGTGTGTATGTGGTCTATGGTGCCATATCCTCCGCGGAACCCGGCCTGTTCCGGTGGCTGGAACTCGTCAAGTCTCCTGGCGAGACGATTCGTGATCACTCGTGAGAACAGCTTATAGATGTGGCTCAGGAGTGTGATGGGTCTGTAATTTTTAAGGAGAGTTTTATCACCCTTCTTAAAAAAGAGCACCACCAAACTCCTGCTCCACATCTTAGGAGTTCTCCCACTGTGGAGGACGGTATTGAAGAGGTGTTGTAGCTCCTGTATAACGGAGGCTCCTCCTGCCTTCAGAAGCTCTGAAGTTATACCGTCCTCACCGGGGGCTTTTCCATTTTTAAGCTGCCTCAAAGCTAACACGATTTCGTCTTGACTGATGTCTGGCAGTTCGTCGGTGTAGTGGCGTGTCAGGGTGGCTCTAGAATCAAGGTCGTGACATTTAAGGTACTTACCCTTAGGAATAATATTATAGGACTATCAAAATCTTTTTCCATACAAAAGTGAAATCATCCAAATCGAGAAACATTTTGCAAACTTTCGAAAAATATCAATAGAATCTAAAAAACCCAGCTGAATCAAGGAACATATATACCCTAGGGATCATCTATTTGGAAGTAAGTTAAAAACACGCCTCAATGTCAAATTGACAGCCATTTCACAGCCTAATCACACAATCTTAGAAGCTGTTTACCGAAAGCATTTTCGTGTATTACTTAACAAAACAAACAACGTATTTATTGATAGACAGGGAGACAGACGTCTCCAAACACGAAGCCATTATGGCTAAGTCTCTAATACTGTATGTTTACATTGGGTTAGAAAAGTTAGTTTCAATCCCGCATGGAAGAAAAAGCAGAGAAAAGTGCAATATGAGACTCTTTGTAAAATAGGAAAGGAAAATAGCGGTCAAAAATAGAAAATCAGTAAATCTATGAACGCATACAATCTTTTTCTCTCAATATTCCAAGACTAGAACAGGTTATATAGTTACCTAATAATTATTCCTATAAACATTAAATAAACAAATAAAATAAATGTTTTGATTTAGGTAGCTATATGTAAGTTTCATATATATATATATAAGTTTCATATATGAGACACAATATTATTCGAGTAAAACTTTTTAATTTTTCACGAATTGTTAACATTTAACGATTATTTATTGGGTATTTATCGCGTACCTTGTGTATATTTCCCCTGCGTTTGCATCGCGTTACAGCGGTTCATAAAATACGATTATTTATCGTTATTATAATAGTCTAGAGTTTAAAAAGATACACTTCATTCTAAAATTGGCTACGTTAAGCCACAAAAAGGTCGGTTCCAAGGGTCAGATCCCATGTTAATACTCGGAACAGGTATATATGTAGGTACCTATCATGAGATCATCAAAACATCAATGATGCATATCCCAGAATACTGGTACTTTTTGTGAAGCCTTAGACCGTTGTGAAAAAACCTTTTTAAAGCCAAACATAATCTGAGTTATCTTTTTCGAAAGAAGAGTGTGAGGTACCCTACAATGACGTAATTATTTTAAACAAAGTAGGTATTACTCAAATAAAACGGGGTGAATAGACTCGAAATACTAGAGCAAATAATCCTTTTGCAGAGGTCAGATCGGTCACTTTTATATATATACCATTATTAGGTACCATTGCCATTAGCTAGGTTATTTCTTCATCTATGATTTCATCCATTTCTATGCCGAGTGTGCTTTTTTAACGCTGTTTTGATACAGTTTTCAAATGCTGACAGATATTACTAGCTCTAATAGACCATACCAGCAATCTAAACAAGTTTATTACCCGACCATAAATCATTAAGCTTATAAAGCTATTTCACACGTTCTTATTACAACAATATTGCTGTCATAGTTAATTTATGAGCAATTCTCGCCTTACCTGGCGCTACATCCGAGTTTTCAGAAAGCATTGTTTCTTATTTTATACGAGCTTGTACGCGCAGCTTTGTACTAGTTGCAAATGGACAAAATGTAATCACAATCATAATAATTATAAAAGTGGGTTTAAAACTATCTCAAAGTCCGTTTAAAATTAATGAGGCAACATTATTGCAATATAAAATAGGTAGGCATCAAATATAAAACACAAACTTACACATATGTAAGTCAAAAATCAGAAACAAGTAAATCAGAAACACTTTGGAGAACTTTAGGGAAAGTATATATCTGCTACTGGAGTAGGTAATTGCTGCTGACGATGATGACACTTTGGAAAAAACACTAACGAGTAACAAACACCAAGCGCCGTGTTCATACGAAACAAAAAATGTAACATTCAATTCGATATTCAAAATCACAGATAAATATGTCACTGTTTAAACAATAGTAACCTTATTAGTATTATTGTATTATCACTACATAGGACAAAACAAAGTCACTTTCTCTGTCCCTATATCCATATGTATGCTTAAATCATTAAAACTACGCAAAGGATTTTGATGCGGTTTTTTTAAATAGATAGAGTGATTCAAGAGAAAGGTTTATACGTAAGTATAATAAAACCGTGCTAAGCCGGGGCGGGTCGCTAGTTTACTTATATAGTTAACCTATACTATAGTATTATTTATTTTTATAGGAATAGTATGTTGTAGTCCGAAACTTGGTATGCTTGCTAATTTTTAGCCTGATTCGTTTAGTAGTCTTGGTGTAGTCACGGATCCATCAAATTATTGTAGACATTGTAAACATTTTTAAAATTTTGCTTGTATATTACGGTATAAATTCAAAGAAACGTATACATATCGGTCAAGTTCTTGACATTCTTAGCTTAAATACTTACATAATCACATTAGGACTTCAATGCATTCTATTATCATTTATGGAGTGATAGATATGGACTTTTTAGTAATGGTTTGATTTCCTTCTATATTTAGATAGGAAGGTGATCAAGTCACTAGACTTGATATAAAATATTAACTTTGAGCCTCATTGTAAAAATCAATAAATAATTCCGGACAATTCAAGTAGCATTATCTTGCCACGAAAGTTAGTCTTATGAAAGAAAGAAAGAAAGAAGAAAGAAAATTCATTTATTTGGCCCTTTACATAACAATAATAGCCATAGATAAATAACACACTAAAACAGATCCAGAAAACAAGAAAGAACACAAATACAAAAAAAGAAGAGTAAAGCTATTTATATACCTATAAGGGGCCAAAAAGGTCCCTGTCTCAGCATTATGCCGCTACAAGCGGCAGCTTGTAGCGACGCTGATTTTCAGACAGGGCCTTGTGTGGTGGCACAAAGGTGATAGATACTTAAACATAATACTTACAATAGTTACAGAAAAAATACAAGAGTAGGTACCTAGATAAGTTACAAACAAACAGGAAACACTGGAGAACAGAAACATTTAAATAAAGCTATAACCAAAGATACAATAATATTTAAGTTCAGGAAATGGAAAAGAAAAAAAACCAAACTCGGTCCGGGTGGTGTGCAGCTCAGTACATGTACATCATCAGTATTATGACATTTTTTATAGATAGATAACACCCAGAACCCTGGAACCAATATTTTTAAATACAGATATGTCTCAAGGCGGGAATAGAACTCACACTTCTGGCGTAGAAGGCAGACCTTAACTTGCTGCGCCACTAATGTCGTCAAAGTCGTCACTATATATTTATAAAGTGGCTAGTTATAATGCTACTAATTAATCAAGGCATACATCTTCATTTCATTCTCTGTCGGAATACATCCAACAGAGAACCAAAGTTATCGACATAGCTCAAAGAATTAGCAAGCTGAATGGCAATGGGCCGGCCATATCTCGCGAAGAACCGACAACCGTTGGGGTAAACGTGTTCTTAAGTGGAGACCGCGACTCGGTAAACGTAGTGTAGGACGCTCTCCGGCCAGGTGGGATGACGATCGCGAAAGTCTGCTGGAGATGCTGGATGCGTCAAGCTGAAGACAGGGCGCTATGGCGCTCATTGGGGGAGGACTACCTAATATAGGTTGATGATGATGATGATGATGAATCAAGGCACAAATTGATGATGAGTTATTACCTAGTTCTTGTAACTCGTATCGATAATTAGGATAGTTACGGTGATTTGATTTTGGTCCCTTGGATGAATCATTCAATAATTATTTCCAAGTAACAACAAATCACAGAGCGTATCACTGCTTAGAGCTATTTGTATTTCAAGACGTTACGTTTTTTTAAGTTTTTTTTCTTGTATAAAAATAACCATAACTTAATATAGTTATTTATTTTATAACTTTTGGGTAAGCTTTCAGCTCAGTTTTTGTAATAGGGGTCTTTGTTTATATGTACATGATGTACGCATGATAGGTAGATAGAATGTAGAAAACTATTTATTGCAAAAAAATAAAAAAACAGTTTACTATAAAATAACTTACACTACTACTAATCACAACTGGCAGTCTTATCGCTGAAGAGCGAGTAACTTGCATCTGTGGCAAAAATGACTTAAGCAGCAACGATCAAATATAGAGCTTTGGTTTATAAAAATTAAATAGCTTAAAGGTAATATAGGAATTTGTCTGGCAAAATAAAAGCTACGAGGAAAACCGCCAAATAAATCCGAAGAAAGCTTTCAAAACTCAATTTACCAAACACTTTTGTAGTGAATTCAAAAGTTCGATAAAACCTCAGCTGTCACATCCATCTCTATATAAATTTTAAGGCGCTACGTGCTAAGAATGTCGAATATCTTGGAGCGGTGAACCTTCTTGGTGCATTGACATCGCACCTTAGTCCTGTTGACATAAACCGTTTAGGGGACTTATTGGGTAACGGCTTCTTAAATAAATTTTTCTTTTACGAACTACTTTTACGAAGGAAGAAATAAAGCAATTGAACTGTTTTGCTATAGGTACTATCGAAAAAAGTGATGCCAAAATATTTGCAATGGTTTACTCTACGGTTTTAGCCATCTTAAAAAAGCAAGAGGACATTTTCAAATCATATATGGGTTTTTCTGAGTCTACAGTATCACAACCATTTTAAAAAATTTAACATAATAAATATAACTGGTTTAATACCACTTTTGTTAAGTAGATACACAATTATCAAACAAGTAAATATTTTTGGTAGCTTACCAAGTAGGTACTTGGTACTTGGAAACAAAATATATTTAATATTGTGTCAAAACTTTAAAGTTCACGTCATAAGTAGAGACAAAATAGGTCTGATACATGAAAATTTAAAACTTTTAAACTAAAACTTATGATTATAGAGGCAATAAGAATTGTTAACAAACAAATATGAAAATAAATATTACGACATTCTATAAAACTATAGAAAGTATCAATTACTTATTTCGTTCATGAACCATCATAATCTATTAATTTAATATTACAGCCAGTTGCAAATGACCCGTTTTGCTATAAACTGTTCATTGAAGAACTAGTGGAATATTAAGCGATTCGCTAACTTCTAGCATGAATATTGAGCAGGCGATAGTTAACACAGATGGTTTTTAGCAAGAACTTTGCATATTTTGTTGAATACAAAATCGCTGAACAAAAGATTCCGGTAGCTTCTTGTTTCTTAGTTGGCTGCAAAATTTCATAGTATAGTAGTATTCGTAGTGTTTATATAATTTTTATTCTATTAAAAGAGTTGTTCTTTTGATGTTCCTGTGATTAGGTAAATTTTCTTCAGTTTAAAGGTCACCGATTCAGCGTTTTCTTTATTTTTGATAGGTAAAACTTTTACTATGTGGTAACTTAATACGTGTAGTTTTGACGAGGCACTTCACTACATATCATCACTACATAGTATAAAACAAAGTCACTTTATCTGTCCCTATGTCCCTATTTAGGTATGCTTAAATCTTTAACACTACGAAACGGATTTTGATGCGGTTTTTTTAATAGATTGAGTGATTCAAGAGGATGTTTTATATGCATAATATAACCGTGCGAAGCCGGGGCGGGTCGCTAGTAAGTAATAAAGAGAAAACTTATGAATTACGACTATATATAACTCTCTATGGAGTTTTAGAACGAATGCAGTATCACAACCGAGAGGCGAGAGTTAACAAAACAATTAAAGGAAATTAACCCTAATGAACCCGGGTTACGTATGACTTTCGCCCGCACTATCGCGTCTAATTCGACCATTGAAGCATTAGAAGCGTATGTATAATGATTGCGTCAGAGCTCACAGAATGTGTTACAGTTACTACATAACAGACCATTGAATAATAACTAGTTTGTATAGAAGATACCGGTGAATAAGTAACAGTTAGTATAGCAGATGGCGTTGAATGAACAACAGTTAGTATGGAACTTGGTGTAGAATCATTAAGTAGTACAAAACCGGTGTGTGATATACCGATATAGTCGCGTGCAGAATATGTAATGCCTGATACTTTCACATTCGTCGCGATACAGCTACTTCTAAAGCGTGACGATTTGGTCTTCTTTACCTGTGATATAATTTTTGATGTTTCCGTCATTTGATTAAGTCAGAATAGATTGGATTTACAACTATATCACCTTACAAATGTCTACTGCTGGACATAGGCCTCCAATATATGCATCCACTTTATGTATTATGTATCATTACATAGTATAAAACAAAGTCGCTTTTTTTGTCCCTATGTCCCTATATTCCCATGTCCCTTTGAATGCTTAAATCTTTAAAAGTACGCAACGGATTTTGATGCTGTTTTTTTAATAGATGGATTCAAGAGGAAGATTTATATGTATATTAAAAGCGTGCGAAGTAGGGGCGAGTCGCTAGTATTATATAGATTTGTATAGATTATGATAGATATTTGTATAGATTATATTTATAGTTGTGAAAAAGGATAGTAGTTTTTTTCTCTGATGCTATTCTACTTTCTTACCTTGATTATTGTTTATCACGGCCTCAGCTACGCTTTCTTTCTAATAGGTATAATATAGGTACCTGGCTTTGTCCTACTTTTACTTTACTTTTAAACTGTATAATTTTCTTCTGATTTTATAGCTTATAATAAATGTAGTTTGTGAAAGTACTTTTGTTTATACATTTATTATTAAATAATTTTATTGAAAAAAAAATGTGGTTTTAAGTATGTCGTAAATTTACTCCACGCATTTAAGGGTTAAATATTTTTGCTAATTCTCATTTGTCATCGTTTTCATATTTCAAGGCACTATAGTTACTGTATAGTTTATAGGATTGTTTATATGTAAATTGAATGCATTTACGGAAACTGCATCGAAGTTGTTAATAACATTAACAACTTCGAAAAAATGGCATATTTTCTTTTTTTTTATTAACATTCGTGACTAACCAATAACAAAGTAGATACCCAGAAAATATATATATATTCTGGGAATAACAGAATAATATATAGTGCACATACATGGATACATACACATAAAAGGCTTTGAAAGGTCGAGTCCAAAGTTAACTTATTCATAGTGAAGCGTCACAGCAGGTTGCGGGTTCGATTCCCGCTTTAGGACAAATGTTTGTACGATCTACAAATATTTGTTTCGTGGTTCTGTTTGTTTTCTATGTATCGTAAAATTTATATTATCTTTGTATGTGTATTGAGTATATCAGTCGTCGTACGCATAGCTCTGCTTGGCTTGGCGCTAGAAGATGCTGTTTGGATTGTCCAGCATTATTTAGTTAACTTTCTTTGATATTTCTAATGATTTAGTTAAGCTCCAGTACTAAAAACTTGCAGAAATGTTTTGTGAAACGTTCACCTACTTCGGGTACATGTCGTTGATGCATGACACAATGTCACGCAATATCATTAGACATTTTACACACATTGTTTGGATTAACTCAATCATTTGCCCCAGTTACGTGTTTTGTGCAGCTAGCACGCGTTATACCCTACCTATTTAATTAAGTTGGTTTATATCATCATTTTTTCATGTAAGAGGGGAAAATACTAACACAAGGATTCTAAGCCAACCTTGCCTGCGAACAAAATAAAAACGGGAGCAGTGCGAGTCAGATTCGCTCACGAAGGGTTCCATCCATACCATAACCTATCTATAAAATGGCAAAAAAACATATCAGTTGTAAGGGATCCCCCTTAAATATTTACTTTTTTCTGGTATTTAGTTAGTTGTAACAGCTGCTACAGAAATACTACTTCTGTGAAAATTTCAACTGTCCTACTATAACGGTTCATGAGATAAAGATTGTTGCCAAAAGGATGGACGGACAGTGGAGTCTTAGTAATATCCGTTTTACCCGTTGTGTACGGAGCCCTAAAATGAGGCATGGCATCTCTATACGGGGTACCTATTCCACAGAAATCCAAAATAAAAAGTGTATACAAATGTAATTATGGAGGATTGACGTCAGGCAAGCGGCCGGCAAAAACATCATGCCAAACCCTTTCAAAACATGAATTTGTGCCAACCTTAGCATGGTATAAGGTCCGGATGAAGAAGGTTCATATCATCAAAGGATCTTCTGCAAAAGACGCTGCTGCTCACCCCGGTGGATATACTTTAAGCACTGATGACTAACGTGTGAGGAGTTGCAGTGTCGCAAAAAGGCATGCAAGCACTTGAACTCCCACTTGGGATCCCCAACCCGCTTTCCCAGAGTGGGATTTTTGTCACTACCCCCCAAAGATACATACCTACTATTAGAACCATTATCTGGGGAGGCCTTTGTCCAGCATTCGACTAGCATGGACTGAAGATGAATGCTAATATTCGCCCGAACCTCAAACTATTGCTCTTAAATGTGTAGGGACATGGTTCAAATAGATAAGCTTAGCCAGAATTCCTTTTTCGTTACTGTTCAATCACAAAAGATACCTAATAATTGATCTGTGCAAGATAATCACGTGTTCATAAAGATATTCAAAATTATTCGAATGTGACAAAGATAAGAACTGAAACGGAATGAAATCATTGATTTGCAATTTTAACGAACGTTAACATTTTAGCCTGTGTTTATTGTTGATTCCTGACGGTTCTTCAAATATTGTGATTGGTTCTATAATTATTTGGTGTAAAAATGGTTTTATATTATCAGATTATTTCCTCCTGTTATGGAGTAAAATAATTGTATAATGAATTTTCATGTACCTCTTGGTAACAAGTACTGATTTTTCTAGATTTTTTTCTAACTAGTTACTACCTCTATAATAATTTTCTAATTATTTTCTATTAACTTTAATTTGTAACTTTTTAATTATAAAATGTATCTTTATGGCATAACACCGTCCCTTGTTTTTGTCAGTCAACGCGCGACAGTGAGAGTGTAGTTTGTAGGTCGCGATCATCTCGAGGCATTGAGGGCAAGTGAAATGTGTTCACTGCTCCAACCGCTTCTAGTTTTGCCTGTTCTCGTAAAACAGTCTATTGGCAAGTGTGATTCAATAATGGACCAGGTTTACCTACTCAGAAAATGATTTAGTGTTTCAATGCGTAAACATAAAACTAAAATAAAAATACGGAACAAAAACTTTTTTAAATAAGATATTAGCTTTTTTTAAATGTATGTAGTCTATTTTAGGTACAATAAAGTGTTTATTCATTTTTTCAAAACATTGTTTTATGAATGAAGAACCTCGGGCACTTGGTTTACGAAATTGGTTATGAACCAAATAATAAGCTAATTTATTTACCTTTTTATGAGATAACACACTTTTGTGATCAATGATTTACTTACGAACTCTACTTTAATAATAATAAATCAATTAATAGGTGTGGAAATCAGTTGTGGAAAAAAACTGCTCACAGGAAAAGGCACGTTATTGTTTATACATACATGGACACGATTTCCTTTTTCTAATCAAGGTTATTTCTAATTCTACCTACTGGTCTCATTAATTATCCTATTGCAATGCGTTCTTGTTCAATCGATATAGCGCGAAATAAATTTTCTAAAATATATTGCAAAATAGAGAAAAAAAGCATTTTCAAGTAAAATTTTAACGACTATGTTTACATCTTTCTGTAGAGCGTCTCTCCAAAAATCGGCAAGGCGAAATTCTGATCACATTTCCCGCGAACTCAGGAGGGCGTACTAATGAGTAACAGGATATTTTCAGTTACAGCGGTTTGGTTTTCTAATGGAAGTTCGTAATTTCCAAGTTGCTAATAGGATTTCGTCCGTTATGGCCCAACGATGTTACACATTTTGCGCGGACCGTATCGAAGTTACGAAATGAGGGTAGAAAAAAGGCGGGTATTGGCAAGTTCATGCTAATTTTGACAGCGGCGTTTTGGCCGCCATAGAACTTTTTGTACTAATTATGCAACGGAAATTGGTCTGTTATTAAATCTTGAGTCGACAAGAATTTTTCTGTGACTCATAGTTTGCTATTATTTATAAGTAATATAAATGGCTGAATCAAGAAACGATTTCTATTAAAAAGAAAACAAATAAAAAACTGAATCATAAAAATCAAATTTATATAAGTGGATTTGACCGAAAAACTAAAAGGTTTTGAAATTTCTACTAACCTATTAAAAATAAGGAGACGAAAAAATTCCATCGTAATAATATTCAAATGTTTTAGGTGCGTTTTACCTACTTTATAATGAAAAAATACAGATGAAATTTCTTAGAAAAAGCAAACGACACACCCTTTTAGAAATCACAATAAATTAATAATTAATGAGCAGATATATTATTATCAAAAATATCTTAGAAAATAAAATTTCAAGTTTTATTCTAAATGTACAAGCTAAATTTCTCTAACTTTCTATTCATTTTATGATTCGTTAAACAACCTGCTACAAACTATAAATAAATCTTTCAAATTATTATCGTCTCTATAAATCAATTTATGGAGCTATCATTAATTCTATCATCTCCAATTAATAAACCAATAATGGAATTATCAATTTGTACAGCAACAGATTAATTGGCAATTTGGACCTAACAATGTCAGATTTGACACTATTTATTTAAAAAAAAATACTCACAGTGTCACAAAAATAATGTCACTATCACAACACAAAAAGTTCACAAAACACGTGCGGTAAGTTTTACAATTACGGTTCGGTTCTAAGTTCGTTCACAGCAAGAGCCCCGATAGTACTGAGCGGCAATCAGAAGAACGGGCCGAACTCTTGCGCACGTTTGTTCAAACTCATACAGCCTGCGTTCTAACACCCTAAAATTAAGGTTAAGGATAGAAAAAGCTGTGCATTACTTACAAGCTATTTAAAAATCGATTCGACATATCGTGTACACAATAGATAAATGCTAATTGATTCGAGCAACTGGGGCGTGAGAGTTCTTTAAAAGTGTAATTAGCAGAAAGCTTGAGAAAAAAGTTGTTGTGATGCAATAGGTCAACATTAAAAGGAAAGTAAAATAATGTACTTCAAAATCTTTAATTAATTAATTTGAAAAGTTTTGTAAACACGTCATTCATGTTTAAAAATACTTTAAACAAGATGTAAAAGTCATCGAGTAATTTCGTTTAAGGACAAAAAATTATTTCATCGCATTTTATTTTATCGACAAATTTTTTGAATATTAGGCAGTGTAATGTTTTTTTTTGTGCACCCGTGGAAAACAGTAGGTAAAGCCATTTACTATTATTTTTAAAATTTGAATATATTTGTAATAAAATTTAATCATTTGAAAACACACAATTTACTTCAAAATAAATTCTAATAAATATAATTTTTATACTTTTATGAAAACATATTTCCAAGCCATCTACTTACTATTATTTTAAAATGTAGATTATTTCGTAAATTCTTATTTTTTAAATTATTTATGAAAACTGTTTCCAAACTACAGACAATTTATTTAAAATTTTGATTAAATCATCATTAGATGTAATTTAATAAAAAACACACAAATTACTTTATTAATTATAAACTATTTTCCCATAATGGCTCTAATAAACTTAAAAAAAATACTAAATAATTTTATTATTATTTATGAAAACTATTTCCATTTATTGCTAGTGGATAGAATCCCTTGGAATCTCTATAGAGTCTAAAGTTATCTTGAAACATTGCGGCTTGGCGTGACTTAGCAAATGTCGCGGTGTCGGTATCTCACACAAATGCCTCTCCCTGACCTACCTGTGCCTCCTATAAACCATTGAAGTGAGACAGTTTACTTACTACAAGAAAATAAATTTACTTTTGACCTACAGGGCTTAAAGGCAACGTTGATCAATCTCAAGAAATGAATTCCTTCATACCTATTTTGTAAAAAAAAAAATCGTTTTATTTGGAAATATCTTTGAAAATTTATACACCTGGGAAATAATCATGTACATTTTATTTTGAATTTTTATTCTGAAAGGTATTTGTAAATAATGACAGTAGGGTAAGATTGGGGACTCTGCGTCAAGTGATACATGACGCAGAAGCCCCAATGCATATTTGATGCAGAAGCCCCAATGCCTAACGCATTAAGGCTTCTGATTCAGATTAAAACAAACGGCATCGTATTATGATCGCTCGATCGAGCGCCGCTTAGAATGTCGAGCATCATTTATCAAATTCTAAACTCGTCTTTGTTTTTGTTGGGCTAATTTTATTCTTGAATCATTTTACCGGCAGTATGCTACAGTATCTCACTTAGTGTCTAAGATAATATTTTACGTTCAAAAAAAATTAGGAACCACAACGAAACGTAAACAATATTATGATAAAAAAAAATCTAAAATCATGTGCGCTGCAAATTCTATTGATATTAATAGAACAAAATAATTTAGATACCGACTACAGTTAAGAGAGAACTCATATTGTCTTTAAAGTTCGCGATATGTATAAGCACCATAATGTTCCAACTATTATAGGTAGTTAATTACTATAACTACGCATTTTATGTTAAGTTATAAAAAGGTCAGTAGAAACTAGAGGTAGAGCACTTTATTCATGTCTTAATATTTTATTATCCTTATCCAAATAAATGTTAAATTTATATTGAAGACTGCTTCAGTAGGCGCCTGTAGATAATTTTTGAATTATTAAAATTGGATATTGGCGTACAAGATAATCATGGACTTAAAAAAGCTTTATGTACAAAGAAAATAACAATCAAAATAGAAACAAATAGTAGGTGCGCTAGAAGCGCTTTATGCGGCTCGCTATGCATCACAGATGGGTAGGTAGTAGGTAGATTGTCTGACCTCGATAAAGCATGACGCATCGAGTAAAATTCTTGGAGAGAATGAAGAAGGCAGCAGGTTCGATTCCCTCAAAACAAATTGAATGTTTGTGTTGCTTTATGATTTCTATACTTAATTTTTCGGTTTTGCGTTTTATCAAAATTTACCCATACAAATATTTTTATTTATTTTGTAAGTACCTACGTGCAAGAAGTCATGACCATCTGCTAGTATTTTATAACATAATTTAGTTTACCTACCAATCAAATACTTATAACATTAAGTACTTACCTAT